>JAGFPH010000273.1:510195-528245 GCA_018207615.1 Philaenus spumarius | reverse complement strand
AAATTTTATTACTATACGGTACGATTAAAATCTTTTAAAATCGGTACGAATTAAACTTTTATTCATTTCTTTATCCATCCATCTTCTATTTACCACTTTGAAGTTTAAGAATGTTTTTTTGTTGTTGTTGTTATATTAGTTTTACAGACAGTAGCGACTTATATAAGCCAATAAATGAAGATAAATCATATAAAGCCAATATTCTGATAAACTATGATTAACATAGACTGGACTTTGTCTCAAGCTTTTTTTTTTGCAATTTGACCTACTCAACCAAATCAAGATAAAGGCTGAAAGACAGTAAAAAATATTTAGTCACGTAGGCCTACTAATGAATTATGAAATCAATACAAGACACTATACTCATGGGTGATGGTGATCAAGGTGGTTCCAGGTATGGAGCCGTAGGAGAATGATTCCTAAATTTTACACAAAAGTCATAAGTAACATTTGGTGTTGCACTTAACGCCCATATATTCTCATTTGTGTTAATGACAATATGGACCTGAATACATAGTTAGGTTGTATTAATAACGGTATCAAGGGATATTGTTTTGGGTAAAATTATAGTAGTTTTTGTTGTGTTGCAACATAACCATGAAAATGCACTGTTACTGCAAAAAAAACCAAGTTGATATTATTACCGGAATTATTTTATTTTGGCATCAGGGATACTGAATTAAAAGTCCATTTCAAAATCGTGTGCGCAAAACTGATTAATGAAAGTTAAAGGAAGCGAAAATCATTGGTTTTCGGTCAATTTAGGACTTATTAGAGTTTATTAATTATTTAATTATGTAAAAAGGGTCCTAAACCAAATTTACGTTGGAAAAATTGTTCTCGAGATATAACTAACATGGCATTGCTTAACGAACTTATCTCAATTCTGCTTCTACTTTATATATTAACTTTTTAAACATGATTGACTAGAATTGAAAACACTCTTCATAAGGGTAAGTAGTTGAATGTATCACTAAATATTACATAATGGTTTCTTAGAAGAGTCTGGGTATTCACCGCGCACTTTGATCCAGATTTGAATAAAACAGAAAACTAATAAAACAGAAAAACTGAGTGTGTCACAAGAAAGGTGCATCAACGAAACTTCTTCATTTGTACCAATTTTCAATATTAAATGTGCACTAACAAAACATATTAGGTAAATTTTCTTAGGAATATTTCTGATAGTAATTTAATGAAGACACTATATTACGCGAATATATTCTCGACTACTGTCTGGCATAGATGAGTGTTGGGGTGGAGCACCAATCATAACTTTATTCTTTTAATATTCCCATTACTCGAAAATATCTGGCCTTCACCCAGATTCGAACCGTGAGACTCAAGTTTCGAAGTTTAAAAAAAAGTCAAGCCCCTGCTTAAACATTCATTACATAATTGAATTTCTGAGCATCAGCTATTATACTGTTTTTGTAAATACATTGCTTGATTAAGTAGAGTTAAAACATAAATTATGTTTAAAACTTTCAGTTTATTTATAACAATAAGTATAGTCTCGCTATTATATACAAAATCCTGTCAGTTTGCAGGTCATCCTCCCCCCCCCCCCTCATACCTCGATCCAAGTGCCTATGTCCTAAGCAAAACTCTTGCCCTACTGCGCATGTGTCAGAATCCAAATCATCGCTAACCCTAACCCAGTACCTCTGTCTTAATCATTTGTCATTCCGTAAAAATGTCTGAGTAACTCGTACAAAAACCAGTTTGGATTTGCTTCGCGGCGGGAGTTGGTTAGCGAGAGAGCAGGGTTGTGCGCCCTCTAGGGAATGAAACAATTCTACTCAAGTAGCAGGATAATGCATAATGTAACAGGCCTAGGTGTTGTAGGCATATATTCCCATGTGAAACTAGATTCTGAAAATGTTTTTGAAAAGGATTGAAATATTTTCAAAATTGCTTCCAAAAGTATGTCGTACTCTTTAGGCTCAGGATTAGCTCAAGTACAGAGAAAAAACATAAAGATTCCCACTGCCCTACACAATCTGTAAATTAACAGACTCCACTATAACCTTAACTGCAATAATTGAAATCGTTTGTCAAGACAACGATGTATGGGAATTGAGTCGTATACTTCTTGTGAAGTAGCCCTTCAACGTGGCAAACAGCGCTCTTGTTTGGCACGTGTCACACTTTTCTTATTATATTTAGATATCTTTGTAGAGTATCTTTAATCTGTCTTTGAAATAAAGTAACGAACAAAGATTTTGTGTTCACACTTTCTTCCACTGTGATTGTTTTGCCATTCTTGACAAATTCATCTTTACCTTTCCAGGCATTATGCACCACAACAAATTTTAAACGTAAATTTAGTGTTTCAAGAGGCGAAAATCTTTCTTAACGAATTTGTAGGAACGTTATTAGAAATTGTTGTGGAAATATTAGATAGCCCCCGCTTAGTACATCATTGCGAGTAGTGTCGGTACATGTGGCTGTCACGGTAATTTTCGTTTACCGTCCAACTTTGTTTTTATGTAGTGAAGCATATGTTTTCCATTAAAACATGTTTAGTAAACTGTTTCCATGTATTCAATGTGACAGATGAAGGATACACGCGCGGAAATCGCCCACGCAAGGTTTGCGCATGCGTACGGAACTAAACAGCGCACGTGGCGTATTTGGGAACTTGCCTTGACCTGGCGCACTCAATGTCAGATTTACTATTTACACAACCTACATACATTCGAAGCCGGCCCGTCACCTCTACAATTAATTAATTGTTGCTATACTGCGGCGCTAGATATCGTTTTAGCATGACTATTGGCGGATATTACATCATCTTGAATCCATAAATACGCATTTAATACAGGAAATAAAATAACGAGTCGTAGGTAGCATTATTTTAGCATCTATAAAACAAGGTTATCTGAGTTTTGTTCATTCAATTTATGTGAACAAGTCGTAGATTCACTGAATGAGGTTTTGTAACAGTGTTTCTACAATTTCTATCTCTGGTTTAATGTCACCTTCAATGTGCAAGATGTAACATTCCCCCCCCCCCCCCCTCTAGATCCGTGAATTTCACACATTCCTTCAATTGCACCTTATGTTTAATTTATTTCAGAATTGTTATTATCACCTTCACAGTAATACTTTCTAAATTTTACTACGCTACTGCAATTCAAATAATAATCCATTTGAACATAACGCTAACAATAACAACTCAACTGAGACAGAACGATTAGCTGTTGATTTCTTCTCCCTTCCCCTTTGACGGTATATAAACAAATAACATTTAATAAGATCAAATAAAACCTGAACACAAAAACTCACAACAAATACGTTTACTAACTTCAAACGCGTTTCAACGACAATGTCGCCATCCTTTGTGGTGCACGGACTACAGTAATCAAACTATATATAACTCAACTAGTTACACTTTGTTATAGTTAAGTTATAGTTTGGTTACTGTAGCCCGTGCATCACTGAAGATGGCGACACTGTCGGTGAAGCGCGTTTGAAGTTAGTAAACGTATTTGTAGTGAGATTTTGTGTTGAAGTTTTATTTGATCTAGTTATTTTGTCATAAGTCAATTTCAATAGGCTAGTTATTTATTAACATTTAATAAATAATTTTTTTTCAGTGCCCAGGTTTCTAAATTGTAATATAATAGTCCGGTAGCCATAAAGTGTACGCCTATTAACTGTGTTTTAAATGTGTTGTTGTTTTATGTGTTAGTGTATTTTTACTTAATGTTTTGACGATCTCCATTCGCGAGATATACTGATGATGAGATAGACATCCCGAAACGCGTTAAATAAATAAACAAAAAGAGATCACTGACGGAACAATATAATAAGGTACTGTACTATTATATTAAATAACATGTTTTTACAGTGTGTCCACGAAGAGACGCTGAAACTTTGAGGCTTTATTCCGAAGTTCATATAGGCTAAACACAGTTCTTTTACCAGCTATCTGCCATTGTGTTTTTTTACTAAACAATTTAAATCTGGAGAACGGCTAAACCAATCGAGTTGACATTTTCCACGTTATTGATCCAACTTGACAAACATAATCAACTTTCTTAAATAATCCGTTACCAAATTTCGTGCATTTAAATATTTTAAATAACTCAAAAACCGCCAATATTTGTAAAAAAAACATCAAGCGTACATTTTTGTAGACCGTTTAATTTCCTATCGAATGGTATAAGTCAAAACGATTGAAAAAAGGGTATCTGTAACGAAAACTTTCTCCTTAATTGGTCGTGTAAATTAATTATTGCCTACGCTTTGTTCCTATCGATATTGAACCATCGAACTAATGGACGTTGTTTTACTGTTACCTGAGTACACCTTTCATTGGTCCGTACTCGGTGTGTGGAATAACTAAAACTGCAGCACAAACTGTTTACACAAATGGATGGAATCAGAGATCAAAGAACGATTGAGAAAATTCTCGACTGAGAAACATTATTATTTGTCGTTGATTGAACCAGATCAGAAACTTTCTACATTTGTCGCTGCTCACAGCAAACGAAACAAAGGAGAATCTTAGGCCCCTTTCACACCGGAGATGCAAGACGCAAGATGCATGCATGCAGGACTGTGTTGTCGAACATGCAGGGCTTTACACCGAACATGCAAGACGTATCCTGGATACAAGACGCACTTGCCTCTTGATAATCAGCCGGCTGAAGCATTTGTTGTGCTGGTAGCATACTCGCCCCTCTCTTGGAAATCTGACTCACCCGACTCCCGGAAATAATTGATTCACACCTTTGCACGCTTGCTTGACTCGCACAGTTTCTTTTCAGTTTCATTTCAGACATTCAATTGAGAAGTTGTGTTCCAAGTTCGAAACTTCCATCCACCCTTCAACTATGTTACCCGACACGCATAACTTGAACGTGACCTTTATTAAAGCAGTTGAAGACTATCCTGCAATATACGATATTACAAGTAACGAGTACTGAAACAGGGATGACCAAGAGAAATCATGGAAGGCCCTGGCACAAAAATTCAAATCAAACTATTTCTTCTTCGTCTTCTTCTGACTGCACAAGCCAGAATTATAATTTCGTCGTCTGAAGAGTCGGGTGATTGATTATTCATCTTTCAAACTCGCATACTAAACTAAACAGAGATATTGGATGTAAACAGAAGATGCAAGTGGCACGTGCATCTTTGGTATGAAAGACCTTTCATGAAGATTCAAGACGCACATGCATCCTCTATCCACGATGAATGCATCTTGCGTCTTGCATCTTCGGTGTGAAAGGGGCCTTAGTGCGGCTACAGACGTTCATGTATAATGAGCGGTTTACATGTACAAGTGTACTGCGCAAGTTACATGAGCGTCTGTATGGATGACATTGAACAAGTTCGGGACTTGTGCAGGCGACATGAAGACGTTCGGATTGCCAAACTTTGTACTTGTACAATTCTGTATGCTTCAAGTCTTGTATTCAGAGCGAGCGTGTGATCTCTTTTTTCTAGTTTTGCGAGCGTCTGTATTGTTTGTTTTTAAGGCGTACACTAAAAGGCAGAAATACATCATGAAAGAGTTCATAAGTATTATAAGTAGATATCGGAGTGAACCATGCCTAGAAAATTAATATATTGAAGAAGTTGGGACGCTAGTTCAGACCGTGATAAAGTGGTCAAAAAGATAAACAGCCTCAGGACTAATTGCAGAAAGGAAAGGAAAAAGTACTGAAATCGCAGAAATCAGGGGCAGGTAAGCTACCGATCAACTTTATGAACCAACGTTATGGTACTATCAGTTATTGGAATTTTTAAATGATCAACCAACTCCAAGCGCTTCCTTATCCATCATAAAATAAATTAAGAGAACGTAAGTAATTGAAAAAAAAGAAAAAAAGAACGCCTGTGGTGATATCATTGCTGAAAATGTTATGTCTTCATAAGTTTTTCATGTTGCAAGAAATCTCAGGGTTGCCACTAATCTAATCTTTAATGAAGTGTTATAGCACGACAGAAGGCTTGAGGCCACTAAGGTTCAGGTTCATTAGTCGAAATTAGGGAAAGGCAACCAAATATAAAAAGATGTATTATTAATTATTCCTAAAACCAATGAATACTTAACACTTAAGTATTCATTGCTAAATACTCAACCTCCGGTCATGATAACATGTTATCAAAATGTACGTGAGCCTGGTGAATAAATAATGCTGTGATTTATTATTTAATTTACGTCTCAAACTTTGTCAAAAATGTAATGTACATTTTTAAGTGAAAGTATAAGCTTAAAATAAGTTTACATTTTGTTCCCCATCGCTCCATAAAGCAGAATGACATTAGCTATATATTGATCAGCGTTAATATATCTTCATCTTACCGGGTGGCCTCGCTTTGGCTCACGAAAAGCTTACGAGCACTTACTTGAACCGCTCACATTGTGTTCGGAACTCCGTGCTCCGTACAAATCTACAAGCCTGTATTATATGGACTGAAAAGCCCCTCCATGCTGCATGTATACTTCGCAAAGTGTAGTAAAGCAAAAGAGTTTGTGACACACAAACATGTCGAAATTGTAAGGCTTCCTTTTGGCCTAACATTGGCCTAATTACGATTTTAGGCCTGGTGAGTTTTGTCTTAAGCTCGATGTACACAATTGCTTTGCCAAGTTTGGCAACATTTTTCGTAAACAAGCTGTATATATATTTAGATTTATTTCTTTGCTTTGGTACAATTGTTTATATCATATTAATAAAACGCTAAGTGTGTCCGTTTGATTTTTCAACTCGAAAACTGTATAGGCTAGGTTCTTGAAATTTTACACAATCATAGACCTTAGTGAGAAACTGCTAAAACCGAAGTTTCAAGTATATAAGTCAAGTGGTTCTTGAGATATAGATTCCTGAAGTTTCAGAAATTTCCATATTGAAACTATTTCAATATATAAAAAGTTAACAATTAATTGTAAATAAAACACAAATTTATCAGCTGTTAGAAATAAAAATAAACTTGGATGATACAGCCATCTTGACTAGAATAAAGTAAATCAGACGTATACTTTTGGATACCGCCTAATAATGTGCATCCTCTACAACAATATTAGAGTAAATAATCCCACAATCGGTAGCACGTTTTTTTTTTTTGCAGGAAGTAAAATGTTTTGATTTTTCGAACTGGAATGAAACTTTTTTGGCGTTTTATCTTAAAAAATGAATATCGGACATTTTTCTCCAGATTTTTTGTACACGTCCTTATAGCCCGTCTGGTCCCCCCAATATTGATGAAAACGTAAAATACCATAAAAGTACCCGGTACAATCCACGTGGGGGCAGCTTCTGTCGGTCGGAATGATGCGAGTGTTGCACAATCCGAGGCCGCAAGGTCGTGTTGCAAACACATTAGGCCTATACTAATATATTATTTCGTATACACAGGCAGCTATTCGGCGTCTCTGTGGGTAGACAAAATTCCCAAACAGTTGGTTAAAACCCTAAAACATATAAACTTAATTTTGAAAATTCACCTAACTCACGTAAGCAGTTCACCTGCGTGATGAAATTATTATGAATTGTTTCGGAATTTGATGTCGACCCTCATGCCTGCAGTTGTGTGGTACCACAGATAAAAGAACAACAATAGAAGTTTCTTTTATCTGTGGTGGTACGAAGGTATGACTAAGGTCATTGAAGAAACAATTGTTTCTTCAATGCTAAGGTGCCGACTTCGTTGCAGCTGGCAATGTTTTGCGTCATTTTGCGAACACCTTTACACTGATTCTGTAACATACTAGTGTCGTTTGGTTTCGTTGGTGGATTTATTACTCACTGATAATTGCCTCACCGTCAGCTGTTGAGTCACCGTCGGCAGTTACGTTTAGTAGACTCGTGTAAATGACAAGGTGGTATAGCTGAACAGGAAAACAAGGGGAAACTGTTCAGCTATAGTTCTGAATAATCTTCAAAAATATATTTGAAGTTGATAGATACTATAAAGTTGAAAGAACTATAAAGGAATTATATATTTTTTCTGTTTAGTGTCTTAAACTAAAAGGTACTGGTACAAAGGTGTTATGCAGATTTGCAGATTTCGATGAAAGAACCTAATATTGTATTCGTTGCCTTTGTGAGTATTCCAGATGTCAACTTATGGTCCATTCGTTTCCGCGTGGCACCTAAGGGATTATGACACCCTTACACACACAGGCCAGGAGTTTGCAGCCTGTAGGCCTGATCCCATTTGCCGCCTCCTTTAGTTGTGTATTTAGATTCGTTTTATACTTAATTAATTGGTGTTATCTTATTTTATTTTTTTTGCCTCAATACTCAGTAAACAAAGTAATTATTTTTCATTTGTAATAAATTACCTGCTTACACGCTTTCTCAGCAAGGGTTAATTTAATAAAGTACCTGGGCGACCGAGCATCGCTCAGAACTTTTTTTTAGGAAAATGTATGTAAATACAAATCACATACTGAATTTGTTTATGTATTTTAGAAATAACACATAATAATTATAATCATTAGATAATTTATAGAAATATAAAGAATGCAGAAACTGGTGATAAAGGTTTTAGAACGGTTAATAACACCACAAAAATAATTTTTTAGTTACGTTTGGTGTTGAAATCAGCTGATAATGGAAATACTATAGGAAACAGCTGATTACTGTTATTATTGTAGTCAATAAACATATGTAATAATTTTAAACTCCATAAGCCCAATGTTAAAAATTTTCAATTTTCAAATGAGTTGTTTAGAAAAATACGAGTTTTCCTGAGGTAGTGGTTTTCACCAATCGATTTTTTAGACCCAAAAGCCTCTAATCCCAAACTTTCAGCAAAATCCTTCCGCTGGATCTCGAAATTCCTCGTACGTACAAATAAACATACGTACGAACAAACAGACAGACATTGCTTGTATTAGAGTGTAGGATTACAAGTGAAAAAACATGGACCAAGACCGGGATTTGACCCCAGGACTTTTACCTTTCCGTGGTAACACTCTACCAACTGAGCCATCCTGATCGCTCCAGATATTGGTCGATGTTATCTCACTTATCGATGTTTTTTAAATAACACGTTGTACGTTAAATAAAAAATAAAAATAAATAACACCACTGTAGGCTTCACAAAGAATTAAGATTGTTTTCAATGTCGCAATGGGAGATTCAGTCTATTAGCTCATAAATGCAGTAGAACCGTACAAGTGAGATAACATCGACCAATATCTGAAGTTATTATTGGTCCATGTTTTTTCACTTGTAATTTAATTAAAGTAAGTGAGTTCAACCTTCCTTCAGAAATGCTGGTTCGGAGATAGTTTTTAACTCTTCTGAGGCAGGAAAAAACTACGTTCTCCAGTGCAATTTGTGGCATGTATGCACAATCTTATTCTTAGTGCGACGTCCGAATTCGGGTATACATCTTCTAGGGAATTACATCACCCGAAATTTCTTGCAACGATTTTTTACATGGGGCTAAATTCCTGCACCGCAACACAGTACTTTTGGAAGTGGATGTACTCTTCAATGAAATCAGAATCCAATTCGTCTCTATAGATGTGGTAGAGATTAGATGCATTTTCCTCAATTCCTCATCCATATCTTTCTTGTTTTCATACAACTGAGATAAAAAATAAAACTTGTCTTGAGATTCGTTATAAACTATTCCTCTCTTCTTGAACTCAACAATAATAAACGGTACCAGGAACTGGCACATACTTTCTCACAAACATATTTTAATTACTAAACAGATTCACTGTGACTTGTAGGGTGGGGAAGGAGAGGTGATTTTTTATTAAAGTAGGAGATTAAATAATAAATATTATTATTATTAGCTAGAGAGAAAACTATTCCATCGATTTCGAACAAATTTGCACCAAACACGTCAATTAGACCTGTATACAGTAGATGCACGAAAAAAGGTTTTGAAAAATTTTAAAAAACAACCCCGCTTATGGCCAAAAACCCCAAAAAATCAGTTATTATTATTAGCTGAACGAGAATTTTTAGAAAGATGTGATTTTTTGCATATGGCAGGGTACATTAAAGGCTACAAATAACCAAAATTTTATCAAAATCGTTAGAGCCGTTTTTTAAATAAAAAATAATAACTGATGTTTTGGGGTTTTTTTGCCAAAAAGGGGGTTGTTTTTCAAAAATTTTCAAAACCGTTTTCCGTGCATCTATACAGGCCTACTTGACATGTCTGGTGCAAATTTGTTTGAAATCGATCGAATAGTTTTCGTTAATGTACGAAATCGGAACAAAAAATGGAGGAAAATCAATATTTAGACCACGCTCCTATTGAGACACTGCCTTTATATACTAGAGTGCCGTATATTAAGTTAGTTTTAGGTGTGTAACTGTAACCCACCCATGATGATGATGATGATGATGATGATGACTCTGTCATCAAAACGCGTTTGACTATTAATCGACTTTTATGGGTAACTGTGTTCATTTTATTATTTATATAGTGTTTATTTCTAAAGTTCAAGTATGAATGTTATTTATACACAGGGCTGAAATATTTTAAATTTCATCTTTACGCTGACGATATTAAGTTTTATTTGCATTTTAAAATTAGCGATATTGGTGGTGCAGCGAAACATATGTACCATGATATTAAAGAAATTTCTATTTTTGCGAGAACACATGGTTTGAGGATTAACAAAGCAAACACTCAACGAATAATTTAAGAATATTTACTACTGCTAAATAAATTAAACATAAACACGCTTCCAAGACTACAGTTGATGACGTTTCAGACTATTTTGAAAACATAAAGGACTTGAACTGAATATTTATTGATAGTAGTCTGATTATGTATGGAGTGGTTATGTAACTGAAATATGTAATAAGCTTAGTTCTGGGATGAAATATTTAAAGACGTCTTGCCATTACAAACTATTATGTTCCTAATCAAATCCTTGAGACTTCTATACTTCACATTGCGACACCGTAGTCAATGACATGTCTGGCGTGCTAGCTATCAATTGGAGTAGGCACAGAATTACTGCATACGCTTTATTTTTTTTCAAACGCGATGTCCACAATACTCCTTACTATGAAACACTTAAAATTCTAAAACGCAATGATTTACGTTATTACCATATTTTGATTTTGCTACATTCTGCCCTACAAACTGGAATACCGGTTTATCTGGCAAAATTGGTTGTGTTCACGTCCTTCAAAAGTGTAAAAAGCACAGGGAGAGGTACCATTGGCGGATCCAGGGGGGAGGGGCTGTGGGGGCAGAGGCCCCTCCTTTGGGTTATTATATTTTTGTTTAAACGTCTAAGTGGCAGACTGCTCAATTGAGTAGTGTCATACAACACAACATGTATCGAATATTTCCCCCTCTACATATTATCAAATCTTAATAAAACAAAAACCATTGAAAAGAAAATGTTTTAAACTTCAATTTTTGTATTTACAAGTTTCTTCTAAAAAGTTTATTTACATATGTAATCATCGTTGTAAAATTGTAGTTGCCTAAATCAATATTGATGTCGCGCTAAAAACATATGTAAATGACTCAAACTCGTCACTTTTTAAAGGCACATCATCGTTAGACAGACTTGTTTTGAGAAGAAGATAAGGACACCACTGGATTTGTCAAGATTTTAACTTTATACCACGATCTTCTAATCATTCGTCACTCTGATAGTTTCTTAGATATGAATTTGTCTGTAAACCCTTGCCATTGGACAGTTTTCAAAAAATGAGAAAGCACATTTTGCAATCGATGTATCTATTACAAATCTATATGCAGTATTCGTATAGCAATTTTTATATCAATTTGAAGTGCAAGTTCTATATTTTCTTATAATATAAGGAAAACCTGGTTTAGTGTTCCAAACTATTCGGGTATTTCCGTGAAATATGTAGGCTACATTTTCAACGATCTAGGCGCGTTACACCTTTTCCTGTCTGGCTGGAAATATATACCATACGTTTGTGAGAATTTTGTTTAGTTGTAATTTAGTGAAATAAGTTTTTAGAATAAATCTATTTAAAATTTTCAAGTATACAGTTCAATTCTATGGTTTATTCTCTACAATTTGTTATAATAAAACTTAATTTTTTTGGTAAAGCCTATAATCCTTAATTCCTATTCAAAATGGGTGATCGTGAAATAGTCTAAAAAGACGTTTTCAATCACTGTATTTAAACAAAAATTTCTATACCCCCCCCCCCCCCCCGAAAAGGAGAAAGCCTCCTCCTTTAAAACCGGCTGCACCCGCCCATGGGTTCTACACACCACTACACTGAACTAAATGTAATGTTTAAGTAAAACACATGTTTACAACACATGTCGTTTACTGAGACCGCTTGAAGATTTCGCTTTCTGGAGCAATAATGTTGGTTTACGGACTTGTCTAGTTTTAAAAACTTTTAAAGACGTTTGTATTAGGCTAATAAAATTGATGACGCTTCTTTGTTTTGAGGTGTTTTTGATTATAATAATACGTAAGTTTATTAGCGGAAGTAAATCTACAAGTCAGTTTGTTTGCTATTTTAATTTTAGGTATTCGTTATAATGATTTGTTTATCCTCTCTCTCAGTCGCTCCTCTTATATATATTTCTCTTTCTCTATTAATGTTAATGAAATAATCGTACATTTCATCCTAAATCTAAATCACCCAACTCCTTCTACTATTGTAAGAGTAAAACCAAATTTGATCCACGTAACGAGGTGACCTTAAAACCGAGACGTCCTAGGAAGTAGAATAAACTTCTTTCCATTTCAAATAACCTTAAAAACTTGATTTTTCGTTTTGGCAAAGAACCCAAAACCTTCCGTGTAAACAGCACGGCGAAGTGTGTCACGGTCATTTATACACTCGATGTCGGCGAAAATGTTGTATCGAACTAAACGTAACTAGTAATTTAAATAAAAACTACAAGTTTGTAAATGTACCAGTCGGTGTAGGTTTATATATAACAATCGATGGCGGCTCGATAGCCATCATAGCTAAGGTTAATATAGCTAAGGGTCAACATTGTGAACAAAAAGACAATAACCTACCATATAAAGTGGATCTTTTAGTTCAAACTAAACAATGATTTGTATAATCAACAAAAGAAAATGCATTTGCTATTAATAAGCAGAATTTAATAAATAAATAATACAGATTCATAAAAAAGTTGTAGTTTGTTATAATATTGTTAAAACAATATGTAATTCCCGTGGGTGTGGTATAGTTATAGTTATGATCACCTATTAAATACCCTTTAAAAATTATAACAGTTGAACTAGTAAGCCATGTATTTTATGAGAATTGGAGTTATAAAAAAAATCAAGTTTAAAAAAAAAATTTGTTAGGTTTCTTAGTAACCTTATAGCAGTTTAAAATTTTTTGCGAAAGACCCAAAAAAGAAATGAATTGAAACTGTTTTTATAATCAACTCCCAAGAGAATGCACGTAATAAAAGAGTATAGCGCATGCGCATGGTTATACTGTTTGGTTTATTTGTTAACATAACAGCTGATTTTATCCATCAGCTGTAAAACTTCAACAACAATGTTAATAATTTTTTAAGGTTATGTTTACAATTTTTAGGTTAAATGTTGTGTTGTTATTATAGAAAATTGATAATAATGTTCATTGATACATATGATTTGCAAGAACAATTCAACACAAAACCAAGTCTAGATATATTTTCAGGTTATGTTTACAACTTTGATAAAACGAATGCTCAAAACCTTTCAGCGGAATCTTCGATAAATACTTTAATTTATTCCCACTAATTATGACGAATAAATCAAACAATGCAGCCATGTGCTATACTTTTGTGTTCACCGTGAAGTGTATAGGCGCTATATTATGGCCTTACTTCTTATTAAAGTTAATTGTAGGCTCTGTACATTTACCTTGTTGAAAAACCTTAAAGGAATAGACCCGGTTATACGTATATACTTTGTAGGCTTAAATAGTTTCTTCTGAAGAACGAAGTAAACAAAAAGGGTTGTTATTGTTGTTAAAAATATACGTTTTCAACGACTTCTAACCTATAAACATATCATATATATCCTACATTAGTTTGAAAATACCTATACCTGTTCAACGTGAGTAGGCACAATAATTTAAGTTTTGTTATTACTAAAAATGTATAGTATAATAGTTATAATTTTTCACATTTCCAGAGTTAAAAACCTCACAGCACAGTTAAATAGGCCCAGATAAAATTTGTTTTTCTGTTGTGAATCTAATTAATTATTCGGCCTGTGATTATTCTCGGGGCTTATTAGTAATGATACTCAGAACAGCGTTTTTCTTAAAGCATATGCTAGACAACCTTATGCTTTTCCTGACTAATATTTGCATAAGGGACCCTGAATTAAGCCTCTAGGAGAAATTACACTGTCGTAGCAATGAATAGGGCATAATTAAAAGTTGTGTCGCGTCAATCCAGACCAGGCAAAGTACTGAAAAATAAATACATTTTTGCCTACAGCTCCGATTAGGATGCAGTTTTCTGCATCGTGTTGCATTTCTCGCGATGCATTTCCGCTTTAAGGCCCGCGCACACCGAACGTGGGAAGCGGGAGCGACGCGAATTTAGTTCTAGGAAGTTCCCGCGCGGGACTGTAAAACAATGGCGGGATATGAGAGGGCACACACCAACGCGAATCGTTCGCACGGGATCGCGTCGCGGAATCGTTTCGCAGCGTCGTCCCGCCTGGTTCGCTGCATGCAGCGTTTTCCCGCACTAATAGAGCGGGAACCGTACAGTGACTAGTCGCACAACAGTTGTCTACTCGGTAGGCAGTGCTTTGTGCTTTGATTGTGTAGACGTGTGTTTAGAGTGCTTATTGTCTGTCCGCTCGACAGTGATACCTGACTTCTCGGAACTCAACCCCCCCCCTCCCTACCCGCTAGCCGGGCCTGCCGGTGGCAAACTAGTGGAGGGGGCGTTGAGTTCCGAGAAGTCAAGTATCACGGCCGAGCGGACAGACTATATATAACTATGAGTAATTTAACAGAAATGTTATTAGAGTGTGTGTACACGTATCCAGCCCTTTTTGACTTAAACAATAAGGACTACAAAAACATCAAGAAGAAAGACCGGATTTGGGACGAGATTGGGGAAGAGCTTAAAGTACCTGGTGAGTATGTGATTGACAGCTATTTCTTTTGGTTACATTTTAACATCCCCTTGGATCCAACTTGGTATGTGTTCAGTGCTGTGATGGGACTTTTGACAACTGACCACAATACTGTTACCATACCAACTGAGTTCGCCGCGAAACTTCCCGCGTTGTGTGTGCACCACCTAACATCCCGCGCGAACAGTTCCCGCGACTAAATTTGTAGGAACTAGAAAATTCGCGTCGCTCCCGCTTCCCGCGTTCGGTGCGCGCGGGCCTTTATCCTGAAACTGGTCATAAGCTGTATGCAGACTTTTTTCTGGTATTTTTTTTAACACAATGCACAAAACTGCATCCAAATCGGAGATGTCGGCAAAAATGTATTTATTCGGGTCTAAATCGTACTAGTTTGCCTGGCCTAATCAGTGGTAGTTGACCAATTTAATCAACCAAACTTTGTATTATCTAACTATCCATCTTCGAGTCACGCCCTTAAGGACCAAGCTTTCCACGATTTAAAAGCCTATACCGATATCAATAATCTAAGCTAAGATAAGGTGAATGGAAAATTCCACGAAAAGATAGAGTCAATGAATGGTATATTCCATATTTACAACGGAGTATGTCTGGAAACGACTTCTATGGAAACGTTATTCATAGAAAACTTTCAAAACTTATCTTGAACTGATTTGGTTGAAGTAAATAAATTACTAAAGAGGAAACAATAATTGATTGGATTTTTGTGTTTCCTTTCTCTCGTAGTTTATATAATATGTGTTTGCAATTACTATAGTTCGTGTATTTAGACTCGTGTCTACTTTCAGAATGCTGAGGGGAGGGGGTGATTGGCTGAGAGGTTAAAGGCGCCAATCCCATCTGTTGAAGTTGAATCGGCCTTAATAATGGAGGTAGAGTATTAATATGGTAAAATGTAATTGTCTGTATTTCAAAAGATGATAGTTTATATTTGTATGTTAATTAAACGTTATACAATTTAAACGAAATGATTGTGTTAATGATTTTTGAACATTTCTTTGATAAATGGTAAAAACTAAAAGAAGACGTTTTATTCTGTTCCGTTGATTATGTCGAATTTTATCTTTTAATCCAAGGTTGTGCTTATCCTATCTAACTATTCATGATAAAATAATGAATAATACAAAATTTAAAATGTGCCAAAAGCAACTGGATATAACTAAATCACAATATAACTAAATAACAAAAGCAATATGACCCCTAACTGGTACAGAAATATAAAATTAATTCACTGTATTGTTACTAGGTGTTCATTTTCTCAATTTGAGGGCTGGGAAACTGTAGGGCCTACCAAAACTGCTAGATTTCATAAGCTTTAAAACAAGGCAGTTTTTAAGGATATATGGGTCCACGATGGTATAATAATTATACTAATATATACTAATTATATTCTAATTTTGGACACTGTTTTTTATGACACCGATGGTAAACTAATTATGCAATGTAGTATGCTCACATATACTAATTGTATACTAATTTTTGATTTTTGACACTGGTTTTGAGTGATTTGGATACATGACCGAGCTCGCATGTCGCTAGTCCAGAAAACTATTTTTTGCTCTAACTGTTTACCAGTTGATATACTAATTGTGGGCATATGTATACTAATTCCTGATAAACTTTTTGAGTCATTTCCTGACATCACTGGTCCAGCGACATGCACCTTGATGTTAGAGATTCGATCAGATGTGGCACGGACCAGAAATTACAAACAAAAAAGCGAGATGCAGATTAATTCTGTTCCTCAAGATTTACACATGTGAAATGTTTAGAATTTCAAGCCAATTTGTGACTTACAGCAGCAAAGAATTGCTTGTATAACTTTCACAACAACTAATAACTTAATATAACAGTAAGGCACTAGTCACTGATTTATAATTTACTAGGGGAAACCCCTGCGTGCTCCGCACACCAACCCCATTGGAACCTTCTATACACATAATCATGTTATGTTTTCTTTATAATAAAGGAGTAGGATTAATAATAACCCCAAAGCAAAAACGGTAAATAATGTTAAATGTTCAAAACAAATTATTTTGAAAATTTTATAATAGCAGCTATGATAAAGGTTAAAAGAACCAGCAAGGCTCAGGTCTACACTTCAATAAAAACCTAACCTAAAATTTTGAAATACAAATATTGAAATTAGGCCTAGCTGTTAATGGAAATATTAGAGCAAACAGCTGTTATCTGTTATTTTATTCAATTGGTTGCTATGGTAACAAATGTAAATACATGTGTTGATTTATCAATCTAGGCCTAACCTAAGAATTTTTCCGACTAAATTTACAAATATTGAAATACAAAAAAAAAGTTTTTATCGAAATGAATTATAGTTTATGTTACTCAGGGATAGAGTAGCTTTTTATTAGTAAAACTATTTTTTCAATTGGTTCAGTAGTTCCAGAGATTACATAAAAAAAAAACTTTACCTCTTTATAATATTATTAGTATTAGTATATTAGTATGTTAGTATTATTAGTATATTAGTATTATTAGTATATTAGTATTATTAGTATATTAGTATTAGTATAATAGTATATATTAGTATTATTAGTAGTACCAGGAGACCGAGCTAAAGCTCGATTATAAGCAGGGCTATGATTTCAATAATAAATATTGGATTATTGAGTTTTGAGGTTAGGCCTATAACATTAAATAACTAAATAAAGGGTATATTCAACATTAGGCTTACCTGTAATAAAAATACAGTTTAAAGGATTAACCATAATCTCAACGCTATGCCTCAGAAATAAGTCAGGCCTAAATTAAAGTTTAATATTTCAATATCGACTTAGGCCTAGGGCCTAGTTCGCTCACGTCAATAACTATTATTACAAATTTCCGTGAACATCGTTTAGGTTAGGCCTATAACATTAAACAACTAAATAAAGGGTATGTTTATTTAGCAGAAGTATTCGTTGCCATGGTAACTATAAATAGATACAACATTAGGCTTACCTCTAATAAAATATAC
>JAGFPH010000273.1:457351-490968 GCA_018207615.1 Philaenus spumarius | reverse complement strand
CTGGACAATTTGATACAACTGCCACGATGTACAAGGAAAGAAGACTGAATTGGAAACTCTAGTTCGATCGTAAGTTGGAGCGTGAGTGGTGAAACGCATCCAACTTGCAGTCCAACTCGGTCATCCTACAAATCGGACCCACAAATGACTAGCAAGTTTGTTCTGTAGTAGGCCTACTTCCCTTTCCTCTCCTTGAGAAAGCTGGACAATTTAGGCCTATATTAATATGCTCTAACGATTCATCTAACGGTTCATATTACATTTTGCTATAGGGAATTTAAATAAGGCAATTTTATCGGTAATAAAACTATTGATTTATTTGAGTTTGCACCTTTATAAAATCATACAAATTTGTAGTCACCGACTCTCGGATTATTGAGTAAAAAGCGAAGTAAAATACAAATAAAGTAAGAGAAAGAAACACACGATTTGAACAATAGATTAATTTATTAATTTGTTATTAATTTGGATAATGCCTTGACTAATCAGAAGATAAAAGGCAATAGGCCTAATTAAAATACTTTAAAAATATAATCATAAAATATATTTTAAGTGTTAGAGTTATGAATATGTTATATATACAGTACTCATAATAATATATGCCATATTAGCCTATATGTTTAGAACATAAATTGGTCCAGTGTTTTGTCTTATACATTAATCCCATCTTTGATAAAAAAGTAGGCCTAAATCGTGACAAAATCACCACTGAATAAATACATAAACGTACACTGTTTACGTGCAGTGTTCAGGTTCGAGTTTCATAACTGACTATCTGAATACGTGCATTTAGCTGCTTTCGTCTTCATTAGTCTAACTGGCATCAACAATAAAACATTAACAAAACATTAGGTAAAAGTAATTATAAATTCAGACAAATTTATTCAGGCCTATAATTAATTGATGGTCTGATAATTTATTTGTAAATCTTTTAGTTAGCAAGGTACTTTTATATAACCATTGATTGTTCCCTCAATGTATCTACGCGTTTCTTTTAGATTGTTTTAATTACATTCATTTAGTTTGATATTTTAGCAAGTAACCTAAGCCTATTAAAACTCCTTCTCTAAGCAATTAGGCTAATACAACTTTGACAACATACAAAGATAAATTTGTTAATTTGATAAAAACATAAATCACTCTTGTTAAAAATCATAATCATTTTAATTAGACCTATTTTTGTTTAAGTTTGCCTTAAACTATTCTCATGAAATAAATGTTGAACTTATAATCCAAATTTCCATGAAATAAAATAAGAGTGGGGTTAGAATTTATCTGCAAAAGTATGATATTTAATACATTTTGGAATACATTTCATTTTATAATGTTTTACGTCTCTCCTTCAAGAAATCAGCAATCTTCCTTTAAACATGAATGTTGTAACAACTTTTTGGAATAACATTATGTCGATATTAATCAAATTGTTGGCTTTGATTGCTTCATTTTGAACTGTGGATTGTGTAAATTAATAACAATTTGAACTGTACTTGTAATAATAGCTCTTCTATACCTTGCGTAAAACAGCAAAAATATACACTTCGTACTACCGTGTTTCGGACGCCGTTTTTCAACCTAAAAAGTTGTGAAACATCTTAAATTGTTCTTAAAGGCTTTATGCTTTTGTCTTATATCTCATAATTGAAAGAAATTGTCGGCAACTCCTTTTAATCAGCAGTTTAAATGAGTAAAAATCGATTATTTTTAACGCATTTTTTGGGAGTTTTAAGCAACAATTTCCATATTTTAAACTAACTCGTAAAAAAATATAAAGCCTTCTTTATAACTTAAAGTAGTTTCCCAGATTATTAATTTATAAATAGAATCCGAAACACGGTATTACTAATGCATGTTTTAACGATTTTGTCAGGCCTTTTGCATTGAAATCATATTGTACACTCGGGAGTTTTCTTTTAAAAGGTAAAAGGCCTTATGGTAATAGTTTCAACAATGCAACATTGAACTGGTGGCTCATTCTGTTGGCATATCTTGCATCGTGAGTACTTGTTAGGAAGTGGCGCTACTCTGTGTTGATTCTAAGAAACAGTTAACTAATAAGTAAATAGAAAGTATTTTTTTAACATCGTTTTAATATGTTTTAGCTTTGAATATAGGCCTAAAAGGTCTTTTTAAATTTAATGTTTTTTGGCCTTAATTAATTTTCACCAAAGATAAATCTCACCAAGAAACTTTTTATTATTGTAAAATAAATTAACTCTAACAAGAACAATACAAAACTTATATCAACGACTTCACTGTTCAGGCTACATTATTATTTTAATATAATGATGTGACAGATATCCTATTACTTTAAATGAGCAATTCTTGTATCTATCTTTGTATCTGTCGCGGATCTCGAAAATGGCTCTAACGATTTTGATGAAAATTTGCATACAGGGGTTATTTGACGTCATGAATTGAATGCGCTGGGTCTTATGCCTTCAGAACCGCACAAAGTCTGAAAAATGCGCATAAAATTTAAAACCTGAACTTCTTTCATACCACCTTTCAAGTCACTTATAAGGCGAATAGGTACAGCTTCTTTTTATACCTCCTTCAAAGTCACTAAATATACGAATAGATACATTATAGATACAATCCAGATGTTAAAAATACTGAACGATGCTCATTCACCCAGGTAGGCTTACAAACCATCCAAAGATTAGCGAGAGCCTTTAGAGAGTTTTAAAACTGCAAGCGAAGCGAAGCAGCCAACTGATGCCGTAGGCCGAGGCGGGGTTGGGACGCGAAGCGTCCAGGGGCAGAACCCCTAGTGTGTATATTATTATAATAATACAATCAGTGACAGATCAAACAATTTGTTTTATAGGGGTCTTCCATATGGTAAATATCAAAATGTAACAAGCGGGAGTAGCTTTGATATTAAAAAAGAAAAAGTTATTTATGTACATGTACATAGAGGCCTACATATAAAATAACTTTTGGTACTGTACTTAAATATTACCAGCAGTTTAATCGTGCCTGGCTGCGTACTGTTTTTTTGAACATTAATAAATTAACTGAGGTTATATTTAAGTTGTAGTATTGAATCGTTATTTATGTGAGAATATTATTGCACATAAAACTGTGTATAGCCTGAATAAATTGTTCACTATATTTTGTACTCACGTCAAAAATGTAACCGTTTTAGATAATTACATTTAAAAATTTGTTAATTTTGTTATCTTATTGTTAATAAATATTTTACCACTGAACAACATCACAAAGCCTTAATATAGTAGTCATTTTGCCCTTTAGTAATTTTAAGCCTATCAAATTTTTATTTCCAGTTCAGAATTATTCCTCCTGGCTTCGCCAGTAAATATAAGTTAAAAATATATCCAGGCTTACGTCAGAAATCTAGACCTAGTTATTGTTTTGAATTAATAAAAAGTTTAAAGACATAGGCTAAGAAATAATTATTTAAAAAAAGATTTTGATTAGTAGGCCCTAATAGCCTGTAGGAAAGATGAGCTATGGTGAGACCTAAGGTCAGGAGTAATAAATGATCACCTATCATGGACTCCAGAACACGTTTTGGGTGCCATTAAAAATGTTATATATAAATGTATATTTGTGTTCGCATCCTAACGGTTATATTTTAAGTCCGAGTTTGTCCTAATTTGCTACACAGTTGCTTGTCTAAGTCGCTCGGAAGAGTTCCTGCCAAAAGTATCCAACAACTGGAAGCACGTTTTTGACAGGCAGTAACTATTTTTTTTATAGATTTTACTTACTAGAATCAATTAATACAGATTTTTGGAGTTTTATCTAAAAATATAAATTTAGGATATTATTCTGCATTTTGTTTTTTACGCGACTTTATAGCTCGCTTGATTCTCCCTAAATCGATCAAAACGTAAAATACCATACAAGTACGGTTCAAATCCACGTAGCCAAGGTTGAAGCCAAGCAGTCCATAATCAGAGGCCGTAAGGTCGAGGTGCCAAATCGCAAAACGAGTTTTTCCGCTGCGAGTGGAATGAAGCATTGCGTGTTGATGCTGGAGGCTTAGGTGCAAACAAATTCTACCAATTTATTTTATACTCATAGGCAGCTATTCAGCGCCTTCATGAGTATACAAATTTTCAAAATTGTTGGTTGAAACTTTAAAACATATAAACTGAATTGTGCAAATTCGCTCAACTTACGTCAGCAGTTCAGCTGCGTGGTCGAATTATTTTAGCACATACAGTATTTAATTTGTCATTCAACAATGTGAAACAGCATATTTTAGGTATTTGAATTTAGTTAAACTTTTAGGTTATAATAATATAATTGACCTAAAAGTTAGAGTACGGTATTACAAAGTATTTTGTTTATTAACATAATCATCTCATTACTTTCATGACAGCAGTTTCTGATTTTCTTAACAATGAATGGACCAGAGATAATAATACCCCAAGAGGAAATTATACCTTTGATTATTATACAAACCTTAGGTTTATAATCAAAGATTATACAGTATCAAGAGAAAAGTAACTCAATGTTATAAGTTGAAATCATTATCAGCGCTTCTGATGGATGGGCGGCCAACTAACAGAACGAACAAAGTTTTACTAAACATAGTATGGTGTATTACATTTTACTATGTACAGTATTATAGAATTTAATTTCTACTATCAAATCATTACTTTTGAATACTAAAGCAATATTCTTTGATTACTGTGAAATTTATTTTAAAAACAAAAGAATGACGCTAAAATAAAATAACTAAAGTATAATTTAATAAAATATTTGTCTATAATTTAAAACTAAAACATAGTTAGTAGTAATCTAAGAAAAATACTTAATTTTAAAAGAAATGACATTGTTATGCTATAGAAATCAAAATACATGTAATACTTATAATAGTTATAAATGAACATATTATTGTTTGAAAATAGCTTTGGTATTATTGAAATACGTTTTACAACTTTTGTAAAAATAAAGATTTATTATTTGTTCAAATGTATGCTCAAATTAATTACGTGGATGCAGAATGGTTTTAATTTGATGCTTTTAGAAATTTAAACCATAAATTTCCCTTATAAAAATAAATGAGAATTTTCTATATGCATTGAAATGTACTAATACAGGTAAATTGATCTAAAAAAAATTTATGTTTCATTTCTTAAAAAAAATAATAAAGGAGTTGATTTTAGCCAATTTTTATTAGTTTTCCATTTGCTCCTACTTTTTCTATAAATACGAATTTTATTAAAACATTAATACATTTTTGATGTTTTCACGAACATATGGTAACATTTATCTATTCTTATGAGCTTACATTAAACATTAATTAAACATTATGTTTTGAAATTTTAAAATAAAATTCTCCCCTTCTGGTGTGTTAAAATACATCATACTAAAACTACGATATTTGAATATAATGATTCTGGATTCATAAAATGTGTATACATTAAAATATTTATATTTATAGATAAGAATATAATTATACAACCAGAATGTTCTACTCACAGGAAAATGGACTAGCGATTGGATCACCATTTTCAGGCATTCTATCTGAAATTTACTTAAATTATTTTGAAAGTAAACACACATTTTCCTCAAACAACAAGTACTTCAATAATCATATACTTATTTCTATAAGGGTTTTTTCTGTTACGTCCCTTTTTCGCCGGTCCAACTTAACCGATTTTTACGATTGAAGTGTCATTTTAAATCTTATGATCTAGCGCACCTGCGAATGGTAATTAAAACAATCATTTCGTTTAGGGCTCCAACCCCAAGCCTTTGATTTATTTCTAGAGGGCGCTTTCAAAGGTTCAGTGCTTACCAACTTGCATTATTACGGTTTTTAACGTGATGTAATTTAACAGCTGATATTTCTTTGAATTGTAGGTGAGTTTCTAACAAACAGAAAAAAATATTAAAATGCGCAATTTGCGCGCAGGCCCCCTAGTATCATATACTTCTTTAGATATGTAGATGATAATATTATTGGAGAACTTTAGAAAATACCTCAATGGAATCCACTCAAATACTCAGTTCACACTGGAAATTGAAACACTTGAAGAATTAAACTTTCTGGATATACATATATCTAAACATAACAATAGCAATAGTTTTGACATATACAGGAAACCAACCACTACAGATACAACCATCCATGCCACATCTAACCATCCTCACAGCTTGCAGCGTACCACAGTTTTATAAACCATTTACTAAACATTCCACTAACTATGGACAATTTCAACAAGGAACTTGTCATAATTAAACATATTGCTGCCTCTAATGTTTATCACCCAAAAACAATAGACAAACTCCTTCATAAACACATGCATCCGAAAATTAAATCACCCAAAAACAAAATTAAACATGCCCCCATCCAATATGGCAATAAACTTGAATACTCGCTGAAAAAGGAACTAGCAAAACTGGACATTATACCGGCTTACAGAACTTTTAACAATTTAAAGAAAGCTCTGAAGCAGGAACAAATTGACAACAACGATTTTGAAAACTCAGGTGAATATAAAATAACATGTTCCAACTGTCCTAAATTTTATATTGGATAAACATTCGCAAGAAAGTTCAAAGAACATCTTCCTAAACGTAAAATTGCCGAACAAAGATCAAACTTCGCTAAACATTTAATAGATGAGGACCACTCTTATAATAACATTCATAGTAACTTAAATATTTTCCATAAGTGTAAAAAAGACAACCTCCTTAATACACTCAAACAGCTAGAAATATATAAGACCACAAAATCACAACAGGACCTCCTTTTAAATGATAAAATACACCATAGTTCAAATGCCTTATTCAACACAATCATATCAATGCAAGCACCACTGGATCATGTTGACTTATTGAACACAAACATTATGAGTGGAGACCACCTTCTTTATCAGTGTGCACTTAACTTCCACAGTGAATCATGCATGGTGTTCTGTGTTAGTGGTGACCACCTTTTCCATATCAGTGTTAGAAACTTGTATAGTGTTTTTATAGTTTGTGTTATGTATATTTATTTATTGATATGACTTTGTTTGAAGATCTGACCATGTCATCATAGATATGTTGATAACAAACGAGGATTGTGACGGACCATATAAGGTAATAATATAAAGAACTTTTTTTTAAATATTATAGATTAGAAGTTCCAGTGCAATAATTTTGAATAATAATGTATATTATGAACATAATCTGAATATGGTTGGTAATTGTAAATTTAAAGCAAATAGTTAGATAAAATAAAATATGGCAATCAGAATTAGTATGCATAGTTTAAACTGATTTGATTTTAGTTATAATTCAATATTGAAATCTTTGGAAACAACAATAAAATAAATATATTTTTTAGGGTCTACTACTTACAATAAAATAGAAATTTAAATACTTGTTAAACAGCTTAATGTAAAAACAGTCTGTTTTTGTTGAAATCGTATAGGAATGAAGTTGCTAAAGCAATGAATTTTGTTTTACAAATACATGCTTTAGGTACATTTGTTTTGCCTTCTAAGCCTGACAATCATAACAACAAAGCATCATAAAGCTAGTATTTGTGACCACCCTGAAAATTGTATGTGTTGTCATTAAATGAATCAAAAGGTTCATCACAAATTTTGACAAATATTGAAGTTGCCAGAGCAAATGATGGTGGCGAACCTGTAACAAACATACCAACCAATTAGTTAATTTCTTAATGGTATTGTACAATATAAACTGAATAAAAAAAATCATGCAATCATCACCTTAACTTTACAAGCCACTTTACTAGTTAGTGTACCTGCCTCCCTAACATAATTACAAATATTAATCCCATAGTGCTGTTAAACAATTTTGTAAAAGATTAATTTCAGAGAGCAACAAAAGGGTACAAGGTAGAATGATGTGACTCTTTGGCTTTGAATGAACAGGAGAAACTATTAATTAAACTTAAACTGCAATAAAGTTAGATGTGGTAGACAAGGGTGGAAATAAATAATAATGGCTACACAGTGTAATGTCTGCCTCAACTCATCCAAAAGTCTTTGTTTTCAAAATGGTGGTCATAAGTATATCCATGTGGGCGTTTTGCTTCCAAATTAATGCTTGAGTTTTTAGTACAAGAAACCCATTGGGGGTTGACATCTAAAATGAAATAAAATAGCACATAGTGATATTCTGTTCAAATTCAATTTAGTCCATTGACTTTTGACATAAACATTGTATATTTTTTATAATAGAATATTGAAGTAAATCAATTTCATGTTACAGGTTTTTTATTTTCAAACTATTTTGCTTATCAACACATTTTACAATAATTATCTACAATATAAAATTGGGCTAAAGCTTTTTCGTTATTTTATTGTTAGGATGTATAACTTTTTCAAAATGTCCAAACTTGTTACACCTTTTAAGTTATACTTATGTTTGTTAGTCATATTTTATGCACATCATAATCAAAGAACACAATGTTTACAACAAAATCTATAGGTAGATACTTGAAATATCAGACACCTCACAATTTTTTGCCAGACGTGCGTGCTTAATTAGCAAAACCTGTCGTATATATTTTATAAGTCTAAGTCAACCAAAATTGAGTGTATTATTATAATACAATCTTACTTGTTCAGTATTATTACCATCTTTACAGTGTATATTCATACATTTTGTATTGTCATATGAAAAGGCAATCTCATTTATTTACTTTATGTTGTGTACTAAAGTTTTGTGTCTACAATTTGTTTTTTTATAATATGCATTTATTTAATACAAATAAATATGCATCAATAGCTGTCGAGGAATAATCTATAATTGTATGTTACAAAATCTGTGTTAATACCAAACCATATTATGGTAAGGTATCTCGCTTTTCTATAACAATAATGTAACATTGACAATCTATCCAAACCTAACTTGGTTAAAAACCTGGATCACTTTTAAGTTGTAGGTTTCATCATTAACTTTCTTACCATAACTTTAAGTATATATAGAAGTAATCTAAAACATCTAAACATATCAACTTGGTGTCAAAAATATATATCTTATTTGGAGATTATGCACTGTAGAGGTTATAAAACAAGAATAAATTTATATTAATACCTGGGGGTGATAAGATAGGATAACAAATGGGTAATACTTAATAGTTTATTAAAGTATTTAAAATTAGACCATAAGTAACTTGAACAAGCAATTCATTGGGATTATATTAATGATTGTTTTGACAGTAAGTTGAAACAAATACTTAACATAACCTAGCCTACTTTGAAGAAAGTAATAATAACTCTAGTCCTATGAATTTTTATTAATAGAACATTCTATTTAGTAACTACAGGTCATTTGGACTTCCATTTAAATATATTAATAATATCATGTTATCGTATAATGTAAGAGTAAACAAGACTTACTTTTTTAGCCTAGAATAAAGGCTATGAAAATTAATTGCATATAATAGTATACAAACCATACTTATAGGGTTCGATTTCCTTTACTTTTCTTCGGTAAATTAACAATATTCTTCTTGTCTCATTAGTTTGAGAATTGAAACAATCTCTTATGTAGCAACATTTTATCTTACCCATAAATAATTTTAATGTTTTGGTTCTTACTTTTTACAAAATATTTGGCGCTATTATTAATTTTCAAATAAGAATAAACAATGTATTCTTATAACGTCATACACAGTTTGTGCGGTGGCCACAATTCCAGTAGATGGACCGCCAACTAAAAATTAATAAACGGTACCAGGAACTGGCACATACTTTCTCACAAACATATTTAAATTATTAAACAGATTCACTGTGACTTCATAATTGTAGAAGGGGTTGGAGAGGTGATTTTAAATTATTAGATTAACTAATAAATATTATTATTATTATCACGAAAAAAGGTTTTGAAAATTTTTGAAAAACAACCCTCTCTTCGGCCAAAAAACCCCCCAAAATCAGTGGTATTATTATTAGCTAATTGAGAATTTTTAGGAAGATGCGGTTTTTGCTTATGGTAGGGTACATTAAGTGCTACAAATAAGCCAAATTTTATGAAAATCGTTAAAGCAGTTTTTTTTTTATAAAAAAGTAATAACTGATTTTTGGGGTTTTTTTTGCCAAAAAGGGGGTTGTTGTTCAAAAATTTTCAAAACCCTTTTTTTTTTCATCTATATAGGCCTAATTGACATGTTTGGTGCAAATTTGTTCGAAATCTATCAAATAGTTTTTTTCTAGCTTTGTATACATACAGACAGTCATTTTGCAAAAACCACTTTTTTTGCAGTCCCAAAACGGATATTTCCACAAAAATTTCAATATCGATTTTTTTTGCGATCACTTTCTCTATTCAGTACTATAGTATAAATAGTGAGAAAGTAAAACTGTAATTAACATAGTACGTGTTCCCCTATGTTAGTTATCACGTCGTGGAATGGACTACATCAATGAATTTGGTAGTTTTCTGAAATCAGGCAGAAATGTTTTTTTTGGGGGGGGGGGAAAGCAAGCATTTAGAATAGGAGAAAAACTTCGAAGAACAAACAAAATTTAAAAATTTGATCAGTTAAAAATCTAGATATAAGCCTCTATATTGGACAAACAGACTTTGCACCTTTGTAATATTGTATTGCCTTTATTTCATTTTGCAGAACATACAAACCACTGATTTGATATTTTAATAATAAATAGGAAAAATATTTAGTTTGTTTCATATTATTATACGTACTTAAGACACAAAAGTTCTGGTTAAGTTATAAAGTCTTCGAAGTGGTTGCAGATAAGAATACTAGACAGCGCTGAACAACATTAGGAGAACTGTTTGCAACAATGACTACTAGATAGCAGTAGTATCATCATATTTCATTTTATTCACACAACAATGTAGTGGTGTATTATTAATAATTATACTCTAATTATTCATTAAACTAAAGAAGAAAAACGTATTCACATAAAAATAGATTAGTATAAAAATAGTGATTATGAAACTAATGTTATACAATTTAAAAACTTAACTTTAACTAAATTCTTTAGTTGAAGTTAATATTTTGCTAAACTAGTTTCTTCAGATTAGTGTTTAGGCTACAGAAAAGAGGTTAAATTTGTGCAGTGAAAGTGCCTATAATTATAATTATGCTTACCCTTTTTTACTTTCTCCATCCTATACGTAGGATATGGAAAAAGTATTGTTTTCGTACAAATTTTCGAATTTTAATTTTTAGTGGAATTATCTGTTTTGGTGCTCCCTGAACCCAAAAATATTTTTATTTATTTGTTTTGGTGCTCCCTGAACCCAAAAAAGTGGTTTTTTGGTGATGTCTGTCCGTGTGTCTGTGTGTCTGTAAGGATGTGTACTACAGAGCTGGAGACCATACCAACGGTCCGATTTTGATGAAATTTGGTATGTAGGTGTAGTTCTGGAATACCTCCAGGTGTTTTTTCAATTTTAAAATTTTTGATTTTTAAGGGTTCTTCCCCCCCCCCCCCCCAAATGGCCAAAAAACTAAAAAATCAACATTTTTCAAAAACGGTTCTATCGATTTTGATAAAATTTGGTTTATTTGTAGCCCTTAAAGTACCTTATCATTTGCAATAAACCGCATCTTTCTAAAAATTCTCGTTTAGGTAATAATAATAACTGATTTTTGGGGGTTTTTGGCCCAAAAGGGGGTTGTTTTTCAAAATTTTTCAAAACCTTTTTTCGTGCATAATTGCCTAATTGACAATTTTTTTATACATGCCTAATTGACATGTTTGGTGCAAATTTGTTCGAAATCAATCGAATAGTTTAAATAATAATAATATAATATAATATAATATGGATGTGTGTTACATGCATCTAATATTTTCGATGGTAACATTTTCCTACTTTTGCAATTCGAAATAACCTCCTGCTACTCTTAGGAAGGTATAAAGTTTCAACTGGGAGAAAGTATGTGGCAGTTACCCTATCTGGTACCGTTTATTTAAAATGTCTGTCTTTTTATTTTCCACAATGGAAAAGTGGAAGACATCATAAGTCTCACCATAGTTTTAGTGTTTTAGAACACGTTGAAGAAATATGGGTAGGCCTAATAAGTTAAACCTGAACAAATTCAAGAAATCTCAAATTTTACGTAATAAATTCAGTTAAAATCAATTACGTTAAACAATATGTACCAGGTTTAATACAATAAATATTTTTATTAATTATTATTGGTAGTATTTTAAAATTTATTTTACGTTCTTGTCAATATAGGAACTCAGTCTTATCTGTAACAATGCTCGAGTAACTTAAAACATAAAAGTATTGTAAACTATTGTATCTAACAAAATAATTCAGTTTAGATATATCCCAATTAAAATAAATAACCTTTAATTAGGCTCAGAAACCTGCTTCTAAAGTCAACGACTTCCTTCCTCCACACATAGCCTATATTTTGACCCAGCAAAGTAATTTACTCTTTTAAAACAAAACAACCAGACCCAGTTCTTTTTTTTAATAAAGGTAAATTATAAGCCCAAAACTAAGGTGATAAATAATACTTTACGATATAACAAGAGTTGTATAAATATTAAAAACAAGCATGACTAAGGTTGTATAAACTTAGAGGATTCAATCTAGATTTTGCCTAAGAAAAAACTTGTCCAAGGTGAACTTTAAAAAATCTTATTTAGATACATATTACAAACAACATATTGAAAACTTCTCCACCAAAAGTGGTTGAAAATGTTTTAATAAATAGATTAAGTTGCAAAATAGCTGTTTTTTGCAAATATTATTTTAATTACCGTATTGACTTTGAACAAAAGTAACTCCATTTTTGGAACGTACAGAAAATTTCACATAAAAAAGAATTTTTATGAAGAATTTCACCTATACAAAGATTTCTCTAAAATAAAAAATGTGGGCTATAAAACAAATAATTATTTGTTTATAGCTCGAAAAAATTCCGTTCGGAGGGGGCGGCCATGGACTACCGGCGGCGCGGCGGGAGGCGCTCGGCAATGCGTGGTGCGTACTAAATTTGTTAATATCTTTTTAACTAAATGATGCAATTTAATGTAACTAATTTCAAATGAAAGAGTAATATTACAGCTACTGTAAATTTGTATTTTTAAGCGAGAAAAGGCCTTTAAAAAAGTAGGCCTACAGTATAGTATAGAAATCTGAGCTTCTAAAATAGTCAATATTACTTTAAATAAACTTAATAAATGTTATTAAAAAAATTTTTTTTTGTTTGTTTGTTATCTCACCTATTTCATAATCGTGAGACTTGAAATATGTCCCATTTTTGTAAAATATCATGTTTTTAAATAATTTGAGGTATTATCAAGGGACAAAGGTCGTTAAAAATAAGTTTTTAGTAAATGCTATGAAATTATTGAAAAAAATTCATTCAGTTTTTATTCTGTAATATAGGCTAATAAAACAGAAAATAAAAAATTGTTATTTATGTAACTTATGATAGAGTGAGATAGACAAGAGGAGAACGCAGAATATCTGCGGGGCCTTGTGGTGAGAGGGGAGCAAATGTGTAACTGTTACACTTAAAAGAATTTTGAAGGAACCTGTGCAGCGTAACATTTTTACAGTCATAGGTAAGTTTGTCGAAACATTGCCGAGAGTTATTGAGATATAAAATTTTGATTGTTCGACTGTTTATCATTTAGATATTTATTACCAATGAATACAGAATACTATAGTATTCTATATTCATTGTTATTACTATTTTGAGTACACACTTTTATAAATTTGTTGAAGTTTGATAAGTTTAAATTTTGTACAAAAACTGTATAATTAATTGATCAAGGAAAACTGTTAAGGTATTTTAATTTGTTTAGTATTCATTTTAATTAGTTAAGGATTATTTCACACTAAATTAACAATTAATAACTAAATATTATTATAAAATTACAGTTATTTTCGAAATTTAAGTAAGGTGGTTTGTTGAAAAAATTTTCTAATGTTTTAAATGTTAAATTACTTAAAAAATGGATAATATTCAGAGATGCGAGGAGAAGGTATGAGTTATTGTCACGCTGGCAAAAAATGTATCTTGACTAGTTACAATTTATATTTCGATGAAAATTTATAATACAGAATACTGTACTGGGTGTCGAAAAACCATCTATACACTTATTGTTGGTCGATGAAGAATATGTATATAATTATGTAAATAATAAATATTCATATTGCAAATATAATAACTTTTATATATTCTTTGTAAATAATTACAAGTTCAAAAATGAATATTTTATTTTGTTCAGCACAAATTATCATCTTTCCTTTCATTACAATTAATTAAAACAATGTGTTCAATTATATAAATGTAGTTATACTAGTATAAAAAGTCGGCGATATTGGTCCACCATTTAAAATTTGTGGTATAACATTATTAATGTTAGGTCACCTACATTCATTAAAATAATTTTTGATTTTTTTAAATTTCCCTTGCTTAAGATGCTTTACAATAATATTTGTATAACAGGTATAATACATACCTATTGTACCAGCTATTTAAAATTTTTTGTATCAAAATTATTGTTATTAAATCATCTCAATTGGTTTCTAATAATTTCTAGTGAAATTTCTGCCAATTTTCCATTTTTATTACTTTTTTAAGAAAAACGCCCGTATTGGATCAGACATTTTGAAAATTTTACATCAAATTCGGATTCAATAACTTCAAAAACATGTATGTATACATTTTCGAAAAAGTGTTCGTAATTCGCTATGATGTTTAAAAATATAAATTTTTATTGTTTAAATAATTAACAAACAATTTCCAACCAAAACAAACTGGAGAACTTTTTACCTGAAGCCATTTATAAACGAAATCAAAAGATTTTGAACAAATTATTTATTTCCAAACAATGCATGCTTTTGAGCTACATTGAATCCCTTAAATCTAAAAAATGAAAATTGTGAGTATGCAATCAGCTGTTAATGAAATGCAACTGAGAAATAGTCTATATGTTTAAAGATGTTAGAGTAAACAGTAGATGACATTTTTTAGTCAGCCGAGCTTTATATTTTAAATGGACAAATAATATTTACTGTTTTAGGCTTTAATTTTCTCCACAAACTTGAGGCCATATTCTTTATAGGCCTATTGATAGTTCTTTATAGCGGAGACTTGCACGGTACCAGACACTGCCCAGTACGGACGGAGTGTTTCATTATTGCACACAAAGCTCTTGTCACTTAAAGTCGTTGTACTTTAAGCTTCGCGCCAGTATTGTCTGAGTAATTAGTGCAAAAGGTGTTTTTGTCCAGTTTGCTGTTTCCCGAAGATAGATTTCAGCCTCTGTTCTGTGGGTATCCTCCATTTTGCGGTCAGTCCATTTACCGGTCAGTCCATTTACCGGTCAAGTGTGGGGTGAGGAGGCTCTAGGGAGGGGAGGTTTTCCATTTTGCGGTCAGGTTTCGATTCCTAGAATACCTGACTATTTTGAAAGAATAGGTTCCATGCACATTGTTTGCAGATGTCGAGTTTTAGATCTTCACGAGGAGTTGTTGACGGAGCCACTTTTATATTAACAGACAGATTCTTCTTAAATTACAAATCATGTCTGATGATATTATAAATGGTCGTTTATTTCAACAAACTAGTCTATATACAATCAAGTAGGCTATATACACATCAGTATTCCGCCGGAATACTACCCCCCAAGCAGGTTCCTACAATTATACTGTTATCGGCAACATACTGTGACTAAACAGTTTAGGTTAGTCCTCTAGTTTTTTTTATTCTAATTATATCGAAACTTGAGTGTGCGTGACTGGAAAACTGCCATCAGCCTGGCTTGCCGCTCTGAGTCATCAACCTGGCTCACATGTTCTCGGGATTTTAGAAATATGTGACCGCAAAATGGAAAACTATTTTTGACCCACCCCTCCAGATTTTTGGGTTGACCGGTAAATGGACGATTTTACCCTTTGACCGGTAAATGGACGACCGAAAAATGGACACAACCGTTCTGTGAGACTTGGTGACTAGAATGAGTTAACTATTTTTTCTGTTAACTCTACTTTCATACTGAATAGAAATTAGTAAATGAATTTTAATTTCAAACTTTAGTTTACGGTTATGAATTTAAATACTTCCCCTCCTTCATTTGCTCAGTACTGGTCGGACAACACTTTCCCAGTACGGGATACTAAAATTATTGTGTTAGACCATTCCAAGCTTCCTGCAATGAAGCCTGTGCTAGATTTGGTTAGGACAGCTCTTATGGCTATATGCAGGATGGAGCTCGAAAAGTCTGTTTTTCCTGTACTGGGCTCTATCCGTTGAAGAAGGACATATTTACAGATTTGAACTACCTTGCTGGAGCTCATTTCACTCAAGTCAACGAAGCTCTCATAAGACCCACAGTTTCCGTGACCACAAATCCTCCTACCGAGGACTCTGAAGAACCAGTATCACAGATGAGGCTAGAAAGAAAATCATTAAGAGGAAGAGAAGTTAAAAGAGTGAGATTTTAACTGGAAGTACGTACAAAGATGCTAGAGAAGAAAGAAAGGAATCAGATGAAAACCAAAGTAGCAACGAGACAAGAAAAAATTACAATGCAAAGTATTAGCAAAGGCGAAAAAACCAAACAGCTTGAGTTGAGAATGAAACACGAAATTATTGAGCCTAGGCCTACGAAGAAAACTTCACTTTAAAACAAACGTCCTAAAGATGGAAACCACAGAATTGAACGCCAACAACCAAAATAGTGTTTTTGAGTGCATAATTTGCAGAGAGTCAAGTGGAAGATTGGATACAGTGCACATCTTGCATGGGATTGGCACATATTGCTTGCACAGCCCAATAAAATCTCTTTTACTACAATTTTGTGAAAATTCTTCATAACTTACTGTCATTAACATTACTGAGTTTTTTGTTATATGTTTTATTTCATTAGAACAACGTAGTAATTAATCAAATATACCATCAGTAAGCAAAATAATAACTACTTATCTTAATAATAAATGATTTTGGAAAGTGTCCAGTACTGGGAATATGTTTTTGACAGTTGTAATTTTTTGGTACTTTTTTATATGTTCATTTCATTCTTTTTACTACTGTTTTTTTTTGTAAAAGTGTTAATTTTTAGTTATAAATTAACATTTTAACTTTTTATTGTTGCACTTTTATTTTGTCAGAACATATTTAAAAAGTTTTTTTAAAAAAAGCTAAGGTGTCCGGTACTGTGCAAGTCTCCCCTTAACCTGTACAAAGTATAACAGCACACTCGTGGGGCATAACAAAACAAAATCTTCGACAAACTCAATCAACAATGAGTAGCTTATAGCTCAGGCCCCAGCTTATCTACATTTTTTGTGTGAAATAAATAGTTTTTGAGTTATTTAGTATTTAGCACCCAAAACAGATTCAAAACGGGGAGTACTTAATAGTAAATGTGAACTCAAAGAGATTAAATAACGTACAAAGCGAATTGATAACGTTCTGTCTAGATGACTAGTAACACTGAATCGTAAAATCATTGACCTAGGGCAGGTATAAGGTATATTGATTCAAGACAAGGTCAGGTATAAAAAGAGGGGATCAAAGACGAATTGAACGGGACCCTTTTACGTTACAGGTCAATCTAAATAAAACTAGTTTCCAATGCTTCCAAAGATATGCGCGTAAATTATTCACTTTGTAACTATCATTTTTCGAAACGTGTACAATAAAAATTAATAATAATTGTTACTATTATTATTACAAAATAAATAATAGCAATAATAGTTCAATATTATAATAAAAATTGTAATAAATAATTCATCAATTTATTATGGTGATAATAGCTCATTCATGCAGTTTTTATAAATACACAACACATAAGTTGGCACATAATTCTAAAAATATTTATTTTATACAAAAAATGTAGATAGAAAAGTTTTAGAGAATTACATTTTCTAATATTTCTATACGAATCTTTTTTTCTAGGATGCACCCAACTGAAGTTATTTAGAAAAACCCGGAATTTGGCCACCATTTTCCAAGATGGCGGAGTAAGCTCAAAGTGGTGGGGGTTGCAAAATTATTATGTTTTTTAGCATGTCAAAATGTACTATATTACCAAGTTTCATCTCTCTCGCATTTTTTCAGGTAAAAGTACCTGTTGCCTGGGCTATTACTGATTGTTATTGATTACCACATTTTGTACGAATAATATTGAATAATTTAAATTAATTTTATTCGTGATTATTATTTATTAACAAAAGAAGGCAGTAAAACTCGTAAAAATAAGTTTTTTGCTGCCATTTTGCAACGGTTGAAAATATGACCAAAGTTTAAATACACAAATTTCATCTTCAATTATTGTTCATTCCTTAGATATGCCAAATGACAATCATGGTCTTCTCCATTTTGTAGCTACGGTTGTAAAAATGTGCCCAAATTATAGGCATACATTATCTCAAAACACCAGTATTGAAATTGGCTAATCTAGATTTATTTCTAATGAATTGTTCTAGACAATTTTAAAGCCAGGTAAAAAATGAATGTTAGGCTACTTTGGCTTCAAACTAAATAATTTTTCTTACAACCACGGCAGTATGAATGAAAGAATTATTGAGCCTTGCCATTTCATGCAATTCAAGAAACGATTTCAGCTCCAGGTTTCTTGGTAAAACAACGAATTGTGAGTTTCTATATATGTTTCGGATTACCTACATGATCAACTCTGGGCCTGCAAACGTTAAAAATCAAGTTTCCTCCAGTTTGTTACTACTCATAACTATAAAATGAACGTACAAATTAAAAATCAAGTTATGAGGAGCATTTTTCGACAAGCACGTTTTACCTAAAATATGTTAAAATAGACACAAATAATTGAAAAGCAGTTGGGGTTATACGCTAAAGTTAGTTGCCAGGATCTAAAATTACTATGTAGGCAGGGAAATATAATAATTAACTGTACTAAATAGTAGCCCTTTCTTTTTTGGTTTTACTAAGACAAAGTAAATTAGAACATTTCACGGCGACGAGTAAATTTTACTTAAAATATTGTTTGCCTAAAATATTTTACCCCTTAGACACAAATAAACTGTTATATACATTTGATCAAAATAGAAAAAAAGTTCTCTTGTATATTTTCAAAATGGAGGCCGTTACAAATATTTAACATTAAAAAGTATTATTAAACATTTAACATACAGGAGAAATTATGTTTTTTCCTCTTCTAACAAAAGGTTACATATCAAATATGTTTACCAAATTTTAGCTCAGTATCTTATCTACTTCTAAAAATGTTATGTTTTTTGTAAAAAAATAGTGGATGAATGAAAACGAAACTTTTAGGATTTTAAGTACACTGGAACTTTTATATATTTTTCCTAAGGAACAATCTTATTTTTACCCCTTATTTCTACAAAGCGGTCCCATATTGTTCGGACGCACTCTGTATAATCAACTGTTACTGCTTTAGTTAATTTTAATTTAAAGTAAAGAGCTCACAAAAGTAAAGAATATAGTTTTGTGAGTTTGTGACATAAATCAATTTAAAACAAATAGTTTTGAGATCGGGTATACTGTACGGACTGCTCGATAATTTGCTGTACAATTGCTCACGGAATTGTAGTAAAATATTGAATGTTTGTCACAAACATGCTCAATTCTTTTCTAAAACACAATCTCCGTAAGATTATTTGACACAAACACGCTCAATTCTTTAGTAAAACACAATCTCCGTAAGAATATTTGAATTTCAATTCTGATTTGCTTTGAAATTGTTATTGGTTGGGAAAACCAAAATAAACAACCCTGCCCTTTCACACAGACCCGAGACGTTTGTTTTGTGTTGAAGGCTATCTGACCTCTTTCAGTCTGATATTGCTAAGAAAGGCAGAGCTCAATTCTAAAGCTAAAAGGTTGGACGAAAGTAAGGAAAGGGATGTGAGATTCATTCTGCAAAATCTTAATGACACATCTTATCCAAAGACTTTATCTTTGCAAAGACGTTCAGACTGGGAAGGAGTGGGGAGTTGTTTGAATACCCAAGGACTTGTGATAATCATCTATGAAGACATAGACGTGCTGTGTGCGCACCCTTACACCTAATTAATATTTCATACGGAATTATAATTCAACTTTTGTAATAATATAGTCAACCTTGGAAAACTGGAAAAGTAATTTAGAATTGAAATACGATATTTTGAAGATGAGCAATTTTCAATCTAAAATTTATTTTAAAATCTGCTTATTTTTTTCAAATTTTATGTAATAATAATAAGAATTTAATATTATTTATAAATAAATTAGAGGAGAACGATTTCAAGCTGAGTAATTTAACGTAGGCCTATTATATAATTAACATGAATAGTTTACAATAAGTCACAAAGGGGAAGCGGGATGGCAGGGGGCTAAAGGTGTTAGTCCAATTATAATATAATATTAACACAACACTTTACAAGTTTTTTAATAAAAATAACACAAGAGCCAAAAGTGAGCATTCTAGGAGCGGATCCAGACAAGAGGTGGGGGGGGGGGGGGGGGTGGGTCTGAGGAGCTGGGGATATGAAATATCCCCCAGGTAACGGTGAGTCAGGGAAACATTTTTTGAAAAAAATGACCACGAGTAAATGAATGTTTTAAAATTGTTACAAAACCAACTGTCTTACTTTACATTGTACATTGCAGTAGACTACATAAAATAATCAAATAATTTATCAGTAGCCTAACATAGTAAATTAGTGTTACAAAATGTGTTAATCCATAAAAAAAATGAAATGAGCTATTTACAATGGCTATTATTATGGCAATAATAACTAATTACCAATAAGTTCTACAAATGAAACTACATAATACAATATTCCTATCGAAGTTTTTCTCCGAACAATTCTTATCCTAATTTTAGCATTCTTAATAAAAAATTGGGTTACTTTCTAAAATAGCTTCATCTGTCACAGGATTGCAGTAAAAATGTAGTAAAACAGTTCCAGTTTTTCTAAAAATGTGTAAACAGTGGAAAGAAGCGTTTTGGAATTACTGAAGTATCGAAATTGAGAAAACAAATTTAGAGTTTAAAATCGTTCAAATTGTTTCAAACTAAAATAGTTTTAATTAGTTCAAAACACCGTTAGAATAATTTCCTTCAATGATACATGGTTGATGTACAAATATAATTGTAATATTCTTTTAAAATTACATAAACAAAGTTAAAGAGTCACTTTTCACAAACTTTCCACAGATAAATACGATAACTCTGGAATTTTGCAAAACTATTAACGAAATGCGGTGAATGTGCAAAAGTGCAAGTCCAATCAGTCTTTTCTGAACTATTATTGCTCTGATAAAGGTCATTAACCGGCACATTTATCACATTTTCTACATATGTGTAGGATTTTTCAAAGATAATGCAAGTTTGTCATAATGAGTCAGTCTTCGATAGGCGTTCCCCTGTCCCCCTACCATGGATCTGCTTCTAAAGCATTCTGGGGTGAAAAATGTCTGCTTTAAAATTGGATATGGACACATTTTATTTTATTTCAGTAAATCCAGTTTAGTTTTGTTAGAAGCTGAACGTCCACGCAGACTTATCAAAGCTATATATAATGATGATTAGGCTTCACCAGCACCCGCAGACCTGTGACTCGATGACGGACGGGTGGAAGTCTCTGACGGGAGGTATTCTCCTCAAAACACGAAACTCAACGGGTAAGTCTTGTTCACACGGTTGTGAGAGACTTTCTAATTTGACATTGATTGGCGAACAAAGTGAACCCTGTCCCGCAAGACGAATAGTCTTCCTTCTAGACAGCTAATAGATTAAGTTCGACACTCGCTTCTTATTGGTTCCACTTGGCAACCAATCAGCGTCTTCCTGTGCAACTGATTTAATTCCTTATTACGAAAATTTATTCGAGCGGATAATGTAAATAAAGGGTTAATTTCCAAAGAATGAACGGAGACGGTAACTTGTCCTCGGGTCGGTGGGTAATTATGTTGCCGAAGACTTCTTTAACGGATGTGCCGTTGGAGCAAGAAATGTAATGTATTCGGCTTACAGCATGATTAGATGTAGAGAACAACAAGATTATAACATTTGAGAAATAAGTATCGTAAAAATACGGATAAGATTTGGCGACGGTTACAAATGTAATTAAGTTAATTAAATAATATTTTTGTATAAATCACAAGTGAAGGAATAGTATAATCAGGTAAATCATTCGTTCTGAAAAGTTAACTGCAGCGTGGAAATAATATTAAACTGAAAGAAAAACGTCCAAATTTTGTTCTGTTGTTAACAGCTGGTATGACGACTTTGGCTGACTTCGCTTGGCGACTTTGATACTGTAGCTTTAGTTTACAGGTAGTGAAATGCGATTTATAAACTATTCGTTAAATTTTAACGAATCATCAGATGAATCGTTTAATTCATGATTCACTTGAAAAATAAATCGCTTCATGGGCGAACCGAACGAAATCGTCGAACGAAATAAATTCATACCAGTGAACACCTGGTAACTCATTCAATTGAACGACTGAAAGACTTTCGAGTCAGATGCAGTAGTTTAGTCATCGCTCGGGTTCTGCTACTATTATTTCCTACACTATTCAAATACTATTGGTTCAATTTTAGAGTTAAATAACAAAAATAAAGACACTATTTAAATTTTACGTTACTAAGTTTGTAAGTTATTTTGTAGATATAGAGTAAACTAATGATAGGAATTGTATAGGATTACATATTGTATATTTTCAGTGAACAATAGTGCAACTTTTAAAAGTTTTGCATACACTAATAAAAGAAAATATTAAGCGATGAAAACCAATAGTCAATAGTATTACTTAAGGAAATCAAAATCTGAATTAAAATAATTAACCATAAATATTTATATAAGAACAGTATTTAATCTAGAAAATAAATGCGTTCTAAATGTTTCTTAGATTCGTGGTAGTACCTTCCGTGTACTTTACAGTATCAAAACAAGTTGCACCTATCCTTACCAGTTCCAACGTAAAAACAAAACGAAGTGCAAATGAAACTCATTTTCTTGGAAGCCATTGTCTAAAAAGATCTCTACACTGTACTACAAACTACTCTAATCAGTAACTACAGGCCTAATCTATAAATAGACATACATGAGAGACAAGAGCGGGAAAACCAGCTGATACAGTGAGTTGTGGGAATGATGACTTGAGTAACTAATCAAATGATTCGATTCATGATTCCGTTCTTTTAACGAGTTGATTCAAATGATTACTTAACGCTAATGATTCAACCGTCACACCTTTACACTCTGTGATGATTACGGTATAAACATGAATTTATGTGTCTATACATAGTGTGTTAGAAGGCATTGTTTTCGTTTATAAATAACTGCAAGTATAATATTATATTACTATGAAAGTAGGCCTACATAAGCCCCTTATTACACTAGGCCGCCAGGCGGCGCACCTAGTCCCGCGACCACTCGGTTTGGCCACCACGCTAAGTTACAAAATTAATGTAATGACCTGTATAAATAATGAATGTTGGAGTGATAATTCATCAGGATCAGGTCATACGATTTTTTTTAATGTCATGGGATTGTTTTATTGGTGTAGAGAATGTAAATAAACGGTACCAGGAACTGGCACATACTTTCTCACAAACATATTTAAATTATTAAACAGATTCACGGTGACTTGTAGGGTGGGGTAGGAGAGGTGATTTTGTATTAAAGTTGTTTTCCCATAAAAATCCATAAAATAACGGAAAACCAACTTTTCTCAAAAACGGCTCGAACGATTTTGATTTAAATTTTACAGTTTATAGTACTTTAGGTCCCTAATAAACTATAAAATTTTAATCAAAATCGTTAGAGCCGTTTTTGAGAAAAGTAGATTTTCCGTTATTTTAAGGGTTTTTATGGGAAAATTACCCTTAAAAATAAAAAATTCACAAAAATGAAAAAAACGCCTGGAGATACCGTGGATTAGTACCTCCATACCAAATTTGAAAAAAAATCCTCGCGTTTTTTACCTTATTTGGCTAGCTAATTTGTTAGCCTTTCGTCCTACGTCCTCGCTAAAACTCATAGTTTTCGAGATATAAGTGAAAACCCGAAAAAAGGACCTTTTACATGCTCCCCCGCACCCCTCTGGGAGTGGGGACTTTTGTATGATTACCTCCTAACTAATCCAAACAATGTCCCAAAGTCAAAAATTGTCCATTTCCCTCTACACCCTCCTTTTGAACATTCATTGACTGGACTGTAAACAAAATGTACCCGTAGATGGGGCAAGTTGTATCGCCAGCAGCGAAAGTGTTAAACGTCACCTATTTTAAAAATTGATAACTTTTTAACCATTTTTTATTAAATTACCAACTGAAACATAATATATAATTGTTGTTCAACTGCACGAATGAAATCTTCAGTATTCACTTTTGTGTCCAATAACTTCTGGCACTCGTCTTTCCCTTTTGTCTTGTCTACAGTTTAACTTCTTTCCACAGTGACAATCTGCAGTTCACTAGACATAATGAAGTACACAATCGCGTAAATTAAACAGTGCGCAGAAAAGAGTGCGAGGAAAACAGAAAACTGACTGCTCGGCTGGCGAACTACCATAGGACTGAACAAAGAGTGATTGGCTGCGACACCAGTTGCCCTGAACGCGTCACCAACAGTCACCGGTGGCGCAGCTGGTTGCGCCGCCTGGCTGCTTAGTGTAATAAGGGGCTTACATTAATCTGTCTCACAATAAAATATAGCAAACTGAAAGTTGAGAAAGGTTTGTAACTGTAAAATATGTTACACTATTTCAGGGAATTATACAAAATAAATATAGTTTTTCATAATTATTTAGTTAAGAAGTTATGCTTTATTATTTTAATCTTTATTATAACTCCAGTTATTTCATGATATGTATATATATCATTTTATTTATCATGTTGGATTAATCCTGCATCTTTATAAAAAATAAAAATAAAATATGTGTGTAAAAAGGAAGGGTTGGCGGAAGGGGTTCGCCCAGGAATTTACAATTTACAAGATTTTAAGATTTCAAGAGGTAAAGATTCGCAAAGTGCTGCAACGTTTTGCAAAATCTGCCTGCATATTTAGACACAATTTTATTCTGAAACTATTCACTAGCTAGCAGCGGCTTCGCTAGCATTTACAAATTCAATAATTCGACCACGCAGCTTAACCGCTGACGTGGGTTGAGCAAATTTCCAAAATTAAGTTTATAGGCCTACGTTCTAGGGTTTCAAAAAACAATTTGGGAAATAGGTCTATTCGCGACGGTGCTGAATAGCTGCAAAATGGTTCGCATGCCATTCCGCATATTGGGAGTATCTTCAATACACAAAGCATTGCGTGCTTCGCACGCCAACGCCCGTATTGGGAGTATCTTCAACACACAAAGCATTGCGTGCTTCGAACGCCAACCCCACGATAGAATCCACCGCATGGCTTTGAACCGGGTACTTCTATAGTATTTAAACATCATTTTGATTATTTTGAACATTTTGATCGATTTTGGGGGAACCAAGCGAGCTATAAAGTCGCGTAAAAAACGGAATATGCAGAATAACATCCTACATTTATATTTGTAGAAAAAACTCAAAAACGAATTCATTCTCGTAGGAAAAATCTCAAAAAATATTTACTTCCGGTCAAAAAATGTGCTTCCGGTTGTTGGATTTTTTTGGCTGAACTCGTTCGAGCGCCGTAGACAGCCAACATGTGTACCAAATTTGAACCAAATCGGACTTAAAATGCGACCGCTAGAGTGCGAACACATATATACATATATATATATGATTTTTAATGACACCCCAAAACGTGTTCTGGGGACCATGATCGGTGCTCATTTGCTACTCCCGACCTTGGGTCTTACCATAAGGGCCACTGCAATAGCTCATTTTTCCTATGGAAATACGCTAATAAATTTAGTGTAAATATAGAGAACACTGGCCCCAAAACGTGTGGTGATATTCCAAATCAATCTATGGTTAGGGTTCATACATGAACAGCTATGCGCCAAACCACGATTTCTGCCAGTTTGTTTGATCTGTATTTCGCGTCTGTGGGTACATTTTACCTAAATTATTTTCTTCGAACATATTTTACACATTAGACGCAAATAATTGAAGTGAAAATGTTTTTCCTCTCCTATATATTATATAACTTTAAGAGCGCTTATATGTGCAAATTTTAGGTCTTTAGTTTCATAACCCGTTTCAGGAAGATTCCATAACATTCTGGAACATTCTACAACATTCTTGAACATTCTGTCTGAAACATTCTGGAATATTCTAAAACATTCAGGAACAGTCTGGCCAGTCTTAGCCACTTGGGCAATCGATTCCCAGCTGCTTTAGCGACTTTCCTTAACATGTCCATTGGTGCGACACGCTCTTTCGACACCCCATGTCTCTGAACCCTACCTCGCAGTTTCAAATCGAAACCTTCTTCATGATTGGGGGATGGAGGGCTACCATACCATATAACTCCTATAGGGCTGCAGGGATGGGTTTGGGAGTGTTAGTGGCACGTATGGATAAACCATGCTTACACTTATACAGTATACTGTATATTGATAAATTATTCTGAAATCAATACTTTTACATGAACTCAAAAAGCAATTGTCGGGGGTTTGTAAAAACAATTAATTTATGTGTTTCCTTAGACAAGCCACATCCAAAATGTATTCAGGTTTATCTGTACCTAATCTTTGTTTTATCATACACGTGTTTCTGTTATCTAATCTGAATTTATCTACTTCCAGATGGACCCGGTTTGTTATCACAGTGTTTTGTCTTAACTTCTCATTTCATATCTTGTTTGTTAAAGCACGTTTGTTTTTGTCACTATTTACAGATAAGTTTCCTCCTTTGTTTTTGATGTTGTTCTACACTTTTTGTCATTGCTTTTAATTCATATTGTGACTTTGTGTTTCAAACATCAAACTGATTGTATATTATAGTTGGCAATGTTAAGTAATAATTTGTTGGTTATGCAATGAATAAAAAACGTAAAGAAATGCTTAAAGATTCTAGAATGTGGAGTAATTTAAATCATTTGTTTGAACAAATTAAGGATTTGCTTTGTTTCTACTGGATAAAGTTATACTTATTAAAAGTAAATATATATTAGTACCTGGGCGACCGAGCCTCACTCAGTATTTATTTTTTTGTAAAATTGTGTGTTTTTTTTTAGGAAAATGTATGTAAATACAAATCACATAATGAATAAATACCTTCTGTTCCTTCTATGATTAATTTTTTAGCAATAATCCTGTAGGCGCGATTAATTGCATTTTCTATAGACTGTCCATCACTGTCCATTCCTCTGGGCTAAAATTAACAGATTAACATCTGTTTGTAAAACATCTGGATTGTATTCGCCTACTTCGTGACTTCAAAGGTAGTATATAAAAGAAGTTCAAAGTTTACATATGCGAAAAGAGCTACTTAGCGCATTTTTGCAGACATAAGACCTAGCGCATTCGATTCCTGACGTCAAAAAACCCCTATATTCAAATTTTCATCCAAATCGTTAGAGCCGTTAGCGAGATCCCCGAAATAAATTTATAGGCTACAAGAATTGCTCGTTTAGTAATATTAGATAGATGTCCCACGAAGAGGTTTAAACGTTTGATTTTGTATAGTTTGCCTATTAATGCATTAGTCAGGCGATGATAACCATCCAGGTTTTTCGCCTTTAAACCAAAAAAAAAAAAAAAAAAAATGCATTAGTCTTTTTGAAACTTTACACACCCCAAAATAGAGGCTTTAAAAATGTTCTATGAAAATTTTAGCAGTACAAAACTTGCAGAAACAAAATAGCGAAATAATGAAAAACTTATTAATTTTCTCCCTCGGTAAGTAGGTATTTAAATTATGCCTTACTGATTTCGTAACAAAAATTAATTTATTAAATTAAATTAAATTACTGTAGATTTTGTCAAATATTTTTACTGTCACATTCTAATGATCTAAGGCACTTTGATTAGAAAACTAGGATATAACATAATGGAAAACTTAAAAACAAAGTCTAAAATTACTCAAACTGTAATCCATCCACAGCGACACACTGGTAACAGCGCTCATCAAATGATTCGAACGCTTTTAAAAAGAATTGCTGCAGTATCGACAGAAGTTCCTCTTCAATTGCGTGTTTCAAATCCTCATCATTGTTGAAGCTGTGGGAATAAACACGTTCCTTTAAGTAACCCCATAAAAAGAAGTTACACACAGTCACCACACAATCTGGGGATCGGGGTGGCCAATCCAAAAACATTACTCCACGACCAATCCAACGCCCATTAAGGTTTTCATTTAGTAAGGCCTTGACAGATTTGTGAAATTAGGTGAAGCACCATCTTGTTGGAATGGTTGCTTGGTTCATTTCCGGAACCATAAAATGAGGCAAGACATGTTGATTTAAAACTTTTGCATACCTAATTCCAGACATTGTACTGTCCGAAATGTCGTAAGATAACACCCCGTTTAACACTCACAGCCGCCCAAACAGTAATGCCTTTTGATTTAAATAGAGTTTATTCAAGAATATGGGGATTGTTGGTGTTTTAATAATTACAATTAAGGGTCTGCTCCAGTAAACGAGAAAGAAACAGGAAACGCACTTCCGGTATCACTGTATCCCTATCTAAACAGTGCAATTTCTTGCATCTGAACGCTTTGACATTGCCTCATTTCATACCATTTTATAAGTCTATCTTTTGTAATTGAGTGTTGAAAAAAAAACTGAATATTCTTTATAAAATTTCGGATCCTACTTGCAAATTATTTTTCATTATTAATTTTTTATTGTGTTAGGAAAAAAATTCAAACTTTGTACTTACAAAATGTCAGTTACTTGACAAATGAAAGAAATTTAAAAAAATGTAAATTGCAAGAAGGATGCGTATTGTGACTGTGCTTAAAATGAGACCTTGTAAACAATTTTATGATAAAAAGTAAACGAAATAAATGGTATGAAATTTAACATTGCTCTTATGGGATAAAAATCCATTTTATTTTTACTGGAGCAGACCCTTAAGACCATTCACTACACCATTGCGGTAGAAATTGAACTCGTCTGAGAAAACAATTCGAGCATGTCAATCAGGATCTAACTCATGATATTCAATGATACGGGAATAAAATTCCACTCTTTTTTCCGGATAATCCTCAAGTAAATTATGGACTAGATGACTTTTGCAAAATTTAATATTATTTTTTTTAAATAATTCTCTGTACAGGAAACTTTGGAATACCAGTTTCAAGTTCAATCTTCCTTAGTAATTTCGACTTATCAGGAGAGCGGAGCATTGATGCATTTCCAGTTCTTCTCTTTCCTTATTAGATCTTCTCGTGTACTTTTTTAGAACTTTACCAGTTTCTAACAAAAGATTTTTTCATTTAGTTATTGTTGGATTGCTAGGTTGTTCAACTCCTGGGCAACCTGAAATTGTCTAACTGCTTCTTTCTGTAAAGCCTAGTCCACACTTACAAACATGTTTGCGGAAACATTGTTTGCAAACAGTTTGCCAGTTGGTTTCGTGTTTCTCATTTGTTTGCCGGATGTTTTCCAAATGTTTGGAAACAGTTTGCAAACAAATGAAAAACATTTAACTTGTTTCAGCAAACAAAAAACAATGTTTTCCGTTTCCCAAATCAAATGGAAAACACGCAAACATGTAGACCAGGCAAAGTATTGAAAAATAAATAAATTTATGCCTACAGATCCGATTTGGATGCAGTTTTCTGCATCGTGTTCAGAAAAATACCAGGAACAAAGTCTACATACGACCAGTTTCGGGAGAAAGCGGAAATTCATCGCGAGTGCATAAAGTGCATCTAAAAGTACATAATTTTGTTGATATCTCTAAAAATGGATGAAAAGCCGTAAAAATCGGTACTCGGGGTTTTTTGGAGGCGCTGAACTAATTTCTGACCATGCGAAATGCCCCCAGTGCACCGGAGGGGGCTCTGGGGGGGGGGGGGGGGCAAAATTTGTGAAGTTGCCACAGAGAATTGGAAATTTCCTCTCGGGTGTTTTTTTGGAGCTGATTTCATTTCTGACCAAGCGAAATGCCCCCGGGAGGGAAAGGGGCTATGTGCATAATATTTTTTATGAAAGGAGAATTTTAATTCTCATTGGAGAAACTTGTATCTAAAAGAAATAATTTTGATATCTTGTTAAATAAATATCCACATTGTTAGTCAAAAGTAGTCGGTTATTTATTGAATTGTTAATAAAATAGAGTAATAGAGTTGTTCCTTTATAACATAGACACCACTTATGAATGTTCACGATGTTTTCCACAATATTGTCAAATGGTTAAACACTGAATTTCGGGCAACCAATTGATTTTCAACTAGTCAGAATTAAAATCAGCGCCCCAAAAAGCCCTGAGAGGAAATTTTCAAGTCTCCGTCCCGTCGCAACTTCACAAATTTTCCACTATCGCCCCCCCCTCCAAAGCCCCTCCCCCCGGTGCACCGGGAGCATTTCGTATGGTCAGAAATGAGATCAGTGCCCCCAAAAACCCCCTAGTACCGATTTTCGCGGCTTTTCATTCATTTTTAGAGGTTTCAAAAAAAAAAATGCACTTTTAAATACACTTTATGCACCAGCGATGCATTTTCGCTTTCTCCCGAAACTGGTCATATGTAATGGTCATACGTACGGACCTTCTTTAAGAAATCTGCTAGTCCACCATCGCCTTCTCCTAGGTAAGCTAACCTCATTGTTAGAATTAAATATAAACTAGCACAAGCTAGAAGAACGTCTTCTTCAGTCAACATCTCGAGAAACACTGCCTAGCTAGTGTGGACACAAAACAACGACAAATATTTGTTTCGGAACAGTTTGCAAACAGTTGCAAAACAATTTGAAAACTGTAGACAAACATAAAACAAGAAACAAGAAACAATAAACTGTTTGCAAACATTGTTTGTAAGTGTGGACTATAGGCTTAACGTTATAAAAAGCAATAGCCCACCCATAACACTTTACTTTTTGTTCAACAGTAAAAGCCATTTTGCGAAGCTCAAATTCATTAAATATGCCCTTGTTATCAAAATTTCTTTACACATATCTTTCAAAATTTTCATATAATCTGAGTTTTCCCAGTTTCATTTAACCGATGTTTTGGTAGTTGAAAATGTATTTTATTCCTTGAGGATATGAATGTTGTTAGTTAAATAAAATATTATAATAGGTTTTTATACAAAGTAAACACTATACAATGCACAGTGTTAGCAATGTCAATAGTTTTAAATATTAAACTTCCTTTTATGAGATGTGCGATGAGGGCTTATTGTGGGATTTACTTATATTATGAGATGTAAAACAAGGGCTTATTGTGGAATTTATTTATTTTATGAGATGTTCAACGTTGGCTTATTGTGGAATTTACTTATTTTATGAGATGTTCAACGAGGGCTGATTGTGGAATTTACTTATTTTATGAGATGTTCAACGAGGGTTTATTGCGGAATTTACTTAATTTAAAAGATGAACGACGAGGGTGTATTGTGGAATTCACTTAATTCAAGAGATGAGCCGCGAGAGTTATTGTGGAATTAATTTACTTAATTTAGGAGATAAACGACGAGGGCGTATTGTGGAATTCATTTAATTCAAGAGATTAGCCGAGAGAGTTATTGTGGAATTAATTTACTTAATTTAGGAGATAAACGACGAGGGCGTATTGTGGAATTCATTTAATTCAAGAGATTAGCCGCGAGAGTTATTGTGGAATTTACTTAATTTAGGAGATGAACGACGAGGGCGTATTGTGGAATTCATTTAATTCAAGAGATGAGCCGCGAGAGTTATTGTGGAATTTACTTAATTTAGGAGATGAACGACGAGGGCGTATTGTGGAATTCACTTAATTCAAGAGATGAGCTACTAGAGTTATTATGGAATTTACTTATTTTATGATATGTTCAATGAGGGCTTATTGTGGAATTTGCTTAATTTAAGAGATGATCGACGAGGGCTTATTGTGGAATTCACTTAATTCAAGAGATGAGCTACGAGAGTTATTGTGGAATTTACTTATTTTATGATATGTTCAACGAGGGCTTATTGTGGAATTTGCTTAATTCAAGAGATGAGCTACGAGAGTTATTGTGGAATTTACTTATTTTATGAGATGTTCAACGAGGGCTTATTGTGGAATTTGATTAATTTAAGAGATGAACGACGAGGGCGTATTGTGGAATTCACTTAATTCAAGAGATGAGCTACGAGAGTTATTGTGGAATTTACTTATTTTATGAGGTGTGCGGCGAGGGCTTATTGTGAAATTGACTTATGTTATGATGTGTGGGTCGATATCTTGTTGTAGAATTTATTTAATTTATATGAGTGTGTCAAAAGCCTGTTTCGGAATTTACTCATTTTATTAGGTTTGCGTAGAAGCCTTGTTGTGGAGTTTACTTCCTTTATGAAATATGCGCCGTGTATTTGTTGTGGAATTTACACACTTTAGACACGTGGTTCAAGGTAAAGTGGAATTATTTATTTTTTGTTATGTGGGTCGAGATCTTGTTGTTGAATTTTTTGATCATTTTATGAGTTGTGCGACGAAGGTTTGCTGTGGACGTACTTATTTCATAATGTTAGCGTTAGAGCTTGTTATGGAATTTTCCCATTTTATTATATGTTCGTTAGGGCTTATTGTGGAATTGATTCATTTTATTATGTGTGAGTTGAAGGCTTGTCATGGAATTTACTCATTTATGAGGTGTGAGATTGTTGTAGAATTTACTCATTTATGAAGTGTGAGATTGTTGTAGAATTTACTCATTTAAGAGGTGTGAGATTGTTGTAGAATTTACTCATTTATGAGGTGTGAGATTGTTGTAGAATTTACTCATTTATAAGGTGTGGGTAAATATTAATAAATATCTTAATATTTATTAAGATATTGTTGCGGAATTTACTTAATTTATAAGGTGTGCTTCGAGGGTTTGTTGTAGAATTACTAATTTTATAAAGTGTGCGCAGGTAGTTTGATGTGAAATTGACTTATCCTGGCCTAATCACAACCAAGATTTACTCGATCTGCTCCGACACATATAGTCAAGATTTTAATTCTGAAAAACTACAAAACCCTATTTTTGTAATTGAAGTAAATCTCTCTATCTGCTGTATGTCGATACACGTTTTTAATTTAAAGAAAGTGTTTAATCTGATGTGGTCGATTTTGAAATTTTGGTGCAATACTAAAGCGACGCGGTCATGCTAATTAGTTTGATATAATTAATTGTATTGTATTAATGCTTAATTACAATGAACTATATATTCTACTGCAACGCTATTCCTTCAGAATGTCTTATCAATGCTGAAGTTCAGACATGATGGTTTGATAACGCTTTGAACTGTGAAGATCATAAAGTGTAATGACCTTTTGATAGGATAGAACTTTATTTTGCAATCTTATCACAGATTAAAGAAATAATGCATTGCCTTTTAAATCATCTGAGTAAATATATTTACACCATCCATTATATTATTTATTCGTCTTGCTTGTTTATTGATTACCTTGGTAAAAAGCCTCCCGAGGTTGGTTGTTTCAGATGGGTTGGTTAAAAACGTCCTACGGCAAAATTAATCTCCAGAAATAGGTATCAATAGAATTGTAATCTGTAACCTAAACACTCCAAAACGTTCCCTTGTAAATATAACGATGACATAAAAATTACAATTCATTAATATTTTGATTAAAATGACAAAATTTTCTTTCATTTAAAACAAACCGC
>JAGFPH010000273.1:434847-457341 GCA_018207615.1 Philaenus spumarius | reverse complement strand
TTAAGGTTATTATTATTTGATAAACAAATTAAAATATTTTCATTTTCAATTTTGTTTCCATTTATTTCACCATTATTTTTTTGTTTAAAAAAAAGATTAAATTTTTTTAATCATTTCAATATTTTTTCTTATATTTTTATCATTAGAAATTATGATTTACATTTTTTTATATTAGTTGCGTTTTTGTTACATATTATATTTACTCCTTTTTACTAAAATTTTAGTTTATTATTAATGCGGTAGGGCCTATGTACAATAACTCTTCAATATGCCTGTGCCTTAGAAATTGTCTTTTGGTCTTCAAGCACCTAATGTCTTGACTGAATTTAAAATAGCAATACTTATACAATAAATAGGCCTAAATATTAATAAAGCTTAAAAAAAGTCATCTAAATACAAACAAAAACACAGAATTGAAATCCGTAAAAGTATGGTGTAGTCCGTACATTTAAAAATTCTTGCTTTATTCGGCTATCTTTGATAAAACACTTTGCTCAATGGGCGTCCAAAGTTGTTATTAATCCCAGATTACCCACTAAAATGTATAATTTAATTTGGGCTATCATTAACTATCAATATACCAAATCTACGTTAAACCGTCTGTGAGGAAAACGACTGTGATGATTTCATTAGTGATTCATTGTTTGGACAGGATACGGAACTCAAATTGGTCAATAATCATCATAAAGGCATCAACTGGTTATTACCAATAATGAAACGGTACGAAAAAAATAAACGAAAAACAGAAAAATCCAACTCATCAATCTTATTAAATCGATAAAGTTATTAAAATAATACGTACCATCTCATAATTGTATACAATTTGTAATATATAATTAGAAAATCCAATGTAACCAAAATCAGTATTATGATAGCTCCCAATAAAAACAACCTCTTATGGAGAAGAAGAAAGCAGTATCAGACCATACAGATATCAAGGTAGAGCAAACCTCATCCAAATATATCTTCATCTAATGCACATAATCAAATGTCCAAATTAAATAACCAGATAACTTATATATCCAAGTGTAACAAAATTATCAATTAATTATATCTATCTATTATAAGGAAGAACTCAAGTAAGTGACTATTTATATTCATTATTAGTTATATTTATTATTCAGGACATCAAAATCAAATATTTATAAATCAAATATAGCTTTACTACGGGGATTTTTTTATTTTTACATCACTATGTTACACATTAATTGTAATATTTTTGTCTCATTTTCTTTCATCTTTTATATTTCACGAAAGAGAATAATTATTACAAGTATTCTCAATTAGGTTTTATTGCGGCTCGGTTACAATGTAAATCAATCTTTGTGTCCTATTTAGGCTTACTTACATGATTAGCTATGTGACAGTTTGGTGATTTTTGGCAGTTTGAGGTTCATTTGACGTCTATGAGTCCATTTTATCTAAAATATTTTCCACTAACACTATTTTACAACTTAGATGCAAATAATCAAAGTGCAAAAGTTTTTTTTCTTATATATATATATATATATATAACAAGTTTTAGGTATCTAGCTTCATAGTGCGTTTCCGGTTTCTAGAACGTTCAGGAACGGGAAGTCTTTACAATGGTCCAGAACAGTCTGGAACATTCTAGAACATTGTCGAACCTTCTGGAATAGTCTATAACATTCCGGAACATTCTGGTCAGTCTCGGCCACTTCGGCACTCTATTCTCAGCTGCTTCCCATAAGAAGACCGTTGGTGTGATACACTTTTTGACGCCCATCTCCGAACCCAACCCCTGCAGATCCAAACCAAAACCTTCTGCAAGGATGAACGCTACCGTACCATATAAGTGGGTTGCAGAGTTATAGTGGTACGCATGGATAACCCACGCTTCCATGTATTTCTTATTGTATTGATTGTGTACAGGTACCCGTGGCTTCGCTCTCAAAAAGGAAAAATTTATGAAATATATATCGGGTACAATAATTGTGCTTTAAACTTGAGTTTCCTGGCCCAAAAATCCAGTGAGTTTCATCAAAATCTATCAATGTTTTCCCAACAATCAATGTTTACATACATGATCAGCTGTATGACGGTAAGCTCTAAAAATCGTGTTTTCCATTAGTTTGCAAACGAACACAAAGATTAAAATTCATGTTTCGATGGGCATCTAGTCCCCCTTCCGTCCACCTGTGTTAAAAATGTTATATTTCTGCCTTATTTTACCTAAAGTAATGGCTATAGAAAGGCGTAATTTTCCCATTTTTCCCTTAGATGCAAGTAATCGAAATATAAATATATATATTATTTTAATATAACTTATGGGTAACATGTTCCAAATTTCAGCTATCTAGCTTTATAGATATTAATAGAAATTATTTTGTATATATATACGTTTTACAGCAAAAAAACTGAGTCACTAGTAACAAAAATGCAATTTGTTTGTTTTTTCTTAGTGCCATTTAGGAAATAAGTGTAACCAATTTTAGCTCTTTTTTAAAGAAAAATATGAGAATAATTATTATTTATTGTTTTACGGTTATTTTTTCATTTCTCACCCTTAGACGAAAGTAATCAAAATACTAGTACAACAATCTTTGAATTTACCACTTATGAAACAAGTGTGTCAAACTGCAGCACTTTAGTTTCATGGGAAGAATAACAATTCATTTTTATTGTAAAAGGACCCCCTTTTCACTCATTAGATGCAACTGTTTAAATTGCATATTTTATTATTTATGTTATTTATTTACTATACAGCACTTAAAATTAATAAGTGCCAAATTTCAGCAGTTTAAAAATGTGTGGAGTTAGTAGAGTTAATATTTATTGTTTTAGGGGTTGTTATCACATTTTTACCCCTTAAAAATGTAAAACTGGTTTATTTTTATATGTTATTTTTTATATGGTTTATATTTTTTATCTTGTAAGAAATAAATGTACAAAATATCAGCTCTATAGCTTTAAGAAAAGGATACAAATTAATATTTATTGTTTTTAAGGGTTGTTATCACATTTTTACCCCTTAGCACCACGGAACAAAATGTAAAACTGGTTTCTTTTTATATGTATCTTGTAAAAAACTAATGTACAAAATGTTATCTTTCTAGCTTTAAGGAAGGTGTAACAAACAATATTGTATTATTTATTGTTATAGGGGTTTTTGCAATCCTTAAAGGCCAAATATGTTTAATTCTTTCTTAAGGTAGCTACACACAAGGAGGAAATCCTTAAACTTTGGACTGCGCAGTCCAGGCATTGAGGATTTCCCTCACATGTGTGGGATCGGCCATTAAAAACACAACAACATTAGGAGCACTTATAGGAAATACAATTAAAAAATAAAGGAATCAATCAAGTCTGGAGCATCAACCGACTCTGTGTACAAACCAAAATTGTGGTACTTCAGACGGGAATCCTCGAGTAATTCACATGAGTGTGGTGGCGAGGTCATGTTGAGGAAATGCTTGAAGCAGAGCCTACTTTTCCTTCTCGTGTGTACCTACCTTTAGTGCGCCTCTAGCGCCTAAGAGCAATATGAGATACTGTGATCAGTGAGTGAGTGAGTGGGTTTTCGATTATATATATATATATATATATATACGCATACGTAAATTACTTCCAAAAACTTTTAGAACAATGTTCAAGTACTCGAAATTAGAATAAACAACAAGTTAATAAATTCACAATATCATCAGTGATCTGTTGATCAATTTTCAAAGTGAACAAAATTTCAAGTTTAAAATAATTTCATCCAGTAATTCCATCAGTCATAGGTGAACTACATCTTCCAATTTGTACTGAACTGTCATATATTTAAACGTAACACAATCTTACTTTGTCCCGGCTATAATTTTATTTTTATTTAGAAAGTTTTCATTAATTGTGAATTAATATAATGATCCCTCCTCATCTGAATTTCTTTTCTTTTAAATTTCTGAAATCAGAGTTAATTTTATTAACAACCTTGTTAATTTGTCTATCATTAAGTTTTGAAAATTATGCAACACATTGTACTCAAGTCTTTATTTTAGTTATTCTTTTCTTTTGAGCTAGCATAACCGGGATTGTTTGAATTATATTATCAGTAGGGATACATCCTTGTATCCATAAAAGGAAGATTACAATAACAAGAATGAAATACACTTTACATATACTAGACATTCAAAAGCGGTCAAAACTAGCTTGAAGTTCCGCAACAGTTTTGCAAGTTCTCATCATTGCATTAGTATAGGGGCAGGATCGGCAATCTTTGTGCGTATCACAAAAAATCATATCTGCCCCTGCTAGAATTAATTATGTTCCGTTTAGGCTTCGGCCTGAACTACTTGACGATTTACAGCCCAAGAAGTGGCATTTGTATTTCTCTGTAGACATGTTTTTACTATTCATGCACATTATCATTTTTAAACATGTATAGAATATATCCCATTTGTGTAAAGTATACACTATTATACATTGTATTGTTAAGACAAGTGCAGAGCATTTTATTATGTAGATATAATTTGTTAAAGCTATTTTGCGTTCAAAAATAAATTTGTATTTTTAAAAGTACGGCTTTTTAAAAATAGAAAAAAACCTTTTAGTAATTATAAATACAAAATATCACAAAAAGTTCTTTATACGAGCCCATAACAAATTTAACTTAATAAAAAACAATATTTAGGGGGGAAATAATACAAGTGAACGATTTAAAAAAAAATACCTTTACTTATTCAAAAATCTATAGAATGTATCCTAATAAAATAACGTTACTATATACACTTACTTTTTCAGGAAGTGTAGAGAACATTGTTATGTAAAAATAAAATATTTAAAATAAATTCACCCAGCTTTTTTTTGCGTACAAAACGAAAATGGTAGTTTCAAAAGTATGGTTTTTAGAAAAAATACGAACAAACCAAATTTATTATAAATCTCAAATAATCAAAATGTAGCTAAACAGAACCTTTATATGAAAGAATAAAACAAATTTTAGAGGAAAAATTTTTAAATTTTTCAAAAACTTCACATAAGTTTTAAAATCATATAAAAATATTTTGTATTGAAATAAAGACTTTCAGTTGTAATAATTCATAGTTATAATACAATAAATTACTAATTCACTATATTAGTCATTGATACAAATTTAAAACCCATACCTGTTATTCACCCACGAAGCAGACGAAAACACAGAAATAAATTAAAATTAAAAAAAAATAGCGCTTTTCTGCCTGTATGCAATGACGTAACTAAGTTATTTATTTGTAAGACGTTTTTAGACCGTGCTAACGTAAGGGTAAAGCTTTTTCTTACAGTCTCGAGACAGACATTTTTGTCATGATTCGAAACCAAAAAGTTTGATAAAACAACTTAAAATAAATTTATTTTATAGGGCCTAACTATGGGAGACCCCTGCGTGCTCCGCATGCCAACTCCGTTGGACCCGCCTTCTATATACATTTGTTATGTATTCTTTACAATAAAGGTTACGATTAATAATAATCTCAAATCTAAAATAGTAAATAATGTTAAATGTTGAAATGAAATTATTTCGTATATTTTATACCATCAGTTATAATAGAGGTTAAAAGAACCAGCAAGCCTCAGGTCTACACTTAAACAAAACTCTACTTAAAAATTAGAAATAGAAATAATTGTTTCAAACGTTGAAATCAGGTGTTAATGGAAGTATTATAGCAAACAGCTGATTACTGTTATTATATAATCCACATATTTAATAACGTATTTAACACCAATAAACATATTTAATGGTGGTCACATTTTTGTTGTGTTTATGTTCAATAGGTACATCTGCTGCTGTTTTTCAGAAAGTATATAAAAACGTGCTTGTTTTCGAATGTAATGTTGTGTGAAAATTTCAAGGTAATCGGCGAAGAACTTTCGGAGATTTGCGATTTTGAACAAACGAACATTTACCGGTACACTTTTATTTATATAGATTGTTATTCTAGAACAAACCTGCCGACATTTTGTGAGATACTTCTTTTACGACAGTCCACTCATCATAGTTTTGTACTATTATGTTATAGAGGATTTCCAAAGATGAAATACAAAATAAATTAATTGCCGAAGAAAATCAAGTTTTTAGAAAATTATTCTGACAAATAAATTAATGAAAACTAAATGTTATATATGCCATTTATATTTTACAAACTTATGTCAATACTTTAAGTTCTAATATATATATTATTTATATCAAATAGAGAAATAAATGAAACATTCAATACTGAACAAATATTTTGTACATCCTATTTTTGTTTGCTCATGATATTATTATGAAGTGGCCAAACAACAAAGGTACACCAGCGATTTTGGTCAGCTGAATTAATTCACGTTAATCACCATACAGTTATCTATTATGTAGGCCTAGTAAATACAATTTAGGACACCACTTCCAATTTACCGATTACTGATGTAGATAGATAACAATGTCACATGGATGTTTATCTATAAAAGTAGTGGGAGTAAGGGGCGTGGAGAAGTGGGGACAATGGGCGAAGCCTTGCCGAGTCAAGTCAGTCGCTTTCGCGCCGTTGTTGGTGTAAGTTGTATTCGTATTGAATTTGTTAGGCGAACAAAATACGTTCAAACATAACCTAAAAACAGTGTTTATGACAAACGCATTGACTGTGTGTGAAGTGTTTATAAACATCTGCAGTGAAGTTATAGATAATGTTAGGATTAACCCAGTGTTGTTGAAGTTTATCGCCCGAGTGTGTTTTTGTGGTAATTGTTTGGAACAGTGGCAGTGATCAAGAATGGCTTCACATTGACTTTAAGAAGTGATCAACAAAGAACAACTTGATCGACATGTCCCGCAGGAAACAAAGTAACCCAAAACCATTAAAAGGTAAAGAATTATTTTGAAATTAAACTTACGTAACTTGTATCTTTAATCTTGTTCTAACAGTTAACTGCGTTTAATCATGTCCACAGAACTAAAATTTGTTATAAAAATGCCTATGTACATTAGGCCTAACCTAGAATTTATCACGTTATAAAACCAGCGGCGATTGTGCTTTTTTTGTTCAATGAAATACTTACTTGCTCATCAGTAGTACTAGTAGATAATAGGCCTATAATCTTAAAAGTAGACAGATGAGAGATCTACAAATAGGATAGCCTGATTTGTAAATTTTAATGATTATTTTTTACGACGTATGCTTAGTAGACCAACAAATGGTATAAAACGGGCTCATAAAGGTATTTTAATTTACACTTTATCTTGTAACTAGAACCTTATCTCTGTTTAATTATTTTTTGTCTCTGTTGTAGCCTATCGTTGATTTATGAAATAACCTTTGTACACATAGCTTTCAGTCCTATGAGTTCAAATTATTGTTTGTATTTAGTTTAAAACATATTATAGAATACTTTGAAAGTTCAATTGTGTTAGTCCCACATTGTTTGATAATGTTTTCGTGAAATAGGCAAATAATTGGAACATCGGCAGTTTAGAAAACTTTAAAATTTATTTAGGCCTAGGCTAAGCCAGGTCCAGAACTCATGGAATCACTATAACACGCACAGAATGATAACAACAAACAACAACAATGCATTAGGCCTAATTACTTGTTCCCGCGTTTTATCAATTTCATTATCTGAATTATTTATTTGATGAACTTTTGAAATGCTTAGGCTAAGTGTAAAATGTGTCTCAAATTGTTAGACCGGTCAATCGGTTGAGTTAAGGCAGATTGCAAAGACAGACCTTATTTCTGTGTTAGGCCTGCAGTTTATAAGAAGAACAATAATCTTATCAGCTACAATAATGGACACCTGTAAGTAGACAAAACTAAACAGAAACCTTGAATTCCAACTCTATAATTTTATTATTACCATAGCTCACACCAAGTTTTAATTGATTAATTGTCCCAGCTGAGGCATAAAACAATGTTATTTATTCATTCACCAATCAATTTCCTTATCGGCCCATTACGTAGTTATTTTTCAACCAATGTTTACAAATGAATTCTCATTTTGATCGTTTTAGACTGCAGATTTACAGAAAAATATAAAAATCCAAAATGTCAATTTATTTTAAAAATAACTGCCGTTTCAAAAAATTATACCAGTGTTATTTAAACGGGAGAACGTTTTTGTAGAAACTATCCCTTATTTTGGGCAAATCGGATAACGTGGGCTCATGACAAATGTACTAATTTGAAGCTCAACCAATTTCCGATACTCCCCAGTTTGTTAAATAATGCAATATATAAAGTCCTAAAAATCCCAGTGTTATTTATATGGTAGTATTTTTGCCTAGAAACTCACCTTTAGTTTGGGAGCACCATTCAACATACACTCATAAACATATATATTAATTTGAAGCTTAAACCTTCCCATACTCCATAAAAACGTTAAATGAGTCAATTTATTACATTAAATGTGTTAAATAGTGCAAAACATTTATAAAAGTGTCTTTAAAACCGTCTTTTAAGAGAAAATATACAACTTACAATTTGTTTAATATTTAGTATAACAACCATATTATGTATACAGTTCCTATATTCATTAGCAACACCTTCAACAACTCCTGACTCACTAAGCTACACCTCTACTCTACTATTAGTTCATCGGCTTACATTCACGAACTGTCCGCTCAGAATCTGATCCAAGGATTTGAAATGGTTCCAGGGGCGTGGCGAAAGCCATGCCCTTTACTCATGAATCATTCTAGTAATAAGTAAGTTTTAACTAAGAACCGTTTTGCTGTGATTCTACGTACGATATGATATGTTGATAGATGTATCTGGTGTAATAAGGATCTGGTGTTCGTTATCGTATAGCGTAATAGCTGGGCATGTGCAAATGCGCATACTACATTTTAGATGTAAAAATAAGCTGATACAAGTTACTAATATATTTTTTCGAAAGATGGACGTCCACGGTCACAAATATTATTATTATGTAGGCCTACTTAGTCTTCGGGTCACTATAACTGCACAGGCTGGTACTATCTTGCAGACAATAGTGACACGGTAGATCTAGTGTAATATAACTTTTTTTCAACGCATACACACAGTTCTCTGCACTATATGGTGTCGTTGGAATACGTTTCTTAAGAACATTAAAAAGTAGCCTAATTGACAAAGAAAAGAATTTTAGAAAAACTTCGCAACTGTCCCGAGATCATATTTTAGATATTTTATTAGTCTTTTAAATAATATCAAATTATAAAAATAATTTACAAAATAAAATTTGTTGATCGTAGCGAACAAATGCGTTAGCCAATTAAATTTTCATACCACAGAAATTTATTAAAAAAAAGCTGCAATATGTTGTATCACAATGAGACCATCACACGTTTTTGAAATGGGGTGGTAGGACGGAAGGGCTTTTGGAATTTTGTAAATATATTTTCTACGGTTCTCTCTGTATGTGAATAACTGCCACGAGATCAGATTTTGCATACCTCTTTCCGTCTTTTAAATAATAGAGGTGGTAAGTTTTCAAAATATAAAACTGTACTATCTCTAAGTCTCCTAGACTTAACGAACAGTTTATTGTACGGTATTTCTACCTGCAGAACAGAAAGACTTGTGACAATTAATTAATTCCAACACCTGGCGATTAATTTAAAAAAAAAAACGTAACCGACGCCCGGATCCGTTCCATATAAAGTGCATTCAATACAGAAGGCCGTGAATGGCGGGAACAGCTAAAGTAAATATACCTCGTTAAGAAATATTCATGGCATCTGGGCTTTACGTTACAAACATACTGGAGCATTGAGTTAAGCTGCGAGTCGATAAATTACGTACATTCAATTTGGGCAAAACGTAGTAGATTTGTCAGTGCTACATGAATCGCCGTGAATCTTGACGCGGGAAAATTTCCTTGGTATTTTTTTTTAAGCGTGTCTTGTTTGACGCTATACTTTTCGGGAGATACACGACTAAACTACAACCTGAACATGGATGTAGAGAGTTTTATTTTGCCAATTAGAAGTTGAAACTCAATTCGGGACCATAAAATTGAGGGCCATTAAAACACATATATTTTGAATGAGTGAAAAGAAGTAGATTTAAAAAAACTAGAGTTAATATCAATATAATACAATAACTATAAGTGTGGTTCGTTATACCTCCGCAACGCACACTCGCAGCCCCATTTTGGTTATAATATGGTGTGGTAGCCTTCCATCCCTTTTTCATGAAGAAGGTTTAGACTTGGAATTGCAGGGGTCTGGTTCGGGGACATAGGTGTCAAAAAAGCGCATCGCTCCAATGAAATTAGGGGAAGGATATAAAGTAGCTAATAATCGACTGCCGAAGTGTCCGAGACTGGCTAGGATATTCCTGAATGTTCTGGAAGCTTCCAGGATGTTCTAGAAATTCCAGATTGTTATATAGTCTTTCAGAAGGTTTGATAATGTTCTAGAATCTAGAAGGTTCCAGACGGTTCTGGACCATCGAAGGTACATCCGTACATCCAATTCCGGAACGTTCTAAAAATATGTGTATAAATAATAAATATGAAAATAGGTCTATATTAATAATAATATATATAATATACAAGTACTGGGAAACCGACTACGATCGGGTAAGATTGTGATTGGAGTAATTAATAAAATGTTGATTCAAATCGTAAAATACATTTCATGTAAAATATTAAGGGTTTTATTCAGTGTACAATCTTTTTCAAAAATAATTAAACAATTTTAAAATAATTACGGTAATTTAATAATTTTGGATTGGGTGCTTTTTTATTGGTAATTCATTTACAAGGACTATAGTGAAATATTTTCCCTAAGTGCAGGAAGAAAAATTATTTATTGATATGTATGTAAAAAATCAAGACGTGTATACAATTTCCGGAAAACAAGCAACAAATACATTTTCTGGAAATGTTTACTGAGTCCAACGTACTCCTTGGATAAAAAAACTCTTTGTACAGTACCTATATCAAATCTCCTTAAAGCCGTTTTCGAGAAAATATTTACAAATATCCAAACGTTATATTTATTCTTTGAAATATCCTCCAGAACCAGATCACGGAATTCACTATTTTTTGTCACTTGAAAATTCTACATTAGAATCAACAAACAAGGTATAACGAGTAACGAAGCTAGTTTGATACATAAATTTCTGCATTTATTAAGTTAATATTATTATATAATACAGATCTGATTTTGAAGGGATGAGTGTTTTGTGCGCGGAAGTGTAAAGAGAGTCATATCTTTTACAGTTTTGTAAATAAAATGAAAATAACAAAAGTGTAAATGTGAATGGACGGGTACATAAACATAATTTAGGCTTAAGAAATTAAAAAACCTTAAATAGCAAATGGTCAGAATGATTAATTAAAATAAAAAAGAACTGGACCTTGGCTACAAAACATAAAATAGAAAAGCCACGTTCAACAGTGCATGAGAACGTCTACAAATGGGTACAATATTATTAATAAGTTATAGTTTTGATTTAGAATTATTATATTGTTTTGTTTTTTTTAAATTATCGCATGTTATTATTGGTACTGAATGTATGTGTTTTATTGGTGTGGAAGATTATATTTTCATAGATATTTATAAAGTTTTAACTATAAATTGATAGAAAAATGTACGACTCTCTCTGCCTCGGTCTCTGATTGCCTATTTGCCTGTGTATTGATTGATATTTATATTTTAGTAGCAATACATTTTAAGTTAACAATAGATTACATTATACGTTCTTGAATACCCGTGCTTTATACGGAACATTTTTTAGCTTTTCCTGCACAAAGTATTAAAATATTTCTAGAGTGTCACTACTCATCCGACTTAAGTGCGAACTTGAAAGTTATGGATTCGACACTAACACCAGTCGTTTTCAAATGTGTTTACATATAATCCCTTAACGTGTGCTAAGGATGTAAGTCACATGTGTACCACATCGTTTTTAATATTTATACTATTTTGTTAACCCGACCTAAAAAGCTGTTTGTAGTGAAGAATAATATTAACTGATTCTAAATTTGATAAGTTTTTTGCTGTGATAATGCATGTAAATGCTTTCAAGAAACGTCGTTGGTTCAGTCTGTAGGCCTAACCTAAAATAGTGTTGTTAAGCTGTTGATCAGAATAAGCTGTTTTATCGGTTACATAGCGAACCACCGGATTTTTACGGTTTAAAATGGACATTTTGCAAAATAATCTTATTGAGCGTCTGGCCCCAATACCTTCTAAATATCGTATTTTCATCTTCAGTAGTTTTCGTTCTTCGTCGATACTAAATCAGGCAGGTCGAAGCCGCTGTGAGAATAAGAGCAAAGTGTAAAATAATCTAAGGAGTCTGAGGGCTAAGCCTCTTGCTGCTTCCTCATTATGCTAACTAAATACAAATAAACGGTACTGGGAACTGGCACATACTTTCTCACAAACATATTTAAATTATTAAACAGATTCACGGTGAGACTTCATAATTGTAGGTAGGGTAGGAGAGGTGATTTATTACAGTAGGAGATTAAGTAATAAATATTATTATTATTATCTAGAGAGAAAACTATTCGATTGATTTCGAACAAATTTGCACCAAACACGTCAATTAGGCCTGTAGGCCTATAGGTCACGAAAAAAGGTTTTGAAATTTTTTGAAAAACAATCCCCTTTATGGCAAAAAAAAAACACCAAAAATCAGTTGTTGTTGTTATTATTATTATTAGCTAAACGAGGATTTTTAGAAAGATGCGGTTTTTTGCGGTTATTTATTATGATAGGGTACATTAAAGGTTACTAATAAGCCAAATTTTATCAAAATCGTTAGAACCGTTTTTTTATAAAAAAAACTGATTTTTTGGGGTTTTTTTGCCAAAAAGGGAGTTGTTTTTCAAAAATTTTCAAACCCGATTTTCGTGCATCTATACAGGCCTTCTTGACATGTCTGGTGCAAATTTGTTTGAAATCGATCGAATAATTTTCGCTCTAGCTTTACATACAGACAGACATTTAGTACAAACCACTTTTTTGGATTCAGGGGGTCAAAAAACGGATATTTCCACAAAAATCTCAACATCGATTTTTTTTGCGATCACTACACTTTCTCTGTACTATAGTATAGTGAGAAAGTAAAATGTAGTTTTATTTCTGTTTCTGCTTAATAGAAAATAAATGTAAAAAAAAACTTCCTAAAAATTTCTCAATTTAGAACAGTTTTTTAAAAAATAAAAACTAATCGACCCTACCATCGTAAAACAATTATTTACTATGCAAAATATCGAGTTTTAATAAATGTAAACTATGTGCCAAAATTCTGAGAACTCATTACAGTTTCAAATGTAAATACAATTTACGAAGTTTGTTTGCCCTGCCTAACTGTACAGTGGCAATTGTTAGACAGAAACTATAAGCAGATAGGCTAGGAATTTCAAAACTAGTATTACACCTACTACATTATTTTTCTGTTTATTTCAATCTTAATTTAACAGCAAATAAAGCTATTAACATTTCACGACACGCTCTATTGATATCTAGTTATTTGCCGTTAATAATATAATGGACTCGCCTACTTCCAATGTAGTAATGGTTATTAATAATAAAATCAGCACGTATTGCGTAATACTACATTACTGACAATGAACAATAGAAAAACTAAAACAATAGTAAAATAAAACGAGGTTTGAGTAGCGTATCCACCAGTCCGAAGCTGTTTTGAACGAATGGAATTTAAATTTTATGCTCATGCATAGGAGGCGTTTATATCATTCGTGGACAAAATATTCTTCGGAATTCGTAAAAATGTAGGAAGGCATGTTTGTGGTATTCTATTCAGATTTTTTAAACATTAGTAAAAACATTATACAACTAGATGAAATAAAACAATATTTCGTCTATATTGTTCTCACAAGTCCAGCTCATTATTTACTTATTATACAACTAGTTTTGTATTCCGATTATTAATAACGTTAGAAAACTATCCATTTATCCAGATTTAAAAAAATGACTGAAAACATTAGAACACTAATATTTCATTCGAAATTTTACACATTAGCTATACAACTAGAATTGTACTAACTTTTTTATAAACTATCACACTAAACATAAAAAAAAACTGGAATTTGGTTTAGATTGTCAAACATTAGTAAAATTTCAAACGGGCTGGGTAATTAAGGAAGTACCTAATTAGTAGTTTGTTCTGCCACGTTATTGGTTTCCTTGCAGTAAATTTTGGTTGTATGAAACAATCATTCAGAAAAAGTTTTATCTCAAATTAATAATAAGACGTTTACAATACATTTAAATGGATTTTATTTTGTGTTTAAGAGAGTTATGAATGTTTTGCTTTTTAATCTAATTTCACCCATTTGAGATAATGGTTGGTATTATCGAAAATTGTGGCTTGTGTGTATCTTAAGAGTATATTAACTCTAAATGCAGTATTACTTTCACAAAATCCTTCAATACTTACCTACTAACTCGACCCGAATTTTCATATCAGTCTGGTAATGTGTACAAAATTGCGTCAGTTTTATAGCCTACAATATAGTAATATAGGTACTCTATATATGTCTGTAAATCAGAAGTCCGATCATAGTAAAAACTGCAATAGGAATTTTCTTTGAAATTCGCTCAATAAAGCTACTTACAACATTGAACAATATTTTTTAGAAGAACAAAATAGAAAACTGTTGCTAGGAATTCAGCCTTAGGCTATACAGTATATGATTAATTTCCATTCAAAAAATTGCTAGTGTAAAACTCCGTCCTTGAATATTTAGTGTGACTAAACAACTCCAGAAGAATTTAAATTGATTTAGAAACGGAAAATCCTATCTGTTATTGTAAGAAGTATTTTCTCTGAACTTTATCTTATTTATAAAAGATGTAATCATAAAACCAATAATAATGCTTATCTGTAAGGCCCAAAGTCAAAAAGTCATCTTATCTTGTATTATGTAAATCCATCCGAACTAAATGAAGGATCGTTACAAGCTTAGAAGTGTTGTGCAATAAAGAAAAGCTTTTATAACATTTATTGTTATTATAAACTGTGGGCTGGGTTTGAGTGACAATAACTGATTTACATTCGTAATATTTTTAGGCACCCATAAGGTAAATGAAATAATGGAAAATTCTTGTTTCTCTGTCAGTCGATGTTTTCAAAAACAGATAAAGGCATCGCTATGAAATTGGACGTAGCATGCTAATACGCTTATATACCAATAATTGGATCTCGTAAAATATTGTACTATGAATTTTGGGGAAGCCATAGTTAAGTACTCCAAAAATTAATATTTTACATCGTTTGGAAGATCTTTGACTTGGGTTTAAAACGATTTTTTTTGTTATCTTAAATTTAAGTAAATACATTGATTTAGAGTGTATTATAGTATTGTGGGCTTTGGAATAATACGGTTTTTCGAAAAATTTATTATTGGCTTCAGATAGGCTGATCTTATCCATTTGCTTAGTGTTAGGCTTGGTACCTATACTGCAATTCCTTTGAAACGAAGGCTACTATAGAACGAGTACTTTGAAGTCGAACTTAAGTTTTACCAAGCGAGTGTAATGAATTTTAGGGGCTCAAAGTTTGCCGTAAAATAAATATTTGATAATACTATCGTCGTTTAATACTATATACTGTATACTATATACTACTATATACTGTCGTTTAAAAGGGCTTTGTTTAGACCTAAGAATATGAACCGATTTAAAAATAATACTAGAATGTAGTTCTGTGAACAGTAGACCTCCCTCGTTGAAATAACAAATGTGGTTTTGAGCTTAGGTTAAAAATAGTGTGCCAGTAAGGAAGTAAGCACAAGGTTTAGCCAGTGAAACATTATTTACAATTCCCGCGATTCCGGGATTTCTAGTTCTCGTTTTCATTTCTTTTCTTGAGCTTTAACTGCTAAAGATTTTCTTTTAGAGGCATTGTGTTTTATTTAGGTTAATAATGCGTAAGATAGTTAAAAATATCGCGTTATAGAGGGACAACATACAATTAAATATTTACATACTTAATAAATAACTCAAACGTAACAATGTATCATAAGTTAACTTAAGTTCCATATCATATTCCAATATTAGAAATAATGAAAACAAACGATGTTAAAACGTCGTGATAGTGATCTCAACCCATGTACCAACACTTCCCACGGTGTCCTACGGTCATTTTTTGTATGTCCTTTATCGCCGCGAGGTTTCATTTGTTTCATCTCATTTTGTAATTCAAGTAAAGCTAAGTCAAATACTTTTATGAAATTTACAATGATAATTTACAGGCATACAGTTCAATTCTTTGATTTATCCTCTACACTTTTTTATAATAATATGTCATTTTTGGGCAAATGATATATTCCTAAATTACTATTCAAAACAGGCCTAGTTTTGTTTGCAGTCTTGTAGTAGGAACATAAAAACTGGTGTTTTCAAAATAAGAAATTTGAAATTGATAAATATTTTTATACAATTCTATTTAGAGCTAAATTACGAAACTTTTTTACATTTATGAAAAAAATACAATAATTTTTACTACTTTTTATGTAGGCCTAAAGTTAAACATTTTCCTTTCGTTACTGAACGTGATTGTTTCTTGAGCTATTAACTTTCTTAATTTTACTTCAATATTTTTTTTTACTGGCATATATGAATTCTTTAAACCTTTATCTACAAAAAAGCTATGGAACACTTTTGAATTGGTTTAGAATAAACGTAAAGACCATGGTTGAAATACAAAAACTTGGACGATTTTTAACAAATTCCAAGTTTACGGCCATTTTGTGAGCTTACCGTTAGAGATACGGAAAAAAATCAAGAATACAATTTTGTTTAAAATTTAATTTTCTTTTAGAAAAATACTATTAGTTTTTAAATTCGACTTACGGTTAAGCCACAAACTGGCTTTGGAAAAAAGCTTACACTGAGAGAAACGGTCCGGCCGCCATTTTTATTTTATTTAAGGGGTTAAAAATGAAAAATGGAAAAAACCGTATATATATATATATATATATGGCTCGGCCTAGGAATAAGGAACATTCATGCAAAAAATCACCAAAATCGGTCAAGACGTTTGGTCGTAATCGTGAGACAGACACACAGACATACAGACACACAGACACACAGACGAAATGCCGAACGGTCGAGTTAAAACGGAGACCTCGCTTACGCTCGGTCAATTATTCCGTTCAAGTTTTCCCGAAAAAGTTGTTTTAAAACAAAACTACTATTTCTAAAATTACTGTAGCTAAAATGAAAAAAAGTGATAGAGGTACTGATATACTTTGAAGAAAAACTATAGAGAATCTGAATGTTTTGAAAAAGTGATGATGGGTGCCGTCACTCCATTTCACTGTTCCCAACCACCAATGTATAATGTATTCTCACCATGGTTATTGTTATTATTTAGGTGGTTAGTCTACGTCTGTAGACGTAAAGACATAATATATATATATATATACGTTACGTTATTAATCAGCTGTAAACAATCAACCCCACACTTCAGTTATATAACAGCCGATTTCGCTCATCAACTGTAATAGTTTAATAAAACCTAGCCTAGATTGTACTTTGGGGTTATGTTTCCACTTCAATGAAAACAAACTTCTTATAATGTCTGGATGTTGGTTGTTTTTGTATATGAATTACAAAATGAATGTATGCTAAAATATGCTATATGATCGGCTTTGAGGTTAGAAATCGTTGAAAATGTTTCCATTTTTGCAATCATTTTAGTTTACTTAATTTTTGTCTTGACCGCCTAAAAACTACTTGGGGCTGCAAATATAACACTACATTTTATACTATCACTATCTTGGGCTATTGGTTTGAATTATTGCTATTTTAATATAATCATAAAATTATGAATTTCTGTTAATTTACAAATATAGGCCTAGTGTCAATGAAAGCTTAAGTGAATTTTTAAATGAACAGTTATATATATATTTTTGCCTGAATGACTGTATTTAAAATATTTGGGGTTAAAATCGATGATTTAAGTGTAGGCATATGAATAAAATTTTGTTTTGTTTTCCAAAATGTATTTCAGGTCTTTAGTTAAACGTTTAATTGTAGGCTTTGTACATTTACCATTTTGAAATTCTAACAGCATATACTCACTTAGATATAGTTTGTAGGCCTAAGTATTTTCTTCTAAAGAACTAAGTAACATAACATTGCATAGAAATATACATATTAAACGATTTCTAACCTAAAAACTAGTCATATAGCCTACATTAATAAAATTAGCCTAATATTTTGAAGTTATATTTTTTCTAATGTCTACAAAATTAATCTGTAGGCCTACTGATTGGCTGTTCTATTATTTTTATAAAACATTTGGGGTGGCTTATGGGAAAAATCTCTGTCGATTTATTTACACAGCTGTTTAATATGAGCCACCATAACTACTTCAACACAAAATATAGTTGCTTGGTGCAGATTGGCGTTTATAAACTGATTCTAATATCTTTGTTAGAATTCCACCAGACTTGGATGTATTAGTAGCTACCACAGATATGAAAGATACAAACATTTTAAGTATTTATCATTGTTTACCCAAAACACATCAGTTTGTTTGACTATACAGATTGTGTTCTGTTATCAGTCTTATCTTGTACTAAGTTTCGTTAAATTATCTATCTAGCAGCCATGTGCTATGTGTTTGGAAGTCTTTCTTTGTTTAAATTAAAAGTCTAAATTTGGACGCTTTATGTTTTATTTGAAAATGTAAAACTTTGATAGTGCGTTACATCCATCTGTAATTTAAAAAAAAGCTAATTAATACCAGCCTGCGTGTAATATCAACCACTGTGTTTCGCTTCGCTCGCATTATTCTGAGTGGTATAATTTAATATAGCCTTAATTTTAGGTAGCCTGTTAAAGGGTTTTATTAAGTTAGGCCTACTTTACAGAATGTTTCTGAAATAAAGTGACACACTTTTGGAGCGAGTTTCCTTCATCAAAATATTTCAAGTATTATAAACATAAACAAGGGGGGCGGGGCTCTAGATTTTTAACTCTAGAACTTGGAAGTTTATAAGATAATGACAGGTTTGACATGTTTTACAAATTTGAAACCAAATTTAACCATTTTTATCAAATCTTATTCATATATACCACCTACACGTTTTAAATGTATGCCAGAAAGTATTCAAACATGTTCATACATAAATTTTCAAATTTGTACGTACTATTTTATTCGAGCAAAAACACATTTATTTAATGCAATATCTTATCTGTACATTTTAAAATCTTTATTTTAACAAGCAATAAATTGATCATCAATGTTTGACAAAAGTTTGTTTTATGCACTTTCGGTGTTATATTCAAGCATTGTATTCTTGCAAGTACGCATGTTACTACCGAGTGACTGTGTATGGTGTAGGCCTATAATATGTATGGTGATATACTATATCGTGTAATAAAAAAAAAATGTAAGTTAATGGACCTGTGTTGTATGTGTATAGGTAAATATATGTTATAAATAGGTTTGCGTATGTATAAAAAGACTAGAAGTTGAACTTGTTTGTAAATTACAATTTGTATACCTAGTAGTGTGTATTTATTGGGAACTCGGTCTGCACACTTTAAAGCTTTTTCTTTAAATATTTTTGATGTATGAATAATGTTTTAAACCCCCCCCCCCCCCCACAAAGTTTTATTTACCTCGGCGTTTCCATGATCGTTCCTGCTTTATTTTGTGAGCAGCTTGTTTTTGTTTAATTTGTAAATATATTATGTTTATTTTTGTACAATTATATCGTAGTTTTGTAAAGCAGGGATAATACAAACCAAATATTAATTCATCTGAGGAGGTGAAGTTGCCGTGGAGTAAAGGCGTTTGTCGTTTTGATTTTATGAAACTAGAAAAAGCTATTTATTGCCGAAGTGCTATTATCAAAATTATGTTTAGATTTTTAATATGTAAGTTAGATTTTAGGGGGTCATATTTCAATTGTGAAGATAATATTTTTGCAATCTATTCGCTAATTTTTGTGTAAATTATTTATCATTTCATGACTTATATTTTGTTTTCGATCGTTTTATTTACCTTTTTGGTGTCAGTTTGTTTTCTTTTGCTCTTTTTCTTGAGATCTAAAGTGGCTGAATTTAACCTGCATTTTGGGTTAGGTTTTGGGCAATTTCTAGCTTAGGTTTTGTGTTAATATTAAATAACATACTAATGATAATAACATAATAATAATAATAATAATAAACATAATAATAAATAACATTTATAACGGTTGATTAGTTTCAACAATTAAACACTCAACCTTCCAAGACTATAATAAATTCAAGGTTATGTTTACACCTTCAGTCTAGTTGGTGTGTATTATTTGTTAGCCTAATAATTCAAGAATGTATTTTAATTTCTGTGCAATGTGTCTAGCTTTAGCTGAACTCATAAATTTCTATCGTCTCAAAGATGTTCTTCAAGTACTCTAGACAATATCCAGACTGTAGATCATCCAGAATGTTTTATATAAACAAATATAAGGAGGTTATTGAATTTGGCTGCGGAAGAAAGAGAATTGCAGCTTATCCTCTGTTATGGCAGATCCACTCTTATGTCGCCACAGATTATACGAGTACGCTCGGTTTCACTGCTATACTCGTTTTACCAGTGATTCTTTGTTGAAGGAAGAGCTACTTTGCGTCCAGAATTGAAGGATGAGGATAACTACGGTTCGGTCTGACTAGAGATGTGAGATTCACGTTCAATTGGAAAATAAATCGAATCATATGGTGAAACGAAAGAAATCGTTGTTTTTAATAAATTCAAACCACCCTACTTAATGAATAACCGATTCGATTGATTCAAATGAAAGACTGAACTGAACGACTTCCGAGTCAGACTCAGTAGCTTAGTCATAGCTCGCGTTCGGCTAGGATTCCTTCGTAAATAAAATTGTTTCAATTTTAGGCTTTTGTGTCTCTAAAGTATAGTAAAACCCCTTAACTGTTAATTTAAATTTTACTTTTCTAAGTTTGAATTTATGTTGGCTTACAGATTAAAATAATGATAAAATGTAGGAATTATTACCTGTTGTATTTATATTAGTGATAATAGTGCAGTTTAACTTTTTGAATACAAGTAAATAGCAAAGTGAGAAAAGTAAGAAAGAGTTACTAGGATTAGTCAAGGAGATCAAAAAGTAAATCCATATAATTAACCACAACAAATATTTATATGAGATATGAACAAAAATAAAACTCGAAAATAAAATGCCTTTTAAATATCTAAAACCTATCATAAAAGTAGTTCTGTAGTAAAATCGACTTGGACTGCTGATAGAACCTCGCGTGCACTCTTAGCTTTACCAATTCCAGTTCTATTCCTCGAAGCCATTAATTGTTTAAACATAGCTCTACACGTTACTACAAACTGCAATAACAAATTTGTAGCATAAGTTATTAATTCTATTTGTATTAATTTTATGTAATTTATAAATATACATAAGGGCAAGTGCGAGAAAAGGCGACAAATCAGCTAAACGAGTGAATTGTGTGAATGATTACTTAAATGAGCGAAATGAATCGATTCATTATTCGGCTCTTTTAACTGAGTTGAATCAAATGATTCAATGAAAAGAATCGTTTTGCTAATCATTGACTGCCTCAGTAAAGCTATCCAAGCGTGTTTCACATTTTCTTTTCCGTTCGTTGTTCAGATGGTCTCAACAGCGGTAAGGAATCTGCGAGTGAACACAAATAGGCCGGAATGTTTTTCATTATTCGTTTCGTCTACGATTACTATCTTCTACTATACGTACTATGTTCATTTAAACATTTTTATATTTATTTATAATAACTATAGTAATCTGAAACACGAGTGAAATCTTTCTCTCTAACGAAGCATTTCCAGACCTATGAATATATGACATTTTTTATTATTTTTTGCTAGTGGAATCAGCTCAGAAAGTGCTGGAAACATTATGCAAATAACTTATTAGTTTAGCTCATAATAACTTTAAAATATTTTGTTTCTAGAGTAATTCTGGGTATTGTTGACAACTACCAAGAAATACATTTTCCCTTTTTTTGTCAATATCTTTAAGCTACAGACAAAATAAAAAAAACCCATTGTGTTTGCCATTAAAAAAGTAAACTTTTTTGTCTCTTGTACATTTTTTGTAAAGTTAGCGGTTTTTGAGATATTTGATATTAAAATTTATAAAAATATTTAAAATAATGTTCAAATTTTTCGTACAGTGATAAAAGGTTACGCAACAAATAGGTATACAAAGTTTGAGCTCAATATCTTTTCTACAAAAATTTTAAGTATTTTGTAAAAAACACATACAGACAGATAAACGAAAAAATAATCACAGTAGACCAATGTTTATATTGTGAAATATGTTTGTCTGGATCCCAGGAACATATCCACAAAAGGGGTCCAGAGAGTTCGGGGACATCCTGTATATAAAAGCCAAATCCACTGACTCACTAATCACGATTTCTCAAAAACTACTGAACGGATTAGAACGAAATTTGGTATGTAGCTTCCTCTAGGGCCATAGGTGCTCACTAAGAAAGGTTTTAAAAAAATTCTAAATTTTAGATTGGGTTGGGGGGGGGGGTCAAAATTACTAAATTACGATTTCTCT
>JAGFPH010000273.1:398382-434747 GCA_018207615.1 Philaenus spumarius | reverse complement strand
GGGTTGGGGGGGGGGGTCAAAATTACTAAATTACGATTTCTCTAAAACTACTAAACGGATTGGAATGAAATTTGGTATCTAGCTTCCTCTAGGACCGTAGGTGCTGATAAGAAAAGTTTTAGAAAAATTCGAAATCTTTGGGGGCGGGGTCAAAGTTACTAAATCACGATTTCTCTAAAACTACTGAACGGATTGGAATGCAATTTGGAATGTAGCTTCCTCTATTACCGTAGGTGCTCGCTAAAAAGGTTTTAAAATTTTTTGAAATTTTATGGTAGGTTTGGGGGGGGGGTCAAAGTTAGTAAAAAAAACACCGAATGGATTGGAATGAAATTTGGTATGTAGCTTCCTCTAGGGCCCTAGGTGCTTGTTAAGAAAGGGCTTCAAAAACGTCGAAATTTTAGGGTCAAAATTAGTAAAAATCCCCATAAGAAATACATAGTGTAATATATTTATTGACCTAATCTATTTTTTGTTAATATATATTTAACTTTGATTTGTCTATCTGTGCAAAGCCGGATCGGGCCAGCAAGTCGTTGTATAAAGCTGCTTTTTTTGTTTATGGAAGACATAAGCACACACTTAAGACCACACACTTGGTCTATACACTTTTAAGACCATACTACCTAAAATTGCGGTCGTAACTTTGCACGGTTAATATTCAGTTAATAACTTGGTTTCGTGTAGATCTGTCTGACGCTGAGCAGATGGTGACCGCTTTACTTGTTTAAATAGCTTCGGGGGATTTCCACGTGACATTTTGGCTTACGAGATCGCGCAGGAGCAGGTGTATTTAAGAGAGAACGCAACAGAAGCCTGTTTCTAATTAGCAGATTTTCCTACCGATCAACTGTTTAAAAAGTCCAAGAATCTCTATGGCTCAAAAGACAAAATGTTGTTTGTATATTTTTGAAACAAGTAGAATCTCTAGGAAAAATCGTTATAGTTTCAAAATCTATTTTTAAATTTAAATATCGAAAATGATGTTAGATAATATAGGCAAATATATAGTACGCTAGCAGGTGGTGATTTCAGGCTGGAGATTGGTTGACGCTTTATTTTCCACACTTTAAATAGCGGAAATTGATGCTGCATATTATAATTTAAAGAAGTTGAGCAGGTGTGTATTTCAAGTAGGAGAGTGGTTGACACTTTATTCCTTCTATTTAAATAGCCAAAATGCATGCTGAATAGTATAATATAAAGTGGGTGAGTGGTTGGTAAAAATTCGTTGCTGGATAGTATAATATAAAGTAGCCGAAGAGAATACATTTAAAATAGAGTGTTTACAACTTTACTTTACTTAGCCTTTCATAAATTTTAGCTAAATTACTTAATTAGAATTCTATGGAAAAATTACGACGAACTCAAAATATCCTAAAAACTGCAGATCACAAATCCTTGAAGTTTAATAAATATTCTATTTTTCTATTTATTAAATTAGACCACCAAAAATTCACATAAAAAAGAGTTTTGACTTTTAAAATGTATGTTACTTAACCAAATTTATAAATAGGCCTACGTAAAATTTATGGTTGAATTCTTTATCCGTTGACATTGTTTAGGTCGAGTACGAAATATGCTACCAATATCCACACCATGTTTTCGGTCAAGGTATTTTTACTTAGCAGACCATCACAATACATTAGTCAATAATTATGCGTCCTATATATATTGAACTGTTTAGGCTTTCTAGTCAATGACATAAATACATTATCAGTGCATTTATCAGACGTAAAACCAGCAACCGGCCAGGCATGGGGGCGGTGTGGGGGCCAAAGTGATGATAGCTTATCTTCACCTGCTAGGCAATATTATCCGAGTAATACTTATTAGCTGACGTTAGATAATTGTTAAGTAGATATATTTGTGACAGTTCCGTATCGCTTAAAATTATATTATTGGTTAAGTGTTTATCGGTTTTGTTGTTACTTGGCGCAGTCATGAGTTATTTAGTCACACAAGTTAACAAATTGTATCTATACGTATAGTTGTGACTTTAATAAACATTTGAATTAAGAGGGCGTCAGTTGCGATATTATACCCGCATAGTTTTTGAAAACATTAATAAGAAGTTATCTGAAAGTCCACTTAATACGTTTAAATTATGTTTCGAATATAGAAGGTCTACATTTTCATTGTGGAACTCAAATATTTAGGGACAAATTAAAGTAGAAGTACAAATAATTTTAATAATAATAACAAAATTATCTTAAAATTTTTCTAAGTAACGTAATACAAAACGGATGTGGGAATCAGTTTAGAAATACCAACTATGTGTACTGAATTCCTAGAGCGTACATCCATCTGTTCTGGATAATATAATACAAAGTGCGCGAGCTGATAAGAATTTAAAGTAGGAGAGCAGTTGACTATTTTTCCTCCCAATTAAATTGCGGAATTAATCTACGCTGGATATAATAAAATAAAGCAGGCAAGCAGATGTTAATTTCAAGTAGGAGAGTGGCGGATACTTTATTTTCTTCCCATTTAAATAACGGGCATTCGTGGATAAAATAATATAAAGTAGGCGAGTTTTATTTCCTTATTTAGATAGCGAATACCTTGTACGACTCTAGTTACAACCAAAATAACGTTGCCAATTGTACAGTAAGAGTGAAGACAATGTTGCCGCATAGTTCCTGTCGAACAGTTGCCAAAAGTGGCAAGCAGGTCGCTTTTTTTCTCAAACGCGCTACACTTGTCTTATTCCAGTTACAGATATGTAACTTTTATCTGTCTTAAATAAAGTAATGAAGCAAGTTAGAATTTAATGTACTTGAAACTCGTTGCTGATGGGTTAGCATACATGACTCGCAGGCTCAAGATCCTTGGTTGGAATACGTTTGAAAACTGGATGTTTGTTTGAAAGCGAGACAATTTCAGTTCGGTCGATAATATCGGTCTGTGTTTTTATCCTTACAAAGGCGAATTGGTTTTGATTTAAAGTAGAATTTACAACGCCGTTTAAATAACATTGGGCAGTTTATTAAAAACATCTCGCAAACATCAGGGTCGATTTTGTTTAAATTTAGTATCGTGGCAAATTTCTATGAGTCTTTTTTTATATTTTTAAACAGTGTTATGTGTTTAGAAAAAGCCACGTAAAAGGCCAACTGCAGTACTAAATTTTTCGTACTTACAACAGCAAGGATATTCGAGACGTTGGTGACTGAACCGCTCATCTTATTTAAAGAATGTTTTATAACCAAACTATTTCGCTAAACTAATTTAGCGAAACTAAGTCCGGATTTGATTAATTTTGATTTTTAAAATTCTCAGTTTAGTAGTCTATAAATTGTCAATAATATTTGAAATAGAATCTATTAATTTATAACTTTGAATTGATCAAAACTTCATTAATCATATGCCGACTTGCTGACTATTTTGATGTCTTATTTTTTTATTACAATAATTGAAAAAGCTGTTTACGTCATTTACAGTGCAAATTTCGAGTTGAAATGTGATTGTACTATTTAATACCAAAACCTTTCCTTGCATTTAACCGAAAATAAAGTTAATTGTTAATAAGTTCTGCATTTTATATTTCGCGAGTCGAGTAAACGGACAGACCTACGTAGGCTACGGAATGGCCTACATTTGAGCGTTATGCAAAGAACTCGTATGAACGCGGTAGTTGCACGCATAGTTTTAGTTTTAATTATGTGGGATTCTAGTAATAATTCTTAGCCTTGGAACAAAGACACACACAACTCATGTAGGAGTGATTAACAATGGACTTATCGCGGGAAGATCAACAAAGCAGTGATAAGATGGCGACTGCTACTTCCTCAGGAAGTGTACTGCAGATAGCGTCTCTAGCAAGTCAACTCTTATCTTTGTTTAAACGTAGAAAATCTGTTAACTGTGAATAATATAAGTGAACCTGTTTTGGGACGAATTCGAAGTAAAGTGGTAGCATGAAGGGTAAGAGAGAAGGAGAGAATGATAAGATGGATAGATAAAAGGGGGAGAGGGGAAAGGAAATAGTATAATTAGAACATACTTTTATAAAATAGGGGAATATATGTGGTTTGAAAGTAAGGCAAGTGGATACAATTATATTCCCAAATAAACAATAAAATTGTGTTCTAGATAGTGTAATAATATAAAGTAATAGAACAGATGAAGATTTTAAGTTGGCGAGTGGCTGGAATTTATCACTCCTCTCATACATTGTGAAATTTACTCTGAATAGTATGATATAAGTAGGCGAGCAGATCTGGATAAAAAGTAGGTAGAGGTTGAATCTTGAATTCACCCAATTAAGTATGAAACTTCATGCTGGATAGTACAAAATAGACGATCCATGGGGATTTAAAGTAGGCGAATAGTTCAAACTTTACTTCCCCAGATTTAAATAGTAAAAATGTAAACTGGATAGTATAATACAAAGTAAGTGATAACTTATAGACTTAAAATAAATATGTTATACTATGAATTTCAAATTAAGCTAAGCAATGCATGTACACGAAGTTCCTTAATGTTGGTTTTGGTAGGAGTTAACAAATAGAAAATGTATTGCGTAACAAAAAGAGTGTTATTAATTGGTTGCTATGGCAATGACAAATAAAATAATACGAGTAATGAAAAAAGCGTTTCCAAATTGGTTGCTATGGCAATGAATGTAAATACATTCAAGAAACATGTGTTTTGTTTCATCAGTTTAAATTAAGAGACGATCGGTTCCGTTCGGCGTAGTTCAGATATTGTTGTCAAGCGCTGAAATTTTAAATTAGACCTAGAAAGTAATTTTACGTCTAGGTATAACCTAAAATTATCGTATGTATGTTGCCGTTAAGATGGGTAAAATAAATTAAACGTACACACAATAATTTTATTTTAGGCCTAGACGGATGAATCAACATTTTATGTCTGTTGAATATATTTACAATGAATGAACATTTAACTGTTTACCATCTTAACTTTGATGTTATAATTAGTTCTGTACCTTTATTATAATAAAATTAAACGTATGGAAACAGTAAATATTTTTATAAAAAACAATCTAATAAAAACGTGAATTGAAAGATTAAAGTTATGCTTGAATGTTACCGTTATGGTAAAAGAATTGAAGAAATTGCGTGATGAACTTTGTTCCTGACGGGGGTCCCACGACCCAGATTTAATTGTCCAAATCTGCTGTTATTCTTTTATGTCCTTCTTTGGCTAAACTGTTAAAGATATACATAAACATTAAGTGAAACCAGAGCGTCACTGAGATCTACGATTTTCTTTACAATAACCGTGCCACGTTTTAATCGTGTCACTAAAAAATCAATGGAGTATAAAATTTGAGCAAAATTGCATTGTGCTTCGCAGTTCATACCGCGTTACACACGATTTCATTGTTACATCTTCGTGCTTTATCTCGAAAATAGTAACGTATTAAGAATCCTTTATTTATATAACCAATAATGTATATAACGTTTTCTATAATTTTTATAACAGCCTTCATCGATGAACGACGACGCTAAGGTGTGACTTTTCGTGAAAAGTCAATTTTGGTAACCTTTGATCTTTATCTGTAATTGCCATACTGTTAATTTAAGGATTTTATCGTATTGTATTTATTTGTAATATCAAAAAGTACTCGTACTCAAAAATCTGCTTTGCAGGAATTTTTCTGACTGTCGGGTTTTTATTCTAATTTGATAGGACTAACAAGTGTATTTATTTAAATCTTAATTTGCTTAATCTGTAAATATTTTCATTTAATCAAATGCGTTTCGTGTAAAGGACTAGTTCTTATTTTTAGATGGACGAAGCCGTGTGCGACAGCAAACAGTCGCTTTTTATATCTTGCAAGTAAGTGGTTTAGATACAATTTCTTGTTTTAAAGTTGGACGTCAAATCAACTCATTCAGTCACTGCCTTTAATTTTGTAATGTTTTTTTTACTGTGCAGAATATTTAATTACGTTTTTGATGAGGATGCGCAGATGCAAATTTAATTAGGCAAAAGTTTACAATGACCGTTTTGTGTTGACATGTAAAGTCAAGGGAGAGAGAGGGGTTGAATAATGGCAAGCCATTCTTGTTATCTAGGGCGGCGTCGATAACATCTCGTTGATAAGAAGCAGCCAGGTTCAGACTCTCTTATCAACGTCCCCATTCTGACCCGCAGTCGAGCTCCTTATCTCTAACCCCCCCCTCGTCTTCTCTCTCGCTTTGACTTTATCAATCCATCTCTCTCTTTCTCCCGTTCTTCGCTTTACATCATGTTTAATCTTCGGTCGTGGTTTCCAAGAGAAAGAGGGAGCGAGACGAAGAACCGTGCGAGTTTCTTGATAAGTCTGTTGTTATTTATTGCATCATTATTTAGGTATCTCGACGTCTTACTGCCAAATCTCGGCGAATGAATACACAGATCTGTACGGGACGCACATATTCAATGCTTTTCTTGATACTTTATTTTTCACAATTTACTCAACGATTCGAATCGTACCGCTTTTGTCTATTCAATCGTCGGACCTTGAATTAAATCGGTCATTATGAAAATGAAATACGTCTGTGAATCGGTCCGGACGGTTTGCTTATCGTCGGCGGGACCGTCTCGCCAATTAACAATTCATATATTAAACTCCCTGTAATTAATTTTTAGCCTTGGTTATTTTAACAATTGTTCCGCTTGTGTTTTAATTTCCTTTTCAATTAAACAGAAATGTTTTATTGTTTCCGACATAATACTGTATTTTCAAAGTGTGAACTCATTTCACACAACTAAAATTAAAAAAAAAACTGATAGTTTTCAGAACATTTGTATATCTCATATTTTGTCTATAAAGCACCTCTAACACCAAGACAAGGTTTTACGAAATTTTTACTAAAATACATTCGGGAACGTAGGAACGAAATGAGTTTTGTACATTTCACGTAAACATGTAGTCTATCTTGAAAAATATAAATATTAAAAATTGCAATAACTGCATTTGCTGATTTCCTTGTGAACGCCCTTTCAAACGATATTTCTAAAAAATTATTATTTTTTGTGTATAACACTTTTAACGAATTTCTTAACTTTAATTAAATTCTATTTTATTTACGGGGTTACGAACATTTGGGGCCAAGATTGGATCAAAAAATAAATATTCGACGATACTGTCGTAAGAGGTAACGTTTGTAAGAGCAAAATTTATTTGAGTTCCAATAGTGCCCGATGACCCACGCTGCGACAGCCGAACTAAACAAGGTTTTGAATGACGCTTTAGAGCCCAGTAAATTTAAAAAGAATAGTGGATCGATATTCCACAAATTCACAAAGAGCTGTAATTTTGTTCGTTTATTTAAAAAATTTAACATAACTAAAATTATGGTAGCAAAATTTTAGGGCACTGAGGGGTAAAAAAAACTACCGCTATACAATAAATATATATTCTACTAACTTCCTACAAGTTTGAAAGGTGAAATTTGGTAATATTATTATCAAACAGAAAGACAAATCATTTGAATTTCAATTGCTTGTGACTAACTTGTGACTAAGAGGTGAAATGAGATGACTACCCTTAAAAATAAATAATAATTCTATAACAACTATAACGTAAATAATAATCGCGAAGCCTACTAATGTTGTAAGAGAAGTTGTCGTATCTTTTGTAATACAAAATTAATAATCTAAAATGTTTATTAATAAAAGACAGTACATTTTGTTGACTTTAATTTTGTTATTCTTAATGAACTTTGATTTTATTTATTTATATTTTTTCAGTTCAACCTTGGTTTTAACTTAAAGTCGATACTTTTTGTGGGTAAAGGAAATAAGAAACAATTAGGCAGAACGAGGATATAAAACAACGCTTTAATAATTGTTTCGGTTCATCATTTACATGGTGTAGTCGTACAACCTAGGTTAGCTTACCTGTGATGTGCTAGTTCCCAGACCTCGTTAGTCTAACTGTTATATAAAATAAAGACGTTAAACAAAAATTTATAAATATTTTATCAAAATGGTTTCCCTTTATCAAACCTCAGAGAAGAGATGCACATCCTTTATCTGTGGTCAAAGTTAAACCGCAAATGATACTCAGCTAAATTCGGAGAATAAAACTGACTAATATTTGACTAATCTCTCTGATGGTGACACTTTGCCCAGATTTAACCACAACTCTAGAAGGCAAGGAACTAGTGATTTGCGGTTCACGAACGATTCACTCGATTCGTGCAGATGGATCTATTGATTCATAGCTCATTTGGAAAATAAATCGATTACTTGGTGAACCGAATTCGTCGTTTTGAACAAATTTAAACCAGCCAACTAGATGAACATGTGATTCAATATTGAACAAATGAACAACTGAACGACTTTCTTGTCAGAAGCAATAGCTCGGTTTCTGCTGTGATTATTTCCTATCCTATTAAAATACAATTGGTTTAATTGTGTCAATTCAAGAGTTTTGTGTCTCCAAAATAAAATGTGTGCGGTCGTGGGACCCCCGTCAGGAACGCCTTTTTTCAATTCTTTTACCAGCCTTAACGGCAAATAATTTTAATCTTTCAATTGTCGTTTACTAATTAGTTTGTTTTTTATACAAATATTTACTGTTTCCATACGTTTAATGTTATTATAATAAAGGTGTAGAATTAATTATAGCATCAAAACTAAGGCGGTAAACACAGTTAAATGTCCATTGATTGTAAATAAATTTAATAAACATTTTATGTTGGTTCATCACTCTAGGCCTAACCTAAAATTATTGTATGTATGTTGCCGTTAAGGTAGGTAAAATAAATTAAATATACGCACAATAACTTTAGGTTAGGCCTAGACCGATGAACCAACATTTTATGTTGATTGAATGTATTTCAGCGCTTGACGATAATATTTGAACTACGCCGGACGGAACCGATCGTCTCTTAATTTAAACTTATGAACCAAATCACATGTTTCTTGAATATATTTACATTCATTGCCATAGCAACCAATTTGATAACGCTTTTTCGTTACTTGTGTTTTATATTTGTCATTGTCATAGCAACCAATTAATAACACTTTTTTCGTTACGCATTACATTTTGTATTAGTTAAGTCCTAAGCGGAACTTCGTTCCAAAAACATTTGTATTAGTAGTTTAAATTTTACTGTACTAAGTTTGTAATTCCATCTCTTGAATAGGTATAGAGTAAAATATTTATACTTAGGAATTATTACCTGTTGTATACGATAGTACAACTTCACGTTTTGAATAAAAGTAAATATTTAGTAAACGAAAACTAATAGTCACTAGGTTTAGTCAAGGAGATCAAAATACGAATCCAAATAATTAAATACATAAATATGTATATGAGATAAATACACAAAATAGAAAATATAATGCATTTTAAATGTCTACTTAGATTACTGGTAGAACCTCCCGTGTACTTTACAATATTAAAGCAAAAGTTGCACTTAGCCTTATCAATTTCAGGATGGAAAATTTAATCCAAATGAAGCTTTTTTCTTCGAAACCATTGTTTAAAGTAGTAGGTAGCCATTTCATCACTAGTATCTAAAGTGGATGTTTTTTGGTGCGAGATCATGGTTTTATGTGCGAGCCAGCGCCAAGTATTTTTTATCAAGCACCAAAAAGCTTTTAGGTACAAGTTATGGCCTGCACGTTTTATCATAGTGCACTGAATCACACGACCGCTTAATTAATTAAATTACATTATTAATTTGTGTATAGATTTTAATCGCGGTTTAACTTATGCGCGACAGTGATACTATCAGTTGGAAGAACAGCTGAACCTTTTGAAGTTACAGCTGTTGTAATTTCCGCAATGGATTGTTTACGTACTTTTAGGCCCTAGTACCATAAAGAAGTCAGTTGATTATGGAATCGGCTTACTTTTTGAGCAAGTACAGTGAATGACTTTAACGCGTGCATTACAAACATCAGTATAATGCAGTATGATAAATATAGATCTTTATACTTACAATGAAAAATACGCAAGACTCTCTCGAGTTAGAAGTGACTATTCTTAGCTTCTAGAAACAATTGTTTTTATGCATTGCTATATTTACATTTGTACGCCTACACACATAAATATATATTTTAAACTATCACTATTTTGGACTCTTGGTCTAAATGATTGCTATTTTATCCTTAAAGTTTGAACTTCTATTAATTCATAATTATAGGCAAACTGACTATGAAATATTGAGTGAATTTAAAATGAATAATAACTTAGTTTTGCCTAAATTATTGATTTTAAAATAGTTGGGATTAAAATAATTGATTTAAGTAGGTATATGATTAGAACCTCTGATCTTTTTTTTTGTTTTCCAAAATGTATTTCAGGTCCTTGAGTAAAATATTAAATCATAAGCACTGTATATTTACCTCTAACGGCATTTACACTTACGCTGAAAATCCCTAACGGGATAGATTCAGTTAGATATAGTTTATATTTATTGTATTTACCTTTATAGGTTTGTTTAAAATAATCCTTTTGAAATGTTTCTTAGTTACGGCCGTTTCAGCTGCACAGAGGCATCATCAGGCTTCGCGCTTTTCATGGACACAAAACTTCACACAATAAATACACGAACATGTTTCTGTGCAGAGGAACGGCCTTTAAACGGACCGATAAAGGTAAATACATTTAGAATAATAATCCAGAGACTTGAAATTTAAAATAAATAAAGATATAGTTTGTTATTTAAGTAGTTTCTTTTGAAGAATGAAGTAGGTCTCTAAACAAAAAATTAAAAACAATAAACAACGATTCTAACATTTAACAGCTGATTTCGTCCATTAGCTTCAATACTTCAACAAAAATTTAAAATCGTCTTCAGTTCAGTACAGTGGCCTAATAAGCAAGCGTCTGTTAATTCCCTATGCTTCTATTAACACAGTACACGCGGCGCATGCGCGGATACTGTCTATGACGTAGGCGACGGAGAGCGTAGAAATGATTCTACCTCTCTTTCTACTCAATTTCTGGTTGGAGTCAGAGAAGAGGAACCGTTTCAATTCTCGTCTCGACCAGGCTAACTCATGTTACTGTGGCTAGGGAAAATGCTACGTATACAAACAGTACGCATGCGAGCTTATGACGCATTTGACGATTCTCCAACTCTTTCCTTTCGACTGTCGGTTTAAGTCGGAGAAGGAGAAGCGTTTCACTTTTCGTCTGATCTAGGCCAGTTTGCCCTACCAGGCCTAAAGAATTTTGACTGCCGGGCCTAGAAACTAATCGAAACCAAACCAGCTTAAAGGGTGAGTTGTCGGTATGATGACTTGAATTAATCAAATAAACGAAATGAATCGAATCATTATTAGGTTCTTTTAAGTGAGTTGATTCAAACGATTCAATCCAATGAAAAGATTCGTTTTGCCCGTAACTACAAGGAACTAGATGGATGTATTGAACCGCAATGATTTATCTCGCTGTAGCCACCATGTGCTAGTCATCCCACTCCCCACACTGATAATATCAAACAAAGCAGACCCTTATCATTCAACCGAGGAGCCAGACGTGTTGGCTCAACAAACATTCAAGATATTATAAATATCATGTATTCTGATAGTTGAACAGTAATGAATACTTGATTATGTTAGATACCGTACATAATGTGTGACTAATTATGTCTGACTTTCGTTTGTGTTGGATTTATTAATGTAATCAGGCAAGTATTGAGCCACTATACGTAGTTCAAGAAACTATTTCATATTCGAAGTCCCTGGCTTAGAAACGCATAGTGAGTTTTGTTCAAATCGATCTAAGTTTCCCATTTAGTCCAACGTACATGATCAGCTACGTATTCAATCTGTTATTTATTATTTTAATAACCCTATAACTGAAAGCCGTCGTATTTCTTACGAGCGTACTTTTGTTTTGATAGGTCCCACTTTGTGCACATATTGTACTGTCCCTTCCACTGTCTATTCATGGTGGCTACTCAAGGTCAGCTGTGTGGAAGGTGCTAGTGAGGTAACCACTATAGTAGAGTCTACTATAATTTTTCGTAAATATTACTACTGCTTTCTAATAACGTAACTTTTTACAACAGTCACAGTATTCAGTTTTTATAGTTTTTTCACATTGCATATACAATTATAAGGGTAAAATCTTAATATTTTCAAAAGGTTTGGTTGCCGCCATTCCGAATATTGGTTAAATAAATAAATGTTGTGACTTACCGTCTTACAATATTCAATTTTACTGCCACATGATGGCCGTTTCGGCTATTAGTAAAACACGTAATTTATCTAGGAAGAGAAAACACTCAAGTTGCAGCAAAAAGAACAGACAACAGAAGAACTGTCTGTAAATTATGTCCAGCTGCCAAAAGACTTATGACAACAAGTCATTGTATTGTACACAATCAAACATTTTGTGGAGAACATAGGGGGCAGATTCGTATCAAGTGCACAGCAAGTACAGACTAATTACAATGCAAAATCCTTTGCGAGTGTTATAATTTATTTCTTTAATGTTTTACCATTCCAATTTGAATATGTTATTTTAATTTTAGCAATAGTCTTACACCTTTCAGTTAATTGGAAACAGTTTTATACTTTTATATAAAAACATATTGTCTTTTTTGCAATTACATTAAAACATATTTTGTAAATTATTTAAATGAAATCTTAAAATTTACTTCGGTTTGCTAACAATATAACTTTTAGCAGGATTTTACATTGCAAAATCAGTTTGTTTACAACTCTCGAATGAAAGGGAAAATTCAAGGTTTTGACGTGCATTTCACTTCTATGAGGTTAAAAGGCATTTCACCTTACCTAAAATATTGGCCTTACACGCAAATAATCGAATTGCAATTGGGTTTCCTTCCCTTGGCACAGAAGTTTCAGGTCACTAGCTTTATAGTAAGTGTAGGCTACGAATTATTATTTATTTTTAAGGGTAGTTGTACTATTTCACACCTTAGACTCAAGTAATTTAAAGAGGGCTTTATTTTTTGTATGTATCATATAATAAAAAATTGGGCAAATTGTCAGCTCTCTAGTTTGTATGAAGTTAACGGAATTTATATTTATTTTATATGGGTACTTACCCCATTAGACTCCAGGGACCGAAACGCGATGGGTTTATTTGTTCTAAAACATTTATAAAATAAATTTCAGCACTATAGCTTCAAGTGAAGTAAAATAAATAATATTTATTGTTTTAGGGGTTGATGTCAATGTTTTCATCCTTTAAAAGCAAATAATTAAAATACGAAGCTTCTATTTTCTTTTTCGTTTTTTATGTATCACAAAGAAACAATTTCACTCTCTATTTTCATGAACATTAAAGGTTTAATTTGAAAAGTAGTTATCAAGTTTTAACTCCTTAAATATAAGTAATACAAATATTTTTACGGCTGTAGTTTTCTCTTGTGATAATTAATTGCAATGCCAAATTTCGTCCTGATCCATCAAAATAATGATTTGGACTTACTTAGCGAATACACATACAAATTTGATACCCTAGAAGTTTCTTATTTATATAGGTTACATGTAGGTTAACATTTCGAGTTTCATTTGGTATACTCACTTTTTATGCCATATTTTTCCACCAGTAGGCTTATACAAAGAATCTAAATTTACTATGTAAATATTAAAATTAGCGACGGATTAACATTTTTAGTGGGTTATATCTCTATAAATTTACACAAATTTTGAGTTTGACTAGTTTTTTCAACTGTAAGACGTTTTTCAAAAGACAGAGTTCTTCATGATATAACGGTTAATTGAGATTGCTGAGTTCACGGATACTTTTCAGTGGATCGTAAAACTAAACAAAAATATTTCTAGAGTACTCGGCCGCGATATTGATTGGTTATATAAATAAAAGCAAACTGTGATAGTGAACTAAGGTCAAACAAACCCTTCGTTATCTGTGAAAGGGGTGAAGGGAAACTCCACCCTTCCCGACATTGTGTGTTCGACCCTTTCCAACAATAACATATCGCTTATCTTAACACCAATAATAATCATAAGGGGGATCGATAAGTGCAGGGATTCTACACTTCGCGAACGCCATGTGAATTTAATTTCGAAAACGTTAGTAAATAAAGATCTTCGCAGAATAATTTGTCTTCCTATCTTCATTATCACGACATTTTCGGTACTTTTAAATGACTCATATTTAAGTAATTTTTGTTCAACAACAATCTTATTTTAGTTTATTAAATAAGTACACACATATATAGGCGTATAATCAATACAAAATAATATTTTCTTGTGTTTAGGGAACAGCTAATAAAAAATAATGCAAAACTGAAACTTAAAAAATAATCTATTGCTTGAAATTGTTAATATAAAAATTAACTTTACCTAGTACAAAAAAGCTTATGCTAATAATTTCTATAAACACATATTGAGCTTAACTTGTGAGAAGAGATTACTTGATAGAATAAAACTTGAACACTGAATCTCACAACTAATACGTTTATTACGCAAACGCGTTTCAACGACAATGCCGTCATTTTCAATGCTGCACGAGGTACAATAATCAAACTACAACTGAAAGTTTAACTTAGTTGTAGTTAGATTTTTGTAACTCGTTAAATAAAACGAGCTTTATTTGGTCTTTGTTTTGTTTTCCAAAGCTGGAATTGGTAGTCTAAGGCTAAGTGCAACTTTGTTTTAATATTTTAAAATACACTGGAGGTTCTACCAGTAATCTAAGTAGACATATAGAATACATTTTATTTTCTAGTTTAATTTTGTTCTTATCTCATAAAAAACTATTTATGGTTAATTATTTTGATTTCTTTGACTAATCCTAGGAACTATTGGTTTTCAATAACTTAATATTTATTTTTTTAAATTAAATTACAAGGGAAGAAACACAGACCAAGACCGGGAGTTGAACCCGGGGCCTTTACGTTTCCGTCGTAGAGCATTACGTAAAGGTCCCAGGTTCAACTCCCGGTCTTGGTCTATGTTTTTTCACTTGTAGTTGAATTAAATATCCCTTGCTGAGGAAGTGTAAGCGGAAACAAAATATATGTATATATTTATTTTTATTCAAAACGTTAAGTTTCACCATTGTACACTAATTAGGTAATAATTCCTACCTAAAATTATTTTCCTTTTTACCTATAAGAAATGGAAATACAAACTTAGAAAAGTTAAATTTAATTTAATAATAAAAATGTGTTTTTAATTTAGAGGCACAAAATTCTAAAATTGAACCAAAATTTCTAAATTCAAACACTCTATTATTGATCCATTCATTTGAATTAGTTATCCATTGAGTAGGCTAGTTTGAGTTTATTTAAAACGTCGGTAGCGTCGGTAGCGTTCGGTGGATTTATTTTCCAAACTAGTCTTGAATCAATCGGTTTATCTGCTGATTCGTTAAAGTTGAATGAAAATATCCCTTTCTATGAGTAAGCAAAAATATTTTTTCAAAAAATTACATGTATGTTTATAAAACCTTTACCGTCGTAATTACATTTTTCTTTAAATTTAGAAACTCTTTGAATTGAAATTAACTCGTCCTTTGTTTTTACAAAGGGATGTCATACGACATTAATAATTTCTCTTGCTAATGACAAAGGTAGCTTTATGTGATTGGCTGATCGTCGAAGGAGTGACGCTGCCTACCTTCACGACTCTTTGATTCACCCACCACAACAACAATATTCTCAGAAATCTTCCATCTCAAATGTAATGTATATATGTATGCTTTGTTCAGGTTCAACTAAAGAAAAGAACGTAAGTTCATGTCACGTTATCTTGCCGAGGGAAAAAATTATTTAGGTGTTTATGATAGCATCGAATGCGTGTGTGTAGTGTGTATGTTGACCGTTAGGTTCGCTGCATACTTCGGCCGACTTGACGATCTTATCTAACGCCTCTGCGTTTGTCCGGTAAAAATATTATTAAAATATAACATTGTGTTTATGCACAGGATTTGTGCCATTCGTTTTTACACAATAAGTCTAGCTGTCGTACAAGGCTTAGCAATAGTTAGAAATAAACACTTCTTCCCAAAATTTTACAGGAAATAATTTATTTGTGAAAATTAGGTTTAATTTACGAAACTATGACCTGCAATGCCAGAGATGCCAATCTCTATACCCAAAAACGCTTTAGAATGTAATTCTAATGCCCAATATAGTATTTATTTCCGATTCCATTATATCTTATACGTTTCTTTCAGTATTATCTAAACTCACCTTACATTTAAGTTAAACACTCTAAACACAAATTAAAAAACATAAATATAAAAATAAATGAAAAACTTGAAATAATGAGATTCAAAAAAATTGATTACAGACATTTCAGTTTGCTCAGTAAATCGATATTACAATGTTGATCAATCTAAAAGTTTACAAGCGATACTAGCGTAAATTTAACAATTTCATATTTTGACAGTGAACATTACATTACTTCTTTCAAATATATTGAAACGATATTCACAATTGTATATGTATCACTAGAGTGCTCTACTCTCAGTTCGCTTCCCTCACCAACAATCGCGATTTCTCACGGCAAAGCAAATGCAAACCAATTATTGTACACTCCAATATTTTCTCGGAAATGATTGATTAAGACAGACACAGGTAGAAGAGGTAGCGGCTAGAGTTTTGCGAGAATGGCGGTCACTTCTAAAGGGAAATTAATCAAGATTTAATTTTGTATATCTTGATTTTATTTATTTATTATTATTATCTGATATCTTAAATTTGGAATCTATAAGTATAAATTGTTTATACTTAAAATCTTTAGTTTGTTTAAATAGTGGCTTGCAGTGACCTAAGAGATCTACATCACACATTATGCGTACAGTTTTTTTCTGCAACATAAAGACATTATTTACATTAGATGCATGACCCCATAACATTAAACCGTATTGAATATCTGACTGAAAAGACCCTGGCTTAATTTTGTACAGGAAATGCAATACTCTAGGTAGGCTAATTTTTTATTTAGCTCGGTTAAGTAGTGCTTCCAATCAATTATATTATCCAAATATAAATCTTGTAATTTTACGAACTCATCACTTTGTAAATTACCCAAAGAAAATCATTTTTAGTGTTTTCCTTGATTCAATAAAAACCCATTTGCTGAAAACCAATCGTGAGCTATAGACTCAGCCTGGTGAATATTGTTTAGATCTCTGAATCTACTGCCAGAAGAGTAGTATCATCAGTAATATAATGGGCGACATTGAATATTTAATGTAGCAACTTACTTTTAAATTTGAATGATTGTTTCTAAACATAAAAAGAAAGGTCTTATAGCATTTTCATTAAACATATTAAAATTAAAAATTTGTTAGTATTTTGAAAAATATTTTATTGAAAACATTGAAATAAGTGTGTATATATATTTTTTTAAATCCACAAGAATTTCCTTTATTCTGCTATCAATTTGAAATAGTGTCCTGCAAACTCCATACAAATTCAGGTTTTTAAAATATCCGAAATAAAGATACATAGAGCGTTTCCCCTATCTCAACACCCAATTTGTTTCATACTCTACCTCTATTTATTGGTCGATCATTGAAGTTAACAGAAAATCTAATGCTCTAAATTTCATAGTTTTGTAACCAACAAATACAGTTTTAGGTATAACGTGGTACAATTTTTCGTTATTGTTTTGCTTCTCTCCGTGCAAGCATTTAGCTAACTGGTCGACTTGGGGCAGGTCTCTCATTATAGGTTTTACCAGTAGTACTTCAATAATTTGGCAAGGCATTTTTTAATCAAAGTTGTACAAATTAATAGTTTATAGAAACCAAGACAATTTGAAAGTCGTTTCTGTAAAGCTAACATCTTGTGTCATAATATGATTTTTTCGTGTGTTCGTGGTTGTGTTGCTTGTTAATAAAGTTCACTTAAGCTACTTCAAAACGAGTAAGCAAGACATAGATAAAAGTTGTGCCTATACTGTGATATATATAAATGGAAAAAAAATTATATTTGGAGATAATATGCCCTTAAATATCGACCCTTATCGCTTAAACTTAGGCATTTCTTTTCAAATCTGGCAAAAATATAATTAAAGATTTCATCGTAAAATAAATAAGAATGCTTTGAACACTTAACTGTCTTGCAAATTCTTGGGTGTAATTTATAAGTAATAGCATTCGTTGTTATATAAATAATATTGAAATGTTACTCTATTTAACGAAGCATAGTCTAGCTTCGAAGGCCTCGGAGGGAAAGGGATCTGTTTACTGTAAAGTGACGTCAGGCGCCTTGATACTGGCCAGAGAGATTGGTAGAGACTAGAGACTCGTACAATTAAGATAGTTTTATCTCTCGATGGAGAAGGCAAAGTGCTCCATGATCGATGTGGCTGCGGCCTGCAATCGCGGGTTTTGGTATTTTTTCATATCTTCAGAACGAAACTCGGTAGACGGCTTTATTGTTGTTTTAAAGCAGATTCATCGACTCGTCATATCGTATGCAGTACCCTCATAACCCAAACAAAGATAGTAAATAATATCGAACTAGCTGTGTACTCGTGCTACACTATGGTAACGACTATCGAACATACTAACTTAACTAAAGGTTGTATAATAAGCCTAACTCTACCGTGTAGTTATGTATGTGAGAATATTGTCACATACATAAAAAGGTATATAGACTAAACGCATTTTTCATTATGTTCTGTATACACGTCAAACATTTATCCGCATTAGATAATTTCATTTTAAAATTTTGTATTTTCGCTTTCTTATTGTTGATAAATATTTTCCTACTGAACAAAATAGCAAAGTTAAAATACGGTCACACTTCACAAAGGTTTCATTTGTTGTTTACTGTTGCTGAAAAATAAGACAGCTTGATCAGCTGTCTAACTATTAAATTCACGTAGTGAGATTTCACTAATAATAAATCAGCTGTTAGATGTAAATACAGAACGACTATAAAACTCCGGTTTGAAGGCATTCACGTCAACACATTTAAAGTAATAAAATGACAAATTTAACATTTTTTGTTTAAGCTTAATTTGATATACTATAATATGTTATGAGCGTACATTGAATGGTTCTCTCAAACTAAGGATAAGATTCTACTAAAAAATCCTTTCATATGAATAACATTGGGAAATTTTAGGACTTTATATTATATATTTAGAATTATTAAACAAACGTAAAAGGTGGAAATGATAAATTTTATATTTTTCGGGAGTATTGGAATGTTCGGAATTCAAATTAGTACATTTTGTCTTAATGAACCTACATTAAAAGTGCTATCAAACTAATGGATAATACATACAAAAAAGTTTCACTTTTAAATAACATTTCGTAATTTTTTTTAACGTAATTTATTTTTAAAATACGGTAGGCCTAATATTTTGGATACAATACCGGTATTACCGCATCAAATACACAAACTGATAAGATAATAAAGGTTTAATTATTAGTGTTTACAACAAAATTCCAATATCCTTCCACAAACAAAAGATAAGATAAATGTGGGTCAGTAACGATTAGGTAGTTAAGTAACAGCTATGTCTTTTTCTAAATCGGGGATATACAGGAATACATTTTCTGGAATGTGCTAGCTGAAGAGAAAAAATATTATATCACACTTCTTATCCTGGTCACAAGACTCCGAGTTCACCGGTGTTTACAAGACTTCAAAAAAAACGCTTGAAAGGAACGGGTTCATTGCAAAAAAAAAAAAAAAAAAAAAAAAAAAATAATAATAAAGAGGATGACTTGAGTAATCGAGGTGGTTTCTGTATTTCATCATATTATATTGTACAGTATATATTTCAGCAAGTTATGTTTTTTCAGGCTGTAAATACTCTTACATTACTATAAAGCTTATTTAAGAGGGAAGGTTTAATGAACATTTGACACCTTCTAAACTTTACCATAAGAGAGATTTAAACCTTTTTAAATTCTTAATTTTTGTACAATGATTACGAATTTTAAAATTCAGCAATAACTTTTAATATTAAAAAACACTCCTACACCTAGATTAGTTAAGTTATTCTAGTTGGAAATTTTATGTTGATTCTGAAAATGGTGTTGATGGAATTTAACAAGCGTACATGCATTCAGTTTTACTTAAACAAGTACCGATTTTTGAAACAAATCTTAAAATATGTATTAATCAAAGAGTATGATAGAGAAACAATTAAATGTTAAATATGTTGGCATTAGTATGAAGAAGTTTATCACCAAAACACATATCACCAGCCACCCTGTTTATACAATAGTTATACAAATTATTATTACCCAAAAGAAAGAGTTAAATACATCGAGTTCACCTTCTTCTGTTAAGTTCGAACTAAAAGTACAGTAACCGTGGGTGGCCAAGCAATCGGTTCGATTATATCTGGATAAAATCAAGTGTTGATAATAACAGATAGAACCCGATGTTGGTACGCAGAAGGTCAGTCCACAAATGGACGTATCGTGTCAGAGGAATGTGTCATCGATGTACCGGGAATGCTGGTCAAGTCCATTAGGCATGGACTCTTATTCAACTTTAAACTCCGCTACAAGATAACATCTGATCAAACAATGTTCATTGCCGATCCGAAGATTTAATACGTCTTCTTTTTGTACGAAATTCCATTAGAAATTGTCAGGTAAATTCCGAGAATTGATGCGGCGGTGTGAAAAATATTGGCGGGCCTGGGGCTGCAACGTCAATTTAGAGTTTTTGTAATCGTTTCTCTTCGTCTAATTTTAAAATTTTAGTTTGTGACGATTTTACTATCGCAATTTAAATGTATTAGAAGTAACAGGTACCCGCGGTTTCGATTGCAGATATGAATGAAAGGGATATTGGGTACACATTGAGTTTTATCATTACACGCAATTATTCAAAAAACGATTTCAGTTCCGAGTTCCCAAATTGATCTATGTTAACGAAAATAAAAATCAGATTTTCACCATCTATGAGAAAACTTGACCAACAACATTGGCTACGACGAAAAACAGTTTACTTCTTAGACGCAAACTATCAGAATATAATTTTGTTTGTATGTGCAACTTCATAGCCAGTGTACGAATTATTATTTATGTTTAATGGTAGTTATTCCATTACACTTTTTAGACTTAAATAATTGAAATGCGAACAGTTTTTCATTCTAGTAATACCATCTAAGAATAATACGTAGCAAATTTCAGCTCTCTGTCTTGTAAGAAGTTAATAGAATGTACTCGTATATTCATTGTATGTGGGTAATGACTCCTTATTAACCCCTTAGAGTCTTAGACGGTAATGACCAAAATTAGATTTTTTATTTTTCTAGTATTATACACGAAATAAATGTAAAAAAATTCAGCTCTCTACCTTCGAGGGAAGTAAAATAACAACTAGTTATTGTTTTATGGTTTGTTTTTCATCTTTGAACGAAAATAATCAAAATGCGAAGACTCTAATTTTTGTATGTAACACATAAGAATCAATTGAGCAAAATTTCAGTGTCTATTTTTATGGGAATTAAATATGTACTGTTTCAGGACAGTCACCACACTGTCATCCTAATCTGAATCATTTTTATTGCGTTAGCTCTCTCATGTGCCACTATATTAACCACTATGCCAAATTTGGTCAAAATACATCAAACGGTCTGGAGGTGCAACAGACATGCAAATTGGATTATAGGCCTACATACCCTTACACGTGTATTCTTTAAATAGACCTTTTGCAGCTGTTAGGATAATTTAAACTAGCTCTCGTAAGCAGCACGTTCAAATGACACGTTTTTAAAATGTATCAGTAAAACAATATAAAGTTTCAACTCTTTGGTAATATATGAAGAGTACAAATCTTTTTAGAGTTCTGGTATGGTGTGGCTTGGTAAAAACATGTATTTAAAGCATTCCTAAATGGTTATTTTATCTGTTACCAACATACCAACAAGAATTTCTAATTTTCACAAAAATGGTTGAGTTTATAAAAATTACGGAAACAATATAAAATTTCTTAAAATTATGTGTACAATCAGAAGGTTGTACTAGAAGGTTTATATTAGACGTTTTAAAGATGATCGCCGTATTTTAAAAACGCGTGATGTTGCCATTATTTTAAAACTACCAAATTATAGAAAATAGACAACCCTTTAAATTTGGGGGTCAAAGTTTTGTTTTATTACTGTAAGAAGCCGAGAAATAAACCGTGCCCAGATATTTTCTACACCCGGTATATGTTCAAAGGGAAATAACCCAAACGTGTACGGTTTAAACCCATTTAGTTGTTTTAAATTTCTAGAAACACTTGTAAAAAATTACTACGATATAAAAGTGAAGAAAATTCACTTCACGTGTTAAAAATTTATATTTTTTTATGTATTCCTTACTTGTAATTTTCTGGAATGGGCTCACGAAGTGTTTAAGGTAAATTTATTAAATGTTCTCGGTATTTTTTAATTACAGTAAATTGAAGGTAAATAGTACAAATAAAGACAGAGAAAGAGTGAGAGAGGGGGAAGGAAGGAACGTGTGTCTTTGTTATCACCCTCATGTAGGCAAGTCTCCTGGGCTGGATTGTGTTATCTAAAGAAGTACCGCTCATCAAGCAACCCCTATGCCACATCACAACACATGGAAAAGCTTTTGTTTCAATGTCAGTTACACAAATATATAAACTTAAACATGTATATTTGTATACAAGCTTCGTGTTACGCTTGGTAAAACCTTTTTGTCTTATCACGACTTCTTTGCAGTCGGTGGATTTCCGTTGGCGTACGGGTCGTTGGCAATTGTTTCAAATTCTGTGAAAAGATCGCAGCAATTCAGTGTGACGTGACTCTGCTGTGTTTTCCGTTTGTGGGTTGGTATTTGCTAATCAGAGTCTAAATTTGTTTGTGGTAAACGTTACAATAATTATGTTCACACCCTTAAAGTTATCTAAAAATTGTAATTCGGCATTTTAGTGGTTACACATATTAATTTTTATATTCAATGATTTACGATTAATATCATTGTAAATACATCTTTTTCGTTATGCTTTCGATCCACAAAATAAATAAAGGTGCCGGTTTCGTCAAGTAATTCGAAAAGTCATTCGTCAAGCGCTCCATATGGTCAGTTGTCAAGATTTTACAGAATTTGTACGAATACAAAAAACGCCCTAACATGCCATTGACGTAATTCGTTCACTAACTACTGTGACATAAATATATTATGTGTTAGTGGTGGGGACCAATGAAAGAAGGTGAGGCCCCACCCAAGCATAGTATTAATGTACAGCTCTAGCAGGAAATAAAACAAATTTCATCACCCTTTCACAAACATTTTTATCTGATATTTTTTTGAAATGTAAACTTCTATAGGCCCACCTCGGCGCACGAAATATAATTGTGTTTTGTATATTAGTGTAACAGATTGTCCTACGTCATAGGCTTATTCTATAGGCGAACCTCGGTGCCATATGTGCTAGCGGGTGAATCGTCACGCATTTTCTGAAACGCTCCATTGTTAAACGTTCTACTATATATAGTGCACATGTGTAACCGTCTGTTTGAAAAAGGTTTTGGTCTTGCCGCGATTCGAACCAGCAGAGTCCATCACCATAGACTAGCGCCTTAGCTGGTTAGGCCACGAACGCATTGCTAATTTAGTATATTTGAGTTGGGTATATAAGTGTAACAGATTGTCCTAATCATAGGCTTAGTTCGTTAATGTTAACACAATGTATAGTTTAATTGGTAATAGCTCTGAAATGGACATAGTGCTTCCTCATTTCGTAAGTTGTGTTAAAAATTGACATTGTGCTTCCTAATTTTGTAAGTTGTGTTAAAAAGTCTCCTGTGTGGTCTTAAGCACACAATTTACTTTTTTGTATATTATCTAGATTAACCTTAAGACAACATTAATCCGAAAGTAACCAAACGTATTCTAATGGAATGTAAAAAATCCTTAGTTAATGTAAGTCATCTAACATCACCTACTCTAAAGTAATCTAGCATACCTTTAATTAATCTAACGTAACATAGGCTAACTTTAACTAAACTATTGTAATCTAACACAAACTTTATTAATTTCATTAATATAAAACAACATAAGTTAATTTACAGTAGTCTAGCATAACCGTAATTAATTTAAATAATCCGTAGTAACCTTAACTAATCTAAAGTAACAAAAATTACCTACTATTTAGTAAGGCAACTTTCTGTAACGAATGTTGAGTTGCTAGCCTTTTTTGTCACTTCTGATGGCCCCGGTACTCTGCGTCCTTTCACCTGTCCCCCCGAAAACTTTACATCTTCTGCGGAAAATAGTTCTACTTCCAACGTGTTCACTTTCAGATATATCCAGTCAATGTTTTCTTTCCTTGGGAAGGGTTCTTGGCCTACCTTAATTTTCCCTTCGTCTTCCAGCTTATTAGGTTTCATACCACCAATCTTCCCACGAAATATGTTGTAGATTCGTCCCCATACGCCAAGCTCTTTACACAAGTGCTTCCATGTTTCCTACTTAGATCGGATTGTTTTCCTCTTAAGTGCAATACTTCCTCTATTTTATTTCGAGCTAGTAATTCTCTTCCGTATCGCTCCTATTCTTTTTGGTTTTTTTTCACTAGCCATTTTCCTTCTCGCTATTAAGCACAACTTCCTAGTTCTGATATTTCTGTCGTCGACCAGTAAACTCCTTTGTTGAACGTCCGCATGCTTCGTTTCTTCTGGAATGCAACAACACATGCCGCTCTTACAGTATCGTTAAATTTACGAACAGTTATCATGTCCATACTACGCTCTTTTGTAAAGACGTTTTAAGCTTTTCGTCGAAAACTTCCATGTCCTCTGACTTTACTGTCCAACCTCCTAGTTAATTCCTTTTCACTCCAACTTCTTCACTAATTGTTACAACTTCAAGAAAACAAAAGCGTAATCGCTAACGTTTTCTGTATAGTTTATCCACCAATATTTTTTCTATCTACCATTACCTCAGAGCAAGATGTTATGTCAATGTATGATGTATGATGGCTCCGTCTTCTCCACGTAGGATGCTCGCCATTTTTCATTACGCACAGGTTAATTTCATCTAGCCATTCGGTAAGTGTCTTTCCTCTGTCATTTTCCACCGGTGCTCATCAACTCGCCTCTTTGGCGTTAAAGTCTCTTACATTTATTAGATGTTTCCGTTAGAATAACATCAATTAATCTAACTATTTCTGGCATAAACTCAATTAATCTAAAGTAATCTAACAAAATAATAATACAATTAACGTATAACGTATATTCTGCACATTTGTCTGAAGTTAAAACCAAACGTCCAGACACAGAGGCAAGATCATAATATATATCCAGAGATTCCTGTTGAAAAGTGTTATTTCGTAATCAATAAACTAACATACGCCACTACAACTGGCGTGATCCTTTACAACAACTAAGATGTCTTGTCGAGTTAAAGGTAAGGATGGTGGGGGAAGGGAGTCGTACATTTCCTGTGAAGTAGTAGTTTAATGTCACAAGCAGCACCGTTGTCCAAATGCGTGAATTTCGTCTTATTCCAGTTAGATTTCTGTGTACATATGATCATTGACCCAGTTTTGCCAATTTGAACGGCTGCTCCATAGGAAGACCACTACTCCCGCTCACGCCTTTACCGTTTGACTTGGCAACACTTTTCACTCAGTTAACGGCTGCACTGCGTATAGTGTTGCCTGTTTATTTACAGGTTTTAGCGTTAATACCTTTTAGCATGGAGCGGCGATCATTTAGTTTATGCCTTTTATTGTGTGAGCCTTTCTCATCAGACCAGAATTAATTATTTGTTCGGATTTCAACTTTCTGCAAAGTAGAGATAAAATAGCTATTTTCCCACGAAGGATACCGTACTTTATGCAGTCGCCTTCTAGCAAACATGCTAAACGATGAAACTAATCTGTCTAATGGACTAAGTACATACAGTTACGCATGGGCAATACAGTGATATAAAATATCCTCATTGTAGTATTAAAGTGTTAGCGATTTCCAATGGAACTTAGTAGTGTTTTATCGTCAACGATAAGTGTATCCGGTGAATTAACGACGACGTCCGGTGATACGGAGTGACCCTGCGCAGATAGCTCAAGCGTTACCTGTTCACTTATCAATGACGCTAACTTTTGAATCGCTTTTGTAATGCGCGCCAGATCTCACTGCGTTAAGTTTATTGTTGGTGTATAAAAAGACGATTTTATCGTTTAGGAAAGTGAAGAGAATATTGTTATTGTTATGCAAAAATAAAATATTTAGAAATCTTTCTCTTACTTTTTTGCTTTTTCGAACGAAAACAATTTTGGTAAATTAGATTTTCAAAACTAGGGCTTTTGGAAAATACAACAACAATTTTAATTACAATTCTAAAACATAGCTAAACATATCTTTTGCAAAAAATATTTTTGCTTCTTAAAAAAAAATCGGGAAGGGGAGGAATTATAAAATTTAGCAATTTAAAAAAAATACCTTTACGTACTACAAATCTATAAAGTTATTATATTCAAGTAAAATGTATACTATTATATATTTTCTATTTTCAGGAATTGACATTGATATGTAAATCAAATATAAAAAAATGTGTAGCCTTTTAGCGTTCTGAACGGAAACAAATTTAATTAGTAAATAAAAGTATGAAAAGTAGATCTTTTGGAAAAGTACAACTTTACTGCAAAAATCAGCAAGCATCTAACCACTATGCAAAACAAAACGGTTACCATCCTGTTTCTAAGTTATATTTCTTTGTAGAAAATATATTATTTTACGATAAGTTTGTTTACGAAAGATAACTAGGCCTACTCTACTACAAGTAGGAATTATTCACATCGATTACTTGGAAAAAGGAAAAACAAAAACTGGAGAGTATTATGCATCGTTATTGCACCGGTTGGATGAATAAATCAAACCTAAACGCCCTCATTTGATATAGAAGAAAGTCCTCTTTCATCAAGACAATGCACGGTCTCATACCAGTACAGTTTCTCAATGGCTAAAATCGTGGAATTGAAGTTCGAATTGTTACAACACCACTGTATTCGCCAGATTTGGCCCTCAGTGACTTTTCTTATTTCCAAACCAGAAAAATTGGCTTGGCGGACAACGGTTCAGGACGAACGAAGAAGTCATCACCCAAACAGATGGTTTTTTTAGGACCTTCCGCAATCTTACTTTTTGAACGGGATAAGAAAGTTGGAAAAACGCCTAGAAAAGGGTAAAGAGCTAAAAGGAAATTATGTTGAAAAATAAAAAAAGTTATCCAAAATACTTTGTTTTTGTATCTTTTTTAAAGATTTATTGAACGACCGTCGTATATTTTTCACAGATAAAAATTGAAAATCCATTGCCTGTTTAATACTCCCGAAACATAGACAAAAACACAGATCTAAATAAAAATCCATATCTCTGCGGTAGATCCAGACCTGATTCTAAAAAACGATTGCTGTCTACAGCTGGTCTGCACCTTTGTCGGACGATATTTAGCCGTACTAGTAGAAAAACGTCTAAGAGGAAAACTTGCTGTTACGAGACAGAGAAACACATTTATCGTAAAATTTTGTATATTTTGCGAGATTGTTTTACGTTATAGTATAGTGTACTTTGTATTTAATTAATGTGCTGAGTAATATTTAATATTAGTTTTTGAAGTGATAACTTCTATTGGCCCGTTGGGCACTTTCGACTTGGCTATGTTTTCGAAATCTCGCGTCACGCCAGATTTCTCGCGAGATCTTGCATCACGCCAGATTTCCCGCGAGATCTCGCATCACGCCAGATTTCTCGCGAGATCTCGCGTCACGCTTTTGTTTAGACACAAGTCAGATCGTGGAGAGGGAATATTATTAATACATTATTTACATTTATTAGCATAGCAATCAAATTAACACATAAGAATTAGTTAATATAATATAACAGCTGATTTCGCCCATCATCTGTAATTCTTAAACAAAACCCAGCGTAGATTATATTTTGGGGTTATGTTTACAACTTCAACCATTAAAATTTCTTGTGATGTTAATTTTCTTATATATTAGTTATACAACTAATGTAGGCTTCTATAACTATAAGTTATATGGGCTTCTACACGTTATAAGATTTGCTTTGGGGTTATAAACTGTATATAAAACTAACCTTTGATCATCAATATATTCGTTTATACAAATTTAAAGAAGGATACCTACTGTTTAACTTCGCAAACATTCGTACATCTTTGTATAACATATTTGATTATTAATTTCTTTACTGTAATATTAACAACTTCTAAATCATTTGATCTATCAATATGAAATAAAAGGTAACTAAAAGATAATATTTTTACCTTTCTTTAAATATATAATAACGGATATAAATAAACAATTTGAACAAATAGGCCTACAGTTTTATAATCCTTATAATTGTACACATTTACCGAGTTAAAAATCCCCGTAGTCATAGAAGTTATCACTTCCAACGTGTGGTCTTAAGCACACCCAGTTAATTTTTTTTTAAGTACACATTTTGATTTAAATGTACCGAAATTAATTACTGTCGATTGCCGATTCTATTATGATGCGTAAATGTTTGCGTACTTCCAGTCATTACGAAATGTATACAAAATTATATAATAACAAAAACACATACACACAAAATATGCTCAGTATACTGAACTAACCATCTAACCAATAGCAATGACCTTGAAGAGAAGAAATTATTCATTAAGGTCACAGAAGCTGACGGCTTCCACAGAATGAATAGAAAACCTCTTTTTCATATAATCTTCTCGTAAAGTATATATAAGTATTTCTGACCCACTAGTTTTTAATTTTATTTTAGTGCCAGTAATGTTTCGAATGTAGAAGAGGATGGGGGTTATACAAGTAACACTTTCGGGAATATCATAATAATAATTTGGATATCCTTAAATACCACCCTTTCAAACGATACCCACACTAAAATATCATAATCATATAAATGTTGATCTTTCATTGACCAATCATATTTGGAATAGACATAGTCATAAAGTTACATTCAATTAAATTACATGTTGGTACATTAAAAAATTAAAATTTAAATACATAAATTATTTAATATTTACATAATGATTATTTAATTTACTATTCATTTACATTACTATGTCTAACCAAAATTTAAGTATTTTTAATCGTCGGTAAGAAATTTATTTAAAAAGTAATATCGTTGTCCAACAAGCCATGTAAAAAACATCTGATTTTTGAATGTTACAAATCGGGCAGCTATTGAACATTTATTAACAACATGACACAACTAAATGCGTAGTTCCTAATTTGAATTACTTAGTCGAACGTGAGGAGCATTTATTTGTTTTATATTTATTTTGGTATTGTATGAATGGTGGTAACTTCTAATGGGAAATACGTTTTGTTTTTTGTGCATTATAAAGACTTCATTTACATTTGTTGCATGACCCTATAACATTAAACCATATATTGAATATATGACTGAAATGACCAAAGTTTATATGACGCATAATGCGAGTTAATTAGTGACTTAATTTTGTACGGCAATTACAAATACTGTAGATATTTTGTATTTAACTCGTTTAAGTGACTCTTTTAATAAAGTTTACTATCCAAATGTAATCTTAACATTTTTACGGATAGCTTTTCACTTTGTAAATTTCCTAAAATAAATATATATATTTTTAGTTTTGCTTTGATTCAATAAAAGCCTATTTGTTGAAAATCAATCGTGAGCTACTTCCTCAGCTTCGTGAATTTTGTTGCTAAGATTGTTTAGACCTTTGTCTACTGCTAGGAGGGTAGTATCATGAGCATACGAAGGAAGAATTTTGAATATTTACATAGTTTCAGATCATTCATATTAATTCAGAATAAAGAAGGGCCTAAAGTTGAATCCTGTGGTACACCAAACGTCACTTCTCTAACCCTTGAAATATAATCTCACAAAAAATACTTTTACAAGATACTGTTTTTTATTTTATAAATATGAATGCATCCATTTGAAAGAGTTATCATTTAAGCCATATATTTTCAATGTATTCAGATTATGCCCAAACTGCATCGCAAAGCACTAAAACAATTTTTGACTTGTTCTCAAATCTCTCCATCACTTATCAGTAATTCTTTCAACCACCATCAAAGTCGATTTACCCTGTCTAAAACAGCACTGTGCTTTTGTAAATAGGTTATTTATTATTGTAACACAATTTAAAATTTAATCACAAACTTTGGTCTCACGCAAACTGTCTAGAAAAGGATTTGTCAAGTTTTAATTATTGAAATGCAGGCGGGCTAGCATACTTTATAACTCTGTCAAATTTTAGTTTAATGCCGTTGGCCATTTAAGAAATTTGTGTAATTGGCACTTATATAGTTATACTGTAACATATATCTTTAATTACCTGCAGTGGAATTGCTATTGAGAGGTGTAGAGGTATTAGAGTAAACAGCTGATTATTGTACCAACTCTAAACATCTTTAATCATCTGTGCTATGAACTTTAAATGGACAGATAACATTGTTTTAAATATTTACATGCCTAAACCTTCTTTAAAACTGTTCGTAAATTTTGGTATTATTCAAACTTAAGTATACAGTGTGTAAATTAAGTATCGAAACAAATATGTATTTTTCAAACTAAAATAGGTACAAATATTTTGTTTGTGGCATTGACTCTTAACAAACGTTCCTGATTTTCTGACATAAAAAAAAATGTCAACCCCCTAAGGGGGGTGGCGGGTAGGGGGTAACTTAAATTTTTAAATGGGAAGTATGGTCATGTGATACCTCATTTTAAAAGTCTATTTAAGACTAGGAAAATGACATAAAGAAAATAAAAATCGGACCACCCAAAACAAAATGGTGGCCCTAAACGTGTTGAAATAAATTGACATAAAGTTGCTAATATCTCGAAAAGGAAGAGTTTTTAGAAAAAATTTAAAGATAAAAAAAATTTTATTTCAAAGTGCTTGACATACGAAATTGCTTCCAAATCGATTTCATAAATTTTATTTTTACTCCTCCATCTTACAAAATTTTGTAAAAAATAAAAATTACGAAATCGATTTGGAAGCAATTTTGTATGTCAAGCACTTCGAAATAAACATTTTTTGTCTCTTGAAATATTTTCTAAAAACTCTTCCTTTTCGAGATATTAGCAACTTTATGTCAATTTATTTCAACACGTTTAGGGCCGCTATTTTGTTTTGGGTGGTCCGATTTTTATTTTCTTTATGTAATTTTCCTAGTCTTAAATAGACCTTTAAAATGAGGTATCACATGACTATACTTCCCATTTAAAAATTTAAGTTACTCCCTACCCGCCACCCCCCTTAGGGGGTTGAAATTTTTTTTTATGTCATAAAATCAGGAACGTTTGTTAAGAGTCAATGCCACAAACAAAATATTTGTACCTATTTTAGTTTGAGAAATACATATTTGTTTCGATACTTAATTTACACACTGTATAACCAAATCAAGGTTGTGCCTTATAGATTAATAAATAATAGGCATTAAGTGCACGTAATTTGTTTACCAGTTCAAACTATATGGGCTATCTTGAAACAGGTTTAAACCTTTTTTAAATTATTTGTAAAATTCACTATTTTTCTCACCAACTGAAAGCCATACACTTTAGATTGATATACCTCAATAAGAGTAAGTGCTTAGTTTTGACTTAATTTTACTAACTACGTTCAAATTGTACTTATTTATTATGATAGTTGTGCTTTTAAAGTGAAGTGGTATCAGTCGACATTGAACAATCGATTATACACCCAACTGTAAGATACTGAAAGATAACGATTGCGCAATACAATGTTCCGCAGAACAGCGATAAAACATTTCTAGTTTAGCTGTGAATCAGTGTTTTTGCAATTGATAACGATCGACCGTCTACACACAAGTAAATGTAACACACAAGAATAGTATCTAGCTGTAGTACTCTGTTCAAAATAACCAACAATTCTAAATATCTTTATTGTAAAAACAAAACACACTATGGCTACACAAAAATATATTATTTTGATGAACGTTCCGAAATCTGTATAAATCTGACGTGCAGGAAAGGAACATTACTTCCCCAATCTCAGGCAAATACTCTGCGAGCATGAGGTTTGTGCACATTTAGTAGATACTATTAGGTACCAACGGCTTCTCTGGCAGCTTCATAGCAAGTATACGAATTATTACTTATTTTTAATAGTTATTATCCCATTTCATCCCCTAGACTCAAGTAATTTGAAACGTAAACAGTTTGTCTTTCTTGTAAAATACTTAAGGATAATATGTGCCAAATGTCAGCTCTCATTGCTTGTAGGAAGGTAGTGGAATTTTGATTTATTACTAGTGGGCGCTTTACTATTGCTTGATCAATTTTAAGGGTAGTTATCTCATTGCATTACTTTGACATAAGTAATAGAATTGCAAATGGTTTTTATGTCACTTAATAACATTACACAAATAGCTCTATAGCTTGTAGCTAGTTTATTGTATAAGGGTAGTTACCCCATTTTAATCTCTTTTATTGTAGTGACCATATTCTCTAAACAATCCTGGTACAGTACTAATATGTGTAAATTATGAAATTAGTTGAATTGGTTTTGAGCATGCAGAAAAAGTATGTGTAAGGATTATTATTTATTTTAAGGTAGTTATTCCATTTCATCCCTTTGACTTAACTAATTAAATAGTACATAGTTTTGTATGTATTTAAAATAATATTTCATAATTTTATATTTATAGCTCGTAGGAAGTTAGTTTAATTTACATTTATTGTATAAGGTTAGCAATCCCATTTCAACACCTTAGACTGTCGTAATTGTAACGTCTAAGCACTCCTGACAATGCTAGGGATAAACTGTGAAATGTTTAGTGAAATCGGTCGAATAGTTTTTGAGTCTATAAATGACAAAGAAAGAAAGAAACAATGAAACATTCATTTTTATGTATAAAGATAAAGGGTAGCTACTCCATTTTAACCCCTTTTTGCCTCTAGTGTCCAAAATGCAATGTGTTTACTCTTTGTATGTAAAATTCAATAATTAAATGCACCAAATTTCAGCTCACAAGGAAAGAAAAATAATGAATATTTATTGGTTTTGACGTTGGTATCCTTGTTTTTATCTTTCAACACTAATAATCAAATGCGAGAGCTCTATATTTTTACGTACAACAAGACACAGTTGTGAGCAATTTCAGCTCTCCATTTTCTTGTGAATTAAAATTGTATTGTTTAAGTGTAATTACCGCATTATATAATGTAAGTAATCGGAATCTCTTACGGCGTTCGCTCTTGAGCAAATTAGTCACTATGGACACAGTAAAATGGTGTAACGTACATAGAGAACACAAACACAAGTTCTTGTACCCACCCACAACCTGTTTAGTAATAGTAATACTGTAGTTGTGAATTACACAACATTTCCTCATTATGCTGATTTTAAATTATGGAAAATACAAACAAATTTTGTAGTTAATTATATATTTAGTTAAAATTTTATAATTATTAAAAACATCGCGATAGTTCGTAAGAAATAAGTATAAGGACCTTCTTTTGTTAAGTATCGTATGATGTACAAAATTTGTAAAAAAATTAAGATAACACTCAATGTTTAAGAAATTTGCAAAAACTCGTTTTTTTCAACTTTAACGTCCAAAAAAAAAAGTTAAAATCTCTTTATTAACTTACATTTAATAATAAAAAATTATTACATCTTCTTGTGAAATTATCTTCTTGGGGTCTTATTACATCTTCTTGGGGTCTTGTGAAATTACATTTAAATAATAATTTAAAAGTATATGTACAAATGTTCATCTTTTCGCGAATATATAAGTCGTTCGTCATATTTTGACTGGACTAATATTACTTTTAATATTACTTACAAAATTCAGCGATTCTGGATGCTGCATTAGTTGAAAACCGTGAAATGTTACAGATAAAAATACTTTACTGATATAGCATGAAGCAGAATATTTCTGGATGTTTATTTAGTTTTTACTTCACTCTGGGTCTTGTACAAAAAATGATTAAAATCAGACAACCGGTTTTGTTTCGCCGACGCTGATAACAGCTTTGGCAGATGCGAGACTCCCGAAATTACCTTTTCATAAATTCTATTGGCGCTACTCAAATATGTCCGCCTATGTCTTCGTTGTTAGAAAGTAGACTGTTGACTATGAAAGAAAAAAATAGTATATAAAAATTGCTTTTTGCAAAATTACCCAATTTTTGGAGATGGCGTTTAAATTTGATTGGACACTTTTCTCACAAAGTTCCGACAATAAACAGTTATACGTTCTTTACACTCAACTGTTTTATATTTGATATGCGCATTTATAAATAATAAACGTAAAGATGACTGAAGTCTAATCTGACCGAGTAAGCAGCTAATGCTTTGTCCTTATCTAGCATACATGACCAAGATAAGTGTCGGAACTTCCGGCCTCTACGCTACGCCTTCACTTACAAGAATTGTCCATTTGGATACAACACAAAGTTAGCATAAACATTTCTCCACCACCTGATATTAAGGGGGCGCTTCCCTGCCCGCCATATTGAATCTGATTCCCATAAGAGCAATGCTACAGAATAAGTCATTTTTTCCCGTTAATTCGTGGAATAAATTTAAAAATTTGGTTTCATTTTGAAGTACTGTCATATGCGGATGTTGATTGCCGAATACATTTTCAGAAACCGTTTTATTTTTTTCATAAACGTATGATATAAATAGTAAACTTTATTAATTTTTTTCTCAGTTGCAAAAAGAGATATTGCAAAAATCCTTAGCAATGAACACCCACAATCTATTTTACTTTAAGAAAAAAAATACAGCTTTCGTTTTTTAACAAAAACAGCACAAAAATATGCTTAATAGTGAAGGTATGTTTTGGTTATTTAACATTGAAGTTGGTACCCAATATCGTAGTTTTGAATGTGGAGAGCCGAGCCTTAAGGGCGATCTTATTGTTTTAATGTCTTGTAACTGTAAGAGATAACTACGGTAGTAAGGTTGAATCTCTTTCAGAAACAAATTTGGTAGGTGCCTTTCAAACTAAATGTTATGAAAATTCATTAGGAGATAATTTAATATATATATATATATATATATATATATATATATAATCCAAATACCACTCACTGACTCATCACAAAATCTCAAAAACCACCGAACGGATTGGAATGAAATTTGGTATGTAGCTTCCTCTAGGGCCCTAGGTGCTCGCTAAGAAAGGTTTTAAAAAAATTCAAAATTTTAGTGGGGTTCGGTGGGTGAAAGTTACTAAAAACCCCCATAAAAAATACACAGTGTAATATATTTATTGATATATGTATATATATAGTTAATATACATTTAACTTTGATTTGTCTATCCGTGCAAAACCGGATCGGGCAGCTAGTCTGTTACAAAAACAAGCTATCACGCAGATATTCCAATTACCATTACTAAAAAAATATATTACTATGACTTTGGAGGACGTAAGTTTTTGACCCATAAAAATAATGTTGGATGAAGTTAGTTTAAAATTAGATATAAAAACTAATTCTGAGGTTTATTCGTCAAACGCGTTTTAACGACAAAGTCGTCATCTTCAGCGGCAAATAAGCTACAACTAAATTATAACTTATAATTTATAATTAAGTTGTAGCTCATTTGCCACTGAAGATGACGACTTTGTCGTTGAAACGCGTGTGACGAATAAACGTATTTTTAGTGAGAATTGTGTTTTTTATTTTTACTTTTAGAAATAATATTTCTCACGAGTCAAGCTCGATTATATTTCTAATTCTGTGGTGTTTTCGAAAATGTTGCTAAGTACCCTTCTCCCCCAATTCCGAACGTACTGCAGCTACAATTTCGAAAAAAAGTGTGGAACTCTAAGTAGAACAAAATTTATACTGTACAGAAAGACTGTAGAAAATGCAACCTTTTTTGTAAAAGCGATGCAATATATGCGTTCCTTTTAAAACTCATCCCCTCTATTTACGAAAATACTGCAGCTACAATTTTGGAAAAACGGTGGAGTTACAGGTGTTCATATACTTTACAGGATCTGGTTTTCCGTCAACAAATTATGAATAATATATTATCCATTCAAAATCTGTACGGAAATACCGTCCTGGGAAGCTGTCATTGTCTAAGCCATGATTGTATTGACGTGTTGGGTACTGCTATTATATACCATTCTATTTTCGATACAGATGTGTGTATGGAACCCTAGGCTAGCCAGTTTAGTTTGCACTTTTCCATTTATTTGTATTTGAATATGTAAAAAAAGGAAACAGTATGAGATCCAGTTATGTTTAAGTGCTTTATAAGTTATCATTTGAGGATGATAAATGACTAGTTCAATGTTTAAGTTTGCAATGAAGGTTACGTAATATCTTCTAAATATAATACTTTCATTAAATTCAACTAAGTTAATTTTAAAACGAAAGAGGAATTGAGCCTAGCATTATACAAACATGTTAAGTTCATGGTTGACGTGAAGTTGGAAATATTAATTTCAATTTTTTGTACACTTTGTAATTGTTTTCTTGATAAATAAATAATATTA
>JAGFPH010000273.1:317237-373228 GCA_018207615.1 Philaenus spumarius | reverse complement strand
TTGCAATGTGTGTACTATCCCACTTTCATTAGAATATGTGTACTATCCCACTTTTATTGCAAAAAGTGTACCAGTAGGCTTATACATTTTCTAACAAACATTTTTTTCTTTCTAGGTGAGGTGTGTTTCATTAATAAATCTGACAAAGTGGATAATGTAGACAAGCACAAGAATAAGGTGAGTTGCACATATTTTAATTATTACCTGTAAATTATGTAACATGTATCAACTTTTCCGCGATAGTTGATGTCGTACTAGTGTACTTTAAAAAATCTGTAGAAAATTTGATTGTAATATTTTTCCACCACTTTATTGTTAACTAGGGTCCCTGCCCCTGCTCGTTTCGCTCGTCTACACCTGCGGTGACTTATGGTGATGCTAATGCAAACTACAAAATCTCTAATTTTGTTCATAACATTTAAATTTTTTAATAGGAACTTTAAGGAAATGCTGATTGATTAGGACAGAGGCACTTGGATCTAAGTTAGGTGGTGAGGGTAGCTGTGACCTTTACATAGTGTAAGAAATAGATTGAAATATACACGCAATATCCCCAACATTTGTCACAAAATCCTTAATTTTGTCCATAATTTTTACAAATTTTAATTTTTTAACAGGAATTTTAAATTTTTTTGGAATAAATAGTTTACAATATATAAATAGCCTAAAAAAATATTCCCTGAAGAGTGCTCAACATGTTTTGATTTGGAACTGCATGGGTTGGGTTCGGAGATAGGCTATGGCTGTCGAAAGGGAGCATTGCTCCAATGGACTTCTTGGAGTAGCTAAAGCAGCTGGGAATCGAGTGTTGAAGTGGTCGAAACTGGCCAGAATGTTACTGAATGTTCTAGAATAATCGGAAATGTTCCAGACAGAATGTTATGGAATGTTGAAGTATGTTTCAAAATGTTATAGAATCTTCCAGAAAGCTCTAGAATGCTGAATGTTCCATATAGAATGTTCCAGAACTGTCCATAATTTTTCGTAATGTTTAAGAATGTTCCAAGATGTTCGATTATGTTGTAGAGGAACTTCGAAGGGTTTTCCGGTTCCGGAATATTCGAGAATGTTCCAGGATCTGTACCATCGAAGGGACTTCCTGTTCCAGAACGTTCCAGAATGTTCTAGAATGTCCAAGAAACCGGGAACGGAACTCCAGATTCTTCTAATAAGATACAATACACAATGTATAAATTATATAAATAATAAATATGAAATTATATTGATCGTAATATATAATAGATTATTTTGAATAAATGAATAAACCTGAATCTTGCGATAATTTTTTTTCTTTGATGTATTGTACTTGTACACAGTTATAACCGGCGAAGCCGTCTATCGCTGCTAGTATACAATATAAGAAAATATTACTTTTATCTAGCACAATCAATGCACAAAACAAATTTAGTCGATTTGCGATAATATTTAACACAATTTTATTAAATGACGGTGCTCCAACTTTCCAAAATGAATGTGTCTTTAGGTCTACATTTAATCCTATCAAAATAACTCATCAAGTTTAATTAAAAATAAGACACAAGTTTTTCCGAGTAGATTGGCGCCAGTCAAGATGGTTTCAGTTAAGATTCCATCTTTATGATAAGACAAGTTCAAACAATGATGACCTCTTTGCAACCGAAGTCGAGTTGTAGCTGATAAAGTAATTCCTATCATTCCTTTGATATTCTACGGAAACAGATTTAGACAAAGTTTTTGTATAACTATTGTGCAAGTAAAACAACCTTTCTGTGACTTGTTTGCTCTAAATTTTGCTACGTGAATTAGTTTGAGATTTGAACCAAAGTAGCATTCCGAAGATGTTTCAACACAATTCAAATCATGCTCATTGGTGGTAGCTAAACGTTGAGTGATAAAATTCAACATAACAATAAACGCGTTCAAATATATTGTCTAAATATATGATTACTTTCTCTTTATAACTGATTTTTGCAGCAAGGATGTGCAGGCGAGATTGTGATGTGGTGCTTCACAGTTTCCACCTGACTTCGATCCCTTGCACACCATTTCTGGAAAGTGTTGATAAAAAAAAAAACAGAGAAAACAAAATAGAATAGTAAAAGTATTACGATTAATCAAATAAATACAGCACGCGCTAAAATATCGTAATGAAATTGTAATAGTCTTAAATGTTTTATTTTTAGACAAATATACAAAGACAAAGTTGTAAACTTTAGGTTCTATACACACGTTCTATATTATGCCCTCCCTTAAGTTTTAGGCAACTCTCCTATGGTTGTTGTAGATCTTCGAACAAGGGGTTGTTGCATGATTCTAAAAACAATTTCCACGAATATCCGCAATGGTAGTAGGTGGCTCATTTCGGAAAACACTTTCCTTCTTAAACACATTAGCGACAGATGGTGAAAGGACAGGGGAGTGGAATGGGTGTACGGAAAGTTTGATCCTCAGGAAATCAGGAAACCTGCCAATGTTTTTCGTTCAACGTAGTGAACAAATATTTAAAAAATAAAAATAACACTATTCTCACTCACATAAGTTTAATTATCAAACGCGTTTTAACGACAAAGTCGTCATCCTCAATGATAGGCTACATGAGCTACAACTGACAGATTATAACTTGAAACGCATTTGATAATTAAACTTATGTGAGTGAGAATAGTGTTGTTTTTATTTTTTAAATATAAATTCCTTCTCACCCGTCGAGCTCAAAGTGTATTTTATAATAGTAAACAAAGGTATATATATATATATATATTTTAAATATACATTTACTAGACAATCTCCTAAATTTGTCAGTATGATAAACAATAACCTATATTTTTCAATATAGTAGTCAGTCACCTATATTTATTATGTATAGTAGAGAATGGTTTATATTTTTTAAATGCAGTAAACAATCAGATATATTTTTTCATTACAGTAAACAACCACCCAAAGTTTTTCAATATAATAGACAATCACCTATATTTTTCATTTTAATATACAATGACTATTTTATCAGTATAGTAATCAATCGCCTATATTTTTTCAATACAGTAAAAACTCACTTATTGTTCAGTATGGTAAAAAATTACCCACATTTTTCAGTATGGATGACAGCCGCCTATATTGTTCAGTATATTAAACAATGACTACGTATATTTTCAACATAGAGAAAAATCGCCTGTACTTTTGCAGTATAGTAAACAATTGCCTATAATGTTCAATAATCGTGTATATTTGTTCAATATCGCCTGTATTTTCGGTAGACATTTATCGTTGCATCGAGATGGGTACGAAACTTTTCTCCCGTTAAAATGACTTCGGCCTCTAATAACCAGGAAGGCGTGAAAGCCTGTAAAATCAACCTAGAAATGTCTGCAACAACGTAGTCCACTGTCCATACAAATAATATGAATGCAGATAAGATATAACCTTGGTTAGTTTGCAACAATAGTCTAAACCGGAAGTAGTGGATGCGATAATTAACGCAACAATGGCGTTACAAATGTCAGTTGTATGTAACATTTGTCACTTCAGATATGATCAACAATTATTTCAGTTTTAGAAATAATATGTGATTATATCGGGCTGATGTTTGTGAAACAGATAATAACATAATAACAGGGTACTTGTAAACTGCGGGGCCATCGGAAGCGTTGTTTTCAAGTGTCATTGACGTACTGTGTTATTTGTAATGCTTCTTTGCGTTCTAAAAATGCGTATACATTTTTAAAACGAACGTCCGTGGTAATTATAAAACCGATGGAACAGCTGAATTACTTAATTTACAGTTAATAGTGCGTACTGTAAAAGGACGGTTTTCTTAACGTCTGTATTTTATATAGGGCGGGTAAAAAGTCTGGAAACTTATTTTTTTCATATAAAATCTTTTAAATTGCCGCCATATTGAAATGGATTATTGAAGCCAGTTAATTATTTTTTTAAAATTTAATTCTTTACATTGATGAGTAACGTGTAAAATTTCAGCTCGATTGGTTAAGCCTTTCTAGAAATATAAGTAATTCCGTAAAACAAAAACAAAATATCGGATAGTTGGTAAAAGAAGCGTTTCATAAAGTTTTTAGTTTATTTTGAGCCATATGATCACTTCCTGAGTTTTCTCCGCGTATTACAGAACCACCCTGTATGCAGGATTGGTTGGACGTATCGTCGTGACGGAAATTTCTGTTATTCGAATCAATGCTGTACCTGAATAGTTTCCGAGATACAACAATTTGAAGTTAAAATATTTCGTTTTATAACATTAAATATGTCTAGAGTACAAAATTAATTTTTTTTTTTATAAATAGAAATGTAAACAAATTGTAAAACTAAACTTATAAGTATGAATCATTTCAACAAAATACACTACAAACAAACGTGTATTTTATAGTAAATGTACCTAACCTATATCGTTATATTGAGTGATTACATCCTATTGAAAACTTCTATTTAATAAGAATCTTTGAAACTCTGAATACATGTTACCTTATAAACGTATATTGAACAAATGCAACATTTTTTCTACTGGATAAAACGACAGGTATAGTAGATTAGAACGCTTCGGTTCCGAAGTCGTGGTTTATCTAGTTGGTTGAAGGTGACCTCTGTTATCAAACGTTGATTGCTTATCAGCAAACCGCCTGTACATTATGTATATCAGCTTATCTGGTTTCTGCCAGGACAAAGCCCACCCAGTATATTGCCCGATATCTAACCAGCCCAGGAAACCCATTTACATGCTATACCCATTGTTCAATAAATAACCGAGCTTTATGTTTTTAGAAAGAGGATTAGATTATCAGTTTTTGTTATTGTTAAGTTGTCTGATTGTACAAAATATTGTACCGCTTATACTATTGAAAACATATTTATACTTTGTAATAATAAGCGTTAAAACATTAGACTCGCGTGCCGAGGGTTCCGTACCTACATTAGTATTAACGTATAACAACTTCAGTGTGCAAATATGTTCAGTATAAATATGGCTTGAATAAACTATTCATTGGATGTGCGATTCACGAACGATTATAGTTCAATTTGAACGACTCAACAGATGAATAGAACCGGTTCATTTGGTGAACCGAACGCAATCGTCGATTTGAATAAATTCAAACCAGCCAACTCAACGAATAACTTATTCAATTGATTCAAATGAATGGCTAAACGATTTCTGAGTTTGTTGCAGTTGCTTAATCATCGCTATAGGTTAGGTTGGTTCTGCTATAGGTTAGGTTAAGTTCAGGTTAAGCTACGTTAAGTACGTTTAGGATGGTGTAGTTTTGGTTAGGTTAGATTACTTTCGATTAGGTTAGGTTAGTTTAGTTCAGGTTAGGTTAGGGTGGCCAAATCAAAAATGGGGCACAACCAAGGGGAGTTTGGGAGGATACCTTCCAGCTAAAGGGGTCTAAGGAGGCTCCCTCGGAAACTATTCATATCCCTGAAGTTAGCCCAGCCATTTTTCTCAAATTAAAAAATGAAAGTTGTACTGCTTGTGCCAAAATTCGCTTTGAAAAAATGCAGATTTATGAGCGAAAAAATTGTTTTGCAAAAATAGTTAGCCGCCCCATTTTTTTGCGAATGAAAATTAAACACTTATTGTATTCGCAAGATATTTTTTGAATATCCCCTTTTAATATATTTTCACTCTTTGGAATACTCTCCATAAACGCTTGGGTGTAATAAAGTGTCAATATGAGACGATAATATAAAATTAAAGAATAAGGTTCAAAGTCCAAAACAAACACCCGTCACTTTGACTCTGGCAGGCCGGCAGCGACATCATTCACACTCACTGTCGTCTGTGCAACCTTTGGCAGAGAGAGAGTGATGGGGTCCCCTTCATTTCTGGGTCTAGCCTAGCCGTAGCTACTATCGCTCATAACATAGCGCAATGACTTGATCCAAAATATTACTTGAAGTTATAAGTTTCAGTGATTCGAAAATGTGTTTAGTTTTAGTATCAAACTTAAATACGGGACATTTAGGCTTTCAGAGAATCTTTTCTGGGTACGGCACAATCGACGTTTGATCACCCTTTTAGGTAGGCCTACTGGTGGATTTGTGTGCATGTCAGTTTAAGATAGGTTCAGTTTAGATTAGGTTGCAAGTTATGACACATTAGTTTAGTCTATGTTATGCTTAGGTTAGGTTAGATTACTTTAGAATAGGTTAAGTTAGATGAGTTGAGTTTGGTAAGTTAGATTAGTTCAAAACAGAATGTTTAACGGTTAGGTTCGGTAGCAGAAGAACAAATGAAAATGGTTAGATTGGAAGCCAGGTTTGGTTTAAGTTAACAATTTTCCTGAAAAAGGTTTGTTTTATGTTGCCTAGGCCTATTTTTATTTTTAGCACATATTATAATTCTTGATTTAATTGTTTTGTAGCATATTCATGTGGGATAGAAGCTTGCAATTCAACGTATATATGCTGTAGTTCATACGATGAAAACCCAAACAAATTTCTTTATTTAAAGCCAAGACAAATTTGACGGAATAATTTTGCTTAGTAAGTGATGAACCGAATTCAGTTTTTTCAAAACTAAATGTTTACAAGCTACGAAAGTATGAGTTTACCTATGCCTATATGAGTAAGCTTCGTTTACTTAAACCAACCAAATATTCGCCGGAAACAGTTGTTAGATAACAGTTGAGGTTAGATTCAAACCTTATCACATGAGATACTAATCCTGAGCTGGGAAGTCGATAAGGTGCGATAATAAAAATGGTTTTACTCGGACGGGCAGAATGCGGGTTATCTAAAAACAGTAAAAACCACTAGCGTTCCGTGAACGGAGACAAATTCGGTGTTGAACAAGTCTGACCCTGTAGCTCAAAAACCGGTCCGGGCATGTCACTTTCTTTCAATTTCTATCACCTAAATCTCTTTACGCCCAATCTGGTTCTCCACTTACTACCTCGTTTAAAATATTAAATTGCGATTTGATCCACGAGACAATTATTATAATATATTGTAGGAAGTAATAAGAGTTAGGGTCTCGAGGGTACGTAAATAATTGTAATTTTAGCTTCGATTTTCGTATCACTGTCCGTACGTGTTTCACAAATTTATTTTAAATCTGATACTAATTTCAAATATTCACTTCAAATATGAACGTACTCATGACTCAATTATTTACAAACTAAAAACAAAATAAATTATACGAGGGACAAACCCGTTCTTTTACGATATGTTTACAAACATGTAATCCTTAAGTCTAATATGTATCATCATAATTTGTATAAATCAATACATTTAATAAATGAGATCACATTGCAGTGTTTTGAACAATTTCAAACATAATATGACCAAATCCAAAAGGTTGCCATAAATAGTTTATATTAAAGATTATGTATTATATAAAAGCATCCGAATTTATATACAGGTGTTTAAGAACTCTCTACCAATTCTTTTAGGTATTGTTCTTGTGACAAACACAATTCACAATATAATAATATGTCTCAATCACCAAACTACAAAAAAATACTCCATCCATTTTGTTCAAAATGGCGGACGTTGATTATCTCAAAAACCATTTCCAGCAGACAAGTTGTATTTTTAATTAATTAGAAACTGATTGTTTCTATTATTTTTCTGCAGGTTATGGATTACCGTGTTATCAACAAAAACTGAAAACATAATTTCTTGGTTTACAACACTCATGATTAGGCTAGAATTAATAATACTAATCAAATCTATTGTTAGTTTATAAATATACAAGCTTATTAAACATTGTACACATTTCCTCTATTTTCGAAATTACCGCTCCTAAACCTTTGAAAAAAACTGGTTATTTAGCGAAAAGTTATGATAAATATGTTTTTCTTTCATGCTGTACTATAAAGCTGTGTTTGGGTGCTGTCCTCTTTTATCACAAGTCCTCATCAATGTGTAACTTATTTCCACATTAAGTATTGTTATTATTTGTGTTGATCAGTATATTGGCTATTGGCAATTTTGTTTGTGCGTTTTTTGTTATAAGTGTTATTCGTCTGGCAGTATAAAACTATTTGCGCGAAAGCATAACTTTTTCATATTTTAGTATATTTTTAATTTTGGTGGCTCATTAAGCGATTCAAATTATCTCAGGAGTAATAGAAAATATATAATTAAACACGACAATCGGTTTGCTTTCTTATCTGCTTGAAAAAAGTAATATTTGACTGCTAATTTAGTCTAATTTGGCTTCGTAATTAATTATATTAACTAAATAATTAACTGTTTTCACTTCTACAGTACAATGTTATTTTTGACAAATTAGAAAAAAAGAAAAACTCTAAAAGATCCTATTTATATTATTATAAATTTCTACTTCAATGAATAATTTATACAAAATATATAAATAAGAAAAGTAGACTTTTAACTGGATGAGAAATAGTTTACAAAACGCGTATTCGTGTAGCCTAGTAACATAAGCTCAGTTTTGCGTTCAAACATAAAACAAATTTTAAAATATTTGTGAATAGATTGAATGTACTTGACAAATGACGCCACTTTAATATATTTAAGATTTCCCTTATACAGTATTTTCAAATGTATTTTACAAAGGACATTATTAAAATATATTGTTAATGCCCCGTATACTTTTCAAAATTACTTTACAAATAATGTAGTTAGACAATATTTGCGATTTCCCCAAATTCTAAGTATTTGACAAACGACATCATTCTGATGTACCTTCCCTAAATACTGTCAAATGTATCTTATATAATCCATAAGTACCAGGAGACCGAGCTAAAGCTCGATTATAAGCAGGGCTATGATTTCAATAATAAATATTGGATTATTGAGTTTTGAGGTTAGGCCTATAACATTAAACAACTAAATAAAGGGTATATACAACATTAGGCTTACCTGTAATAAAAATACAGTTTAAAGGATTAACCATAATCTCAACGCTATGCCTCAGAAATAAGTCAGGCCTAAATTAAAGTTTAATATTTCAATATCGATTTAGGCCTAGGGCCTAGTTCGCTCACGTCAATAACTATTATTGCAAATTTCCGTGAACATTGTTTAGGTTAGGCCTATAACATTAAGGAACTAAATAAAGGGTATGTTTATTTAGCAGAAGTATTCGTTGCCATGGTAACTATAAATAGATACAACATTAGGCTTACCTCTAAATAAAATACAGTTTAAAAGAAAACAGATGATTATTGTAATGGCATTGAAAACATTTGCATCAGCTGTGTTTTGTTTAAAAGAAAACAGATGATTATTGTAATGACATTGAAAACATTTGCATCAGCTGTGCTTTGTATTGTTTAAAATGGACAAATTTCACTTTTTAATTTAATAAAAAGACGTAGAAAACGAATTTTCACAGACTGGTGACCATTTCCAATCGATTTCTCGTGGCCAAAAGCCTCATGTAAAATCAAAAAATCAAAAATCCTTAGACGGAGATTCCAGATCCATTTAGCAGACAAACAATTATCTCTCGCTTTAGAAGATAAGATATTTAAACATATTGCTTGGTCAGCTTACTGTTTAAAATGAATTTTACAAATTAGAACGTTCAAACATATTTGCGTTTTCCTATCCAATTTCAAATACATTTGACATACTACATCGTTAAAATATATTTGTAACATTTTTAGATTTATTTTTGTTTGCATATAAGGTTAAATATATTTTATAAAACATAGAATTTAGCTATATTTCTTTTTTTCCATACTCTCTCAAATATATTTGACAACGATATCATTAAAACATATTTGTAACTTCCTTAAACTTTCAAATGTATTTAACAAACGATATCGTTCAAAATATTTGTAATTTCCTTAAAATTTCAAATGTATTTAACAAACGATATCGTTCAAACATATTTGTAATTTCCTTAAACTTTCAAATGCATTTTACAAACTATTTCATTCAATCATATTTGAAATTTCCTTAAAATTTCAAATCTATTTGTCAAACGGCGTTGTTAAAGGAAATTATGATTTATTAAACAGTTTGAATAAAAATACTGTAATTATTTTGCTCGACTTGTGAGAAGATAATATATTCCATAGTCCTAACTTGCACACACAATCTCACAGCTAATACGTTTATTTACTCAAACTCGTTTGAACGACAATGTAGCCACATTCAGTGGTGCAAGTGCTACAATTAATAAAGTAAGTAGTTACCTGTAGTTTGAGTGTTGTAGCACGTGCATCACTGAAGATGGCGACATTGTCGTTGAAATTCGTCTGAGTAAATACACTTATTAGATATGAGATTATGTATTCAAATTTTACTTTAACATTTTAAAAACGTATTAAAGTATACATTTAAATATATTTGTGATTCCCCATACAATAATTTCAAAAGTACAGCAAATTACACGATCCAAATATATTATTTTGGTGTTGCTCATATACTGTCAGATGTACAATACTATGTATTTTTTCTTCAAAACGTTTATGAAACATATTTGTGCTGGTATTTAAAGCAAAGCTGTTTGATTGACTAGCTACGTGCTATTTTACTAATAAACTTCCCAACACAAAAACTCTTGAGACCAGTTCTGATATTGACACTAGCACACCACCCGCCTGTAACTAATTGCTTTAACCCTGTCCTATTTGACCGTCTCTCGACATGTCCAACGTATTGTATGTATACCAACTGGTTACCGCGCCAAACTCTTCCTTTTTTGGTCCTCCATTGGCAGATAGCAAATCGGAACACGTTTATCTCCCGTCGTCGTCTCTTGTAAACTGTTTTACTCTGTACAAATTCTTGTGAACATCGATACAGGAAAGGATTTAACGAGATATTTTCACTAGTTGTTTGTTAGGTTCGATAGTATCGAAGCATAAATCTGGCTGGAGGCGGATATCTCGACAGGTTATCTGCGGGCCACCCAACTCCGCCTCCTACACCCTTTAGTTCAGTTGCACTCTAGCCGTGATCCTTGGCGTAAATATTTACAAGTTTAACCAAATTTCAGCCGTGATTGAATTTAAAACAAAGAATCGAGTCATTGTTGGACACAACAATGTACAAGTTTTACTTAGCTAGACTGTATTGTTTTGTCGTTACTCTGTTTTCTGGGAAACTATTGTTGTCAGCCATGAAACTAAATTAAAACATTTTTTTTTTTATCAAGGAGAACTTGCTAAAGGTTTTAAAGAAGAACTTAAACAATATCTTGCAAGCTAAGGTATGGTAATAACATCCTTATAGTGTTGTCATGTTTGTACGTGTGGCACATCCTCATTGGTTCTTCATTTTAACATGTTTTGTAAATAAAAAAAAAGAGGTAGGATACTTTTTTCACAAACGGAAGTGGAAGCAAAAAGTACAAATCTGCCCTCCCTTTTAGTTTACTATAGTAAAATAGATTTTAAATTCAATTATTAAAATGATCAATCAAATTTTGAATTTCAACGCCTTAGTTTTGATCTTTAAAAACCGACAAAATATCACCCCAGTAAATTTTCAAATTATACAATTAAAAATTAGCTTTCAATGCAAATTGAAAAAATGATGCTAAAATAAGATTTGAAATATTACAACAGTGCAAAGCGAGTTATAGTTATATCTAATAATTTTATATGAACTAGTTAGAATAAGCATGGTAAGGAATAATAAATTATGAACGAGCATTTTTTATTTTATTTTCAAAGTTAGGAGCTCATTGTTATTTTGAATATTTCTACTGCTCTTCAGTAGCATTGACACTAAACAATACCAAAACGATTATTAACTAACGATTATTATATAATTTTATAAAAATTAAATAAGTACTAAAAAGAAAATTTAAAAATTCCCTTTTGGCTTGACCTACAGGTGTAGACAGTTTTTTCCTACTTACTTCCAAGTTCCATAAATATACCATGTGTTAAGGCTTGCAGCTGATGTCAAACGAAAAGTTTCAGGCAAAAACTGTTGGATATATTTAGAAGATTTACAACAATGTTTAACGGGCTTGGTTTTAAGGGATTTTGCAACCTTATTTCGGTCAACCCTTTAGAGGTTGGTCTTACAAAAAATTGTTTGACAAAGTTTTGTATATTTTTTAGAAGGTTAGCAATCATTTTGAACTGATTTGATGGTGTTATGTGTTAAACGCCAATTGGATCGGAAGTCTATCCAGAACTTCTTAGAATATAACAAAAAAACAGATTAGGTATATCATTTGTACTAGTTTACTATACAATAGTGAATTTCAGTTATTTTGCTAGTTATATAATAAAAGATTACAAATTAATTGCTAGTTAGATTATACCACGTGTAGGTACAATTATTAAAATTATCGCCTTTTTTTTAATGAACGGTTTTATAATTTTTAAAATACAGTTTAAATAATAATTATTTAAGTTAATAATTACTTCTCTCGTTTACGATTTGAAGAGCCAGTCACAGATTATCTTTATTCCAAAGATTAAGCAGTTTCTAAAATACATTACAAAACATTGTTAGTTTCTCAGATTGTCCTTTGAAGTAGAATTAATGCAAAGTTAACCATGGAATGGATATTTAAAATGCCATTACTGATTAGAACTGATACTTGTCAAAGCAATTTATGCTGATAAAATATTCTTTACGACTTTTATAAAGTTGCTGCGATAAGAGGAAGAAGTCGGAGCGCTATCTTTCTCATCGCGATAAATGGAAAAGATCAAAAGTCATTACTATAGTTTCATTACGGGTTATAAAAATATTTCTTTAATATATGTTTCCAAACGAATCATTAATCTAGGGTCAAGTGTGATAAATCAAGATGAATGCCTGATTAGAGGCTAATGGCTCGCTCTTTCAAAGGCAGATGCGCGTATCATATTTAGTTTTATCAAAGAAAATGTATATCTTCTTACAGTATAAAATGTTGATTTTTGTTTACGGAAAGTCTGTATTTCACTGAACACTAATAATGGCTATTGTTTTTGTTTATAACGGTTCAAATATTTTATAATATATTTGAACAGTGAACTACCTAAAATATTTCAGTTCGTCGTACGTAAATAGGAAATGGAGAAAACAATGTAAAAAATGAAACATACATAGTAATATTTCGGTAGTGTATAGGCCTACTTAAAAAAATATTCAAATGAGAATTTTTGGGAGCCAAAATGTATGACAAAAACATTTTTTACCATACTGTCGTGGAAATATCATCTGATATAAAAATTATTCTTTCTGTGTTTGGGAATTAATTTAATATTGCGTTTGGGAACCGTGAAACCCGTTCACTGGTTAGGTGGTTAATTCGGTATATTACATAATAAGTTAATAATATTACAAAGAAAATGTCATATTTTTCTGTTATATAAAACAATTTCTGTCATTCACGCAAACCCTGGTCATATTGCGGATAAGTCAGAATATAGGCCACCACTACAACCAACTACCTGTGCCCTCATCGATCGTCATTAGTCGTGAACAAAATCTGAGTATACACAATACTGTTTGCATTTACTTTGCCGCGAGTAGCCGTGGGGGTTGGTGAGTGAAGTAAACAGGGGCCCTCTAGCAACCAGATAAAAAGTTTCAACAAAATCTGTAGGTTGACAGACACTATTATATCCGTGCGATCCTAGTTAAATCTGAGATAAGTTTGCCTAATACAACGACGATAGGAGGGAGCCGTCTACTTCATGTGGAGTAGTTGATCAACCAGGCCAGCGATTGACCCTAACGCGTTACAATTTTCTTATTCCAATTACATATATGTGTAGAAAATGTTTTGTCTAAGGTAAAACGTTCTGGTGGTACGGAATTCTTAGCACATAAGGAAAACTAATTTTTTCAGTTCATTTATCAAAGTTCTTTATTTATAGGTCCCGTCAGATAACTTGTGAGAGATAACGTAGAATCTGCCGAGAAGTCAAGCGGTGAAATGCGGAGTATGCACTTGTAAGTGCCTATCTAAAAGCATCGGGTTTTGCTACCACATCTAAACATGTATGACTCGTGGTAGTGCCAACTCTTAGCAATAATCTGCTTAGTAGAAGGGTTGACGTATGTTTTCTCAGGATAATATTTTAGGATCTTTCACCAATATATCTGGCGATACCTATAAGTGCTACTTAGGGGTTTCTAGAATATTAAGGTAGATAGTCTGGACAGTTTCGGGAGGGACACATTCAAATCAAGTTTGGAGCTTATATTTCGAAATAGCACCTCCAACATAAAAATAAACAACTTAAATGTTTAATGGAATTCACTAAACCTTTTCAACATTACTCAACTTGATGGTGTATGCGTTTTTGTTTCCACTTTCTTTATTTTTCACGTATTTTAGAAAAATGTCTCTCAATTTCTGAATTTAGATTTAATGATGTTTGCACTCCGTTGTAAATTTTCGTCAACATGAGCTTACACGAAAGAACTACAAGGCTGTGACACACGAAATATAAAATGCCTATGCCTTAATGATTAATTATAAATAATAATTCAGCTCTATGCTTAAAATGTATAGCCTATGTAGTCATGTATAAAATCCAAATACCACTCTAGAGAACTGAAATTTTGCAATAATTTTGAATTCGACCGATCAATCCACTTTTTCGTTTCCGAAAAGTCAATAAGAAGTAAAAATTCTCAGGTAAATTGAATGGAACCCATGCGTTAGGAAAATGCATGCAGATGGTGTCATAGCTTTCAACCATCAGATAATGTTTTTATTATAATATATATGTAGATATTTATGCTTTGATATGTGCAATGTTACAGAAATTCACAATTCAAATTAACGAGAACATATGAGGGAAACAAGAAAACAAATTGAAATTTATTCATAAGCGACAGACAAACGTTATAGAAATTACGGCAGAAAACTCTCAAAATGCAGGATAATTTCAGTTATTTTCGCTGTGTTTGCACTAAAGAAAATAGATTAATCACTTTACTGACACCAAAAAGCTAAATAATAACGATCGTAAATAAAATGTAAGACATAAAAGACATTCACATGTTTATTTATTTTAATTAACGTGGAATAATAACAATTTAACAGTAAACCAATAAAACGACATTTGATTTAATCTAACAATATCATTTTGACAACGTTGCCAAACTGAACAAAATTGCAACACCCCCCCAAAATAAACCTTAACAAAACCAAGTCAACACTCCAATCACAGTATGCTTTCAGAATGTAAACACATAGCACTTTTTATTTACGAAAAGCCTAACTAACGGCTTAGCAAATGGCTGAAGATTCGCTGTGTTAATTCGTATACTCAACATTTGGTTTTGTTGTTTGTTCTTTTATAGTTATTTTATTTTGTTAATATTTGATTTACCGCAGTCAGTGAAGTGTAAAGTTTTATAATATTTAAATTGAGAAATGAAGCTTTCTTTCTGTAATATCGAACTGATGATAATTATTCATCATGGTACGCTTATTTTCTGCATTTGTACCAGGTTTAAAATTTACAAAAATCATAAAACTGAAATTATTATAAAATATATTGACAACAATCGGTTTAGACAAAAGAAAAGGGCGTAAACCATTAAATTAAAAGTAGAGAGTAACTCAAGCAAACCTAGCCTGGTTATTTAAAATTAGGTTAGACCTAGCCTGGATCAGTATAAATTATTTAGATCAATTTTAGCAAATTTTAAAATGTAATTAGTTGTAGGCAAATTTTAAATTAGTTTATGGCTAGGTAAATTAGCCTTTAAAAAAAGTTTAATTAGGTATTTTATATTATTTATATTATTATTAATATAAGCAATTTATTAATTAATCTAATTAATTAATGTAATTAACTAATTTATTAATGTAGCAGGCAAATTTTATATTATTTTTGCTAGTTGTAAATTAGGGTTTGGCAAATGTTATATTAGTGTTTGGTAAACAGTAAATTAAGTTTTGGTAAATTTTATATTAGTTTTAACAAAGTTTAAATGAGTTTTTGGTTAGTTGTAATTTAGGTTCTGGCAAATTTTATATTAGTTTTTGGAAAATTTTTAATTGGGTTTTGAATAAAATATATTAATTTATTGCATTACTTGATTAGACGAAGGAAACTTTAGAAATTATGCCTGGTTTCAAAGTAATAAAACTATCAAGCCCATATACATACAGTCATATGCTTTTGCTGGATAAATTATCGGGACTTTTTTAGAAGAGGACCGCCATGAATATTGACTGCAGGTAAACACACTGTGACTAAAGACTACAATTAGTTAGAACATCATGCTATTTTTTTATGCTTGCATAGTCTTTAGTCACAGTATTTTTACCTGCGTTCAAACATAAAAAAAACAATAGCCTGAAGTTCTAACTTATAGTCTTTAGTTACAGTTTGTTTAGATTCATGGCGGTCCTCTTCTAAAAAGACCCAATCAAATGAAACTTTTAACCTAAAAAATAACAATGAATACTTAAATTTAACTTTTAAGTATTCATTGACAATAATATGCTATATTAAATTGAATCGCGAGAGGAGCGAGACAGATGGGAGTAAAGGCTTCATCGAACACAATCTAGAAGAATATTCAATTAAAACAATATCCACTTTCCGCTTTACTTTCTCTCTTTGATCAATTATGACATAATTCATAATTTACTTACATCGTCTAAGACATGTGAGCTAAAACTGATAAATATATATTTAATGACTTCGTATTCTTTATTAGTTATGTGGCGTAGACTTTGAGAATGAAGAAGCCTTTACGATTAAAATTGCATCACAACTTGCAGCCCTAACTGAACACACTATCCAGAAGACAGGTAAGGTTATTAAGACGTAGCTGCAGAGCGCAGCACTGTCGTCTTATTAACTTTTAAAATACGACACAGTTGTTTATTAGACTTGTTGGTACCGTATAATCATAACAGAGGGCGGGTAACTCGTAACTCCCGCGTCCCAACAATAAGCTACAAATTGCTATTTATTTTACCAAGCTTTGAAGTTATCAATAATAATTCCACGGATATTCACTTGTTAACGAAATCGTGGTCTCCCCCCTCTCTTTTCAATAGAGTTAATATTTCAGTGCCGAATGATTAATTCATTTGTACGGACTTGTACACTCTGGTATAATAAAACTTGTCATTTGACTCCGCCCAAGAGCAACCTTTTCTCTGCTACAGGTATTAATTTATACTTCCCGCTCGTTTCTTGTTTGTTTTCAGTATTATTTATTGAAGCACGATTTTATGATACTGTTGTAACCTTTTTCAGGCTCCCATGGGCCGATTGGGGGCGCGATCTGTCTACTCCGCCCTCCTTCTTCAATGTTGAGCGGCTTCCATATAAGTTATTGGTCTATTCTGTATCTTTTTCAATGATAGGAAATATAACTATGTTCTTCATGTTATCGTTATTTTGTGTTAACCTTTTCGCCTATGTAATGTAAGTTTTACATGTACAGTAATATTAATCTTAAAAGTTTTTCTGATTTTTAATTTTGTTTTGTTATTATTTGTCTTGTGAAATGTATGTAGTTTGAATATGAAATTTTATTTAGGCTTACTTTTAAGAAACTTAAAACGAGGTGGGCTAGTCTTTTTTTTTTAAATCTTGGCCTTCATTTTTTTAAAAGGTATCGTTTGCGCTTATCCCTTGTTTAAAAAGTAAGAATACTTGTCTAGAAAACCATTTAATTTATTAAAGTTATATAATAAATATAAATTTTAAGCTGCTCGCTGCAGTCCATACTCTACTCAACATATAAGGTGATGACGATTATTTTCAAACAACTTTATATATAGACTAGTACAAACAATTTCATAGCCAACGTTTCTTCAGCTTAATGTTTAAGTTCTTCTATAAGCCTTCTAAAGTGCGAAGTTTACACATAAATATCCACTTTTGGATTCATTACTCACCCGCATTTTGAAGAAAATAAAATATTGGCTATTTTAGCCGGGCACCAATAGTAAGTAAACGTTTAATAAAAATCGGTTAACCTGTTGTCAATTAAAATTTACGTAAAAAGTAAACTTACCTACGTAATAATATCTGTAGAATAGATCGTTCTGAAAATAGTAACGTATTATTTTAAGTCTTACCCTACGCGTTTTCTCTTCGATCAAATTTGATTATAGCAAAACGACCCCAAGAAAACATAAGTAGAATCCAAACTGTTTTATTTAATATTTTTCCGGATGTCTAGACCCAAAAGAACTTAGAATCTTTTGTGGAAGTGACCCAAATAATGTTTCTCAAATCGTGCCCAGGAGGTGTGAAGCTAGGATCTACCCCACAAAAGCTCTTCAGAAATTACTAAACTGTATAGCAGACTCACTACAGTTAGAACAGAACTTGTAGGCGTCTTCTTCTATTAGCTCCATATTCCATAAGGCAGTAAAAATCGAACAATCGGTTATGTTAGACAGAGACAGTTTTTTGTGGGACTTGGCTAATTTTGTATAAATTTCTTTGCCTGCCTAAGGATACTTACACAGTGGAGCCGGGATGTACGCTGGTAGCCGGGATGGTAGCTTACTTGCTTACTAGATGAGTACCTGGTCGGAATGAGGGGAGCACACGTTGACGCTCTGCGCTTCCTTGCTTAGTTCACAACAACTAGTCCTTGTGAAGGACTTGATGAGGTCTTCACTGGAGATCATAATTCTACAACTTAAAATTTCAGCAACACCAGAGTTTATCATAAATATACCAAATAGTTGTGTCCGGCCTATTACAACGTAAAAGTTCTTTGACAAAGATCTTTGATGAAAAGAGCTGTAAACTTTAAAACTAGTTAAAAGAATAGGGATATGCATTTCAAACAACCTTTGACAAACAAACTGGAAATTTTATAAAAATTTGCCATTAAAGTGTTATATTTCTTTATCAAAGTGCTTTATAAAATAATTTTATCAAAGAAATATAATAGTGTTATAATAGGCCCAAAATAGTATTTTTTTTAATCCAAAATTTTCATGAAAGCCTAACAGCCTAATAAATACTTGGTGATAATTATGATATAATAGTAATATTTGTAGAAACAAAAGTTACAACACACGCTTGCAGCAGCCAACTGTTGACAGTGGTAGACGGGACTAGCGCATGGTGAATGCAAACTGCGCAGGCGCTAACAATCGCTTTGAGCTATGTAAACAATCGGGGTAGCAATTATATTTCCACCCATCTAGGCTCCCTGCGTCCATCGAGGTAACCAGCCAGGCTCCAATGTGCGTTGGAACGTTGCAATTGGAAAATTGTAATACGTTGTGGGAGAATTGTTACAAAGCAGTAAGCGAGTAAGCTACCATTCCGGCTACCAGCGTACATCCCGGCTCCACGGTGTATGCACCCTAAGCTTAGTTTTTCCTATTGGCGGAACTAGCTCCACACGGTTAAGGCCAGGTCTTTATTTAACACAGAATGGTTCTGGATTGGTGTAGAATTCTTAGCCTCTAAACTTGTCAGGTGACCAGTCAACCTCTTTATGCCAAGTAACGTAAAAGTTACCTTTTGTAAATTTACCGCATGCGTGCAAGGTGGTTGCGGTTCACCGACGGTTCTAAGATTAGTAGAGCTACGTGTGCTGGAATCACTGAATTAAGCCTAGAATGAATGTTTGTCAGTATCAAGCTAGGCAGGTTTTCTATACGATTTCAGGTTGAAGTCTACGCACTTTTAGTAAGTATTCAGGATAATTTATACTTGAATTGCATATAACAGAGCTGCTACATCTGTTCTAACATCCAGATAGCGTGTCTAGCGTTATATAGATATAAATTTTAATCGCAGATAGTATGGGAATACTTCATGCATTTGAACAACCTTGCACCAGAGTTTGAACGAAGTTAACCTCTGCTGGATTTCAGGCACTAGGGTTTGAATGAAGGAAACATCTGCTGGATTTCATGCATCAGGGTTTGAACGAAGTTAGCCTTTGCTGAATATCTGATATCAAGGGTTTGAACGAAGTTAACCACGGCTGGATTTCTGGTATCAGTGTTTGAACGAAGCCACTGCTGCATTTCAGGACTCCAGAGTTTCTGCTGGGAAAAAATACCTTCAAACCATTCATAGATCTGGAATCGGTTTGTGGTATATCACAGAGTAAAGTTAGATCCTCGGCATTAAGTTGGGATAAATTAATTTTTTATATGGAACGATTTTAATGGAATTTATTGGCGGTCCGGATGGTGAACTCACGAACACTGATGGTGGACTGCTCAGGAAGACTGTATTAAGACAGGTAATACGATTGACCACAAAGTAACGGAATGCTCAGGAATCGTATATAAGGATTTATCAAGGAAACATTTCCATGTTGACTATTTTGACATGAGACTGCTGATCGCGTGCTATTTGAATGTTAGATGAGTCGGACATAAGTCCACAATTTAAGCGAGGGCTCTTCCACAACTAAGCGCGGATGAACTATTCTGTAACCTGCGGAGATCAGGTTAGTTAAAAGGACTAGTCGTAGATACTAATGTCTAACAGGGTCCACCGTTAGGAAGCGCAGAATCCCATTGTTGCTGGACATTTTTTATTTCGCTCTCAAATTTGAAATAGCCCGGGATTAGTTACAGAGGAGGCGTATCAGGTTCCAAACCGTTACCAATATTCAAATTATGTTTTAGATGTATGAAATAATGTCGAATCAGTAGTAAAGATGAATGCATTACGTTTTGATGAATATGTTTGCTATGGTACACCGAAGAAATTGCTTATAACTTTAAAATTTGAGTGTCGAAATTACGGGTTTGATAAAAAAACCAAACATTAAAAATACAGATCAGAAACTTTTAAATAATGTTATTAACAATATTCAGGGTGATCTTTTTAAAATTGAAAAAATGGGACCTCAGAATCTATTGATTTTTCTTGGTCAGATCACCCGTTAGATAATAATCGCTGAAAAGAACATAATTGTGTTATTTATATTTTTTACTGAATAAATTTTCAAACAATAAAAAGCAATAAAGTCGAACAACCAGGAAATACTTTATACACTATATTTATTTATATTTAATTATTTTTACAAAGTTAATTTGTAAGGAGCAAAATGATGAATCCAATAACGTAATTCATCTGATTGATCGCTTTCCACAGGGTTGAAAAGTTGTGGATCTCTCATAAAACAACCAGATATATAAATGCAAAATATAAACATCTCTGGACGGAATTGGGCTCGAGTTTGGATAAGTCACGTCCATAACGACACATGTAATGTAAATATCACTTAGGCCTATCTGGTGCAGTCGTGCGTGGCGGGAAGGGGCGGTTCCCTGGACGTGTGCGTTATATCACTCTGCTATCAGATACGAGTACATCCCTGTCTAACTTTCAGCACTTCGTGGTTTCACCTCCCCTCGGTTTCTAATTAAACAGATTTACTTTTATTTCAAATTCCTCACTTTAGGTACTAGATCGTACTGTGGCTAACAGATAGGAAGGTTCAAGCTATTATTTATTGTCAAACAGATAAACAGGCCGACCGATCTTCTCTGTTATTAGTTTTGCTTATAAGACAGAGTGGAAATACTGTAGTCATTTACACTTCAGACGTGTCTTTAGGGGAGGATTGAAGACGGATTGAGAAATCATTACATATTTCTCTCTATAGCCTGGTAATATTGAACAAACACTCTTAGTTTTGAGTGCTAGATTTTTGCCCATAGATAACAAAATACATACTTCTTCACCAATATATGTCTTCACCGTATTTTTCCATATAGTGTACTATACAAAACGTAAGAGTCAAACATTCAGGATATGAAAATTTCCCATCGAAAACACACTTTACTTTTGTAATGTTTATGACATGTTTGTGTATGTTTTGTTGAGGTACCGCGAGGGACGTCAAGCACCTCTTAATAAATGCAGCTAGTCTGTACCACGTGCTAAACATCTCAATGAAATTTCGAACAGTTATTACTTAATCAGAACTCAAATAATAGCAGTAATACCTTTTAGGGACCCAAAGTCATGTTGTGTTTGGGATTGTGTAAAAGGGATTCAATTGAAAATATTAACAGTAGTTTTAACGAATCTTTTGCTGTTTTGTCTTCAAGATATTCCAAAAATGATGCTCAAACCCCTCCCCACCATGGGTAAGATTTTAAAAATCTTGGTGGTGTTAAGACAATTAACAGGAAACCATAGAGGATACATATTTTTGTGAACAAGTTATAGCAAATGTGTTAATGCTGTGTTTGGAAGCAGTAACTTCCTTTCACAAGTCCCTACATAACGGGTTGATGCATTGTTAATCCATCATTTTGTTCACACAGTGTAAGGCCGTACGGGCATATTTGAATGAACAATAACAGGTGAACAAGAAAGTAATATTATAAGTTTTAACCCTTTTTTGTGCATTACACAACAGTGCAAAGTAACATATTTATCATTTCGTATCAAACTACCAACACGAAATACATTTTGAACTTCTGTGACTCGGATTTACATGTTTTGTTTTGTTTAATAGTGTGTGTATAATATTACTTATACTAATTGCATTAAAAATCTATATACATTTATGTTTAAATTTTCAGTAGTTTTAATAGAAATTTTCGCAAATTGCGGAAATAGCAGAATTTTGCGAAGTTTTGGATCAAATAAATAATCGTAAATTTGGAACCGATGATGGTAGAGGGACGTTTGATAGCTTATTACAAAGCTTATTTTATGGGGTTTAATTTTATATTTTGACCAACTACAAAACTAAAATTATTTTTATACTAGTTTTCAAAATTTAGAAAATCTCAACTATCTTAGATTGTGTTAAATGTATTTCTTCATGTCTTCTGACATATAAGTTCTAACTGAGCATTCTCGTGTTCCTTGTTTTGTGTTATATTTATTTGTAAGACCACTTCTCTAATTGTATTTTCTAAATCCATTTCAATAGCCATCGCCCTTCACAGTATATTGGCTAGATTTATGCCAAATTTCAAGGTAGAGAAAAGACGATCATGAGTAAGCTAAATTTAAAAATTAAGTAGGAGATATAAAAATGGTTGCAGAATCTTTAGACTTACATTTTATACTACATTTCTAAATCTCTAAGCTATACATTTTTCTTAACTCAGTGGTATGATAAGACTAATCATTTACATTTAAAATTATCGTAATTTAACTATTTTTATTTTGAATACATTAATTTAAGTTTATACTGGCGATAAAAAATATTTGCATTATGGTATTCAATTCAGATTATGGTATGCAGTATTTAGATTCTAAATTGTATTTACTCACGATCCCATTTTTTAAAATTTACCGCAAAAATCTGGCCAATATATTTGTCAGAATAACCATAGGCTACATTAAAAAAATCTAAGATTTTTAAAGATTTTAAAATTCAGAGTTTTGAAAAGTATAACAATTTTGTTTTGGTTTGAAGTTGGTCATTTTACAAAGCCCAGACATGAGTTTTAAAATGTTCTATCAAATAACCATCTACCACCATCCGTTTGCAAATTTACAATTATTTGTGTGATCTAAAACGAAGCAAAATTTTGCAATTTCCGCGGATTCTAAAAAGCGATAAAAAAAACTCCGCAAGAAAAATATTTTTAGATTTGTAATGAATTTGATTGGTATAAATAATATTAAAAAAAAATCATGTAAATCTTAGACATACAGGTTTCTGGTTGATCTCATATGGAATGACCCTGTTGTGTAGTTTTAGATGCTCTAATACTCCAAGCATTAAACGCACAAAAACAAATCTTTCTCTGTCTTCACTGTGACTAGTTTATTTATTGTAATTAAATATTAACAATACTACTGTATTGATAATATACGAAATAGTAAATTTCCTCCCTTCTACATGTTTCCATCGACTCGAGAATATTTTGTCCAAGTCTTATTAAAGTACGACTCACCCTCAACGACAAGGAGCACGATATAAATTCTATCCACATCGGCGCGACTTCATTTCCTGAGAAGCGTTACTTTATTGCAGACAAGATGGCCGCCCTCGACACATATGAATCCAATCCTCACGGATATATCCGGAAACGAAGCTCTCTACGGCGAATGGGAAACAAAAGCATTAAACAGTAACATTGTATTGCATTTCCCTTTCATGATGGCAGTGTCTATAAAGATATAATGTTCGTGGAGGAAATCCACTTAATTCCATCGAACATTGTGTAAGAGGAAAAGGGGAATATTATTCTGGTAGCCAATTACGAAGAATTAATTATACTTATAATTGAAAATGAGCGATCATAGAGTATGTTTTAACAAATTGTTTTTAAGTTTGTTTGTGCTGATTTTAATAATTGCTGAATCTAATTGAAAAAAAAAAGACTTTTAGTGGTGGATGATTTAGACTTTCCTAAATACCAAAGAACAGAGAGAGAGAGTTTAGTACAGTATAATGCATAATAACATAGAACACAGAATGAATCATAGCTAAGCACAGTAAATAGTATGCGTCAAAATAAAAAGTACGGAAATTGTATTGGTTTTAAATGTTTTACTTTTGGACAAACATATAAAGTAAAATAAAGCTGGAAAAGCTGTTCTATATTCCCTCCATTCAGTTTTAGACAACTGATCTTCAATAATATAAGGACCTAGTATGCCATCTATGTCGTATGCTCACTTGTTATCGCTTCTCTGCGACACTGTCAGTACATTGGAATCTAGGGAAACGTGTTGTTTGCTTGCTGATAAAACCGTTTAGGTGTCTGAAAACTATACAATTTGTAGGAACCAAGCTTTTCATAATTCATTGCTAACACTGAGACACAATAAACAGCTCTTGTCATTTTTGTCTTTTACATTTGAAGTTGATCAGTAACGGAATCCACCAAGGTGTTTAAAGATTCTTCTCAAAGACGTATTACTGATGTCCGTGTTCAAAGATGTCAGGTGAAAGCTTACTTTCGGAAACTGCAGGACTTGCTGAAGAAATCTACCGTGGTTTTCATTCGTAGTGACCGTTTTGAACGGCTTACACACGCTTTACGCTGAGTCAAACCACAGACTATAGAATTCTCTATAGTCTGTGGTCAAACTCTACCCGTACGATGGATCTTATCATGCAATGACACTTATCTTTACGGCATTACTTGGCGGCTGTTTTGAAATTATTCTTGAATCTTTACTGCAGTTCACACCACAAACTAGGATCGGTGAAACGACCTGTTCCCTATGAGCGAAAATAATGTTTTTACGAAGAAAAACTCTTTCTTTTGAGTAGTAAGAACCATTACAGCAAATAACTAACCTCAAACAAGAAAGTAATAATAAACCACATGGCCTGGCATAAGCATCAATGTAATCAGCTGTTTTGAAAACCAACTACAGCTGCTTTAACGCCAGTTCTGTTTATTTTGGCGCAGACTGTGTGTAACCAGGAACGTCGATTTTGTCTACCGATAAACATTTTTAAATGGACATCGTTTAGTTGTTTTTAATTGCATTTTCAAGGCGAAACTCTAGATTATTTATTTTATCATGGTATATAATTGGTTGTATTTGTCGCACGTGTAACCGACTACTCGTGCGCTATGTGTAGCGAGCAATCTAATCAATTTACACTTTTGGTTTGACTGCAGAGCATGTCCTGTAATTCAAGGCTCTCGAATGTTGGCGAAGGTTGATTTTTAAGGCAGTCGAAGTGCTCGGGAAAGATAAGTTTATAAACTGGTGGGGGAATCTCCTAAAAGTATAGCAACAATTGAAGACTAGACCTAACTTTACACTAACCTATGAATAAGATATTTTGCCTCAATTCAAACTGAATCTAGAAGTAAAAAAAATAATGTTAAAATCAAGTGCCCCAAAAGGTACGTCTTGTTATTGGTGGGCGTGGACTTAAAATAAATTAAAAAAATAAACCAGTCGTCTCAAAAAGTCTCTAAACAAATTTTAAATAGCATTAAAGGTAGTATATCAAAACATAGCTATACATTTTATGTATTTAAAGTTTGGAAATATTCCAAAAAATGTAAAACTGCGGCCACAACTGAAATTTACTTATTATTTTCCACTTTTATTTATTCAAAAATAGGGTGGATGAAGAAAACGGTACTCTAGAAAATAAATCACTTATGTTTATAATAGAAACTTCTTTACAAGCCCCCTCGTTTGGGAACAATGTTAAAAGTGTTAATTTTCAAGCATAACCAATTCACCATAACCTGTCGAGGTATTTTTTCAATTTTACTTCACCTAATAACTCCAGCATTCCGCACTACATTGCACAGTACCAAGCGTTACGTCACAACCGATATCGCACCATCTACTCATGCTATAGGAAACTCAACATATATATTCTTTATTCATTTCGTCACTATCAGATTCGCGTATTCTCACGTCGAGCTGAGCCCCACTTGTAGAAATTAATTCCCAGCATGAGTCGGTCATAAATCTGCGACTGGGCGATAGTCCAGCCAAGTAGACTGGCGATTTCCCACTTCGATACTAACAATATTAGTAGTCTACTGAGGGCTTTTACTTATTTTTTGTAATAAACAAACGATTTTATCTTGTGCGCATTCTCAATTTTGCTGTATGTATGATTGCAATCACATTTATTTAAGTTTTACATCATCTAGCGGAGGCTCATGCGTGCTTCGCACGCCTACACTTCCTTTCAATTTGTATTATTACACTCAAGTTAACCTCAAAGTTAAGACTGGTAAATGTTACTTCAGCGCGCCGCGACGGATACCGTACGCCCACGTAGTTTTATACCGACTGTGTTATTGACGTACGTCAATTGTTTTTTACTTAAATACCATAGTAAAATTTGCAAAAATCCAATGTCTAAGACCATTTAACTAGCCATATTTAATCAACTTTGATACGAGCTAACTACTGTTTGCTTTGCCATCCTACTGTCTTTTACTAACATTGAAATTATAGACAGTATTTTAACTAACCCGTTTATGATTTCAACGACTAAATCATACCTACAATGGAATTATCACACATATAACAAAACGCCACCTGTTATTTAGTTTAGTTATATAGTTTGATATAATTTTTTAAACGATACTCTTTCTAGACAGGCCCTCAGTGAAAGCACATAGTCAACAATAATATAGTACAAAAAAGGAACGCCTTAAAGAACTGAGATAGTGATTATATACTCATAATCAACACAGGTGTGTAGGCCTACAATACATTGCAAAGGAGTGTGTAGGGTGATATTTTGTTAACAATGCATGATGTACCATGTGTCCCACGAAGAGGTCGCTATTTTTGAATCAATATACCAGACATATGGAACACTCTAAAATCTTGACAATTTACAGTTACGTTATATAGATATGAAAAATGTACCCTCGAGTTTCACTTTGTTATGGCCAGTCAAATAAAAATGACGGAATAACAAAGTACAATGGTTAATAGTTTTATTTACATAATCATTACAGATGGTTGATTTACAAATAACATGAAAGTGGGTAAAACTTTGTAATAAATAAAATTAAAAGTAAAGACAAATAGCAGTGATAAATTGCTAACGATCAAAATTTGACCTTTATTCGAATTGATGTCCACAAATAGCATTCTTAGCAACGACACAAAAGAGAGTCATATCACTTTTGGAAAATTGCTGAGGTATCAACTGTATTTCCTCTTCAATCATCTTGAGAATATACTTTTTCTTTTAACCAATCTTATACTTACATATATATAAAAACCGCGATACATATATACAGTAATTCTGGCGATCTGTATAAGGAAGGTTTTCTAGCAATCTAAGTAGATATTTAAGAGGCATTTTATTTTCTAGTTTTATTTTACGTCGTATAAATATTTATGGTTTTTTATTTTGATTCACATTTTTATTTCCTTGACTAATTCATGTAACTATTTTTTAGAATCACTTAATATTTACTTTATTAAAATCGTTAAGTTGCAACTTTGTACACTGAAATGCAATAAATAATAATTCCTATACTTTAGAGTCGCAAAACTCTAAAATTGTAGCAATTGTATTTACTTACAATATGTAGTAATAAATGAGACCATCATCTTAATTTGGTTCTGCCGTGTGACTTCTTTTGTCCTAAATTAGACTCGTTTCGGAGCCCGAACCCAATCTTCAGTATTAACTCAATAGAAGTCGTCAAAACTTTAACACAAACAGTAACACAACTCAAAACAATGTTCAAGTATACCTATTTACGTTACTTAGGGTTAGTGCGCACGTTGCAAAGAGTGTCCCGCAAATTCAAATTTTTACTTGGACACCAAAAATTAATTTCAGTTGTATTTGGAAAGATAGGATATAATATAACCCAAGCGATGACTAAGATACTGCATTTCACTAGGAAGTCGTTCAGTTGTTAATTTGAACAATTATTCATTGAATTTGAATGGTTTCAATTTGTTCAAAAAGACGACTTCGTTCGGTGGAGGATCATGAATCAATCGATTCATTTGCTAATTCGTTCATTGCTAATTCGTTTCTTGAAGTGTTTCATCGCAGACTTAGATGTATGAAGACTACTTATAAGAAATGTATGTGTTTAATTTTTTATTTCAAAGTTTAAGAGTTTTATGTTTTGTTTTATTTTATATTTCTTTTTTCCTAGTCGCCACTAACTGGATTATGTGACTAGATAATCCATGTAAGTGTATTTAAATCAAATATCATGTACAAAAAGTATATAAATACATAAATAAAAAATAAATTACTTCATAATATGCTCAATATTCCGTACAAACTAATAACAATAACGATGTAGGAAAGTAGTGAAAGAAGGTGATGGTTACAAAGCACATTAATAGTGTACATAACATGAATAATTTTTTTAAACTTTTTACAAGTTTTTATCTTCTTTAGTTGTCCTATAATGTAAACGAAAAGCCCACCACCACTGTATTTGGAAAATGATTGGATGCAATATTTTCAGAAATACAGGAGGATGGAGGCTTTAGCAACATTTTCGAAAATAAATGAGGATGGGGTTTTTGTAACATTTTTTAGAATAACTTAAAAGTAAATAGCACACAATTATTTGTATATTATTGTGCAACTCTTTTAACGATACCCAACACGACAGATCTTAAAAATCTTTTGGGGTGAACCACTCCCAGGCAAAATATAATTATTCTTTAAATTGTGATTAAAGTATAATTGTGATTAAAGTATTTCGCGGGTTAGCATGGCTTTTATAACTATGTCAAATGTCACTGTGAGCTTTATATTTTCTGAATAAAATTAACTGTGATCTGTTTTATTTTCATTCAAGGAGTGGATCCCCCAAAAATAGTATCAAAATTTATTATCTTATTCGATTAGAGTTATTTGAGTAAAAACGACTTCAAAATCTGTTGCAAACAAACACGGACCTGCTACATAAATTTGGAACCTCCGTAACATTGCCTACTGCCGGAAATTGTTTTCAATTCTATACTTAAAAAAAAAAAAATTTTGTCGGAGCATGTGATCGACTAAAGTTAATAGATTTCAAGGCTTCTTCATATGCAAAGGAAGTTAATTTTTGTATTGTCAGAGGGCGCTGCGAAAACTAATATCCTTCCAGTTTATACAGATGGAAGATAAGGATGCGCGCGCAAGTATTTCTTGATTTGTGGATGTAATGCAATTTCCGTATCTATCGGTGACTAAATTTATCAACAGGTGGCGATCTGAGAGTATTGTATTTTTGTTAGTGTATCTTGCACGAAGGAGGATGAAGGGTATTTCCATTTAATTTCCCTACACAGCGTCCAGCACTGGGAAGAGCGAGGGCAGGAAATGAAAATGACCACTGAGAGAGAGAGAGAGGAAAGGCTACTTGGAAGCGGGTATGAGATTGACCAACGGAGCGTAAGACATAGCGATCCATCATGACAGTAACTAAAAGATACCGTAATAGTCTCTCTCCGTATTGTGTCCAACTTCTCGCACCCGGATGAGATCGAACCTAGTACAGAGTGTTTATTTTAAAACTTTCCACGCTCACTACTTTAAATACATATCATTTTTAAAGATTCCGATAGTTTCAGTGGACCTACCACCCATTAACTCAAATTTCAAAATACGTAATATTTGTCGGAAAACGTTTTTTTTTTTTTGTAATCCTCCGATTTTGCCAATTAATTTTGATTTTTGAGGGGACTTTGATGTACTACCTACGGCTTGTTTTCATGCAATAACATTTGCAGAATTATTAGTAGTTAGGTATGTAGGGGTATTTTTTAATGTCTGGAAAAATAACGTGAAAGTGGCTTTGGTTGTGACAGGTCAACCGCAATTATGTATTCGTTTACCCTTAACAACCTAATGGTACCTGATGGGTCCTACCCTAAATTGCAAACTACAAACAAATTATAGAAGGTCATCTTACTTTCAAAATTACATTTTACTAAATTCGGTTTTAGTTCATTTAGTTTCCTTTTTGCGCCGTTGTGGAGTGCTTAGTGGTTGTGTTTTAGTTTTATGCTCAGTGATTATTTTGTATTCGAGAATATATAGATATGGATTCAAGTAGTGATTCAGACACCGTGTCAAAGGTGGTTAATCTTAAAAAGACTAAACACAGTACACAATTTAATAGCGAATAGGCGAGGGACACCCTTTTTTCGTGTGTGGTAAAAAAAGTGACCAAGATGCCATTGTTGGTAATTGCTCTACTTGTGACGTACATTTAGACTGAAGTCGGGTAAAACACGTTTCAGTCGAAAAATATGCAATATTTTGCCATTTTTGTAAATCGGCCTAAATTAACTCTGAACTACATGTAATCATTATTTTTGTATGGATTTAGGTTTAAGCATCTCTATCACTTTACAGTTCAAATTGTTTTCCATAATATTCCGATTTTTTCTGATTAAATTTCCGACTTAAATTTTGATACCTGGCAACACTGTACGATGGTTTTTGTTACCTCAAATTATAAATGATATAAAATGTTAATGTTGGTCAAAATATAACTAAAATCCGGTCGCTATACTATTTTAGTGATATAGTTAAGCTACGAAACTATATGAAACTATTTAAAACATTGCCAATGTATAAATTAACCCTTCAGTTCGTTATGGCGTAAACAGTCATTCAATTTCTAGTCTAACTGTGCTCTGACGGACTATGCACGTTTATTGGGATTTTCTTAAATATCGTAATGAAAATTGAAAACATATTGAAAAGCCGTAGAACAGATAACTTTCATACTCTGTCAGCTTTAAAGCGAATCAACCACGGTTTGCTTTATTTCCGCCCTATTACCACAGAAGTCATGGTATGAGTCGTGGTCTTTCAGAAATACGTTTAAGAGTTAAATCCAACCTGAATCCAAGTGAAAATTTAAACTATAAGTTTCTTGATATAAAACTATCATTGTTTAATACTACGACTTACTTAGCTTATCTACTGTCGAAAAAGCCTTCGCTCATCAGTTATACATTTGTATTTTGAACTCTGAACGGTTTTATTCTCAGAAACTAAGATTTTACCAAAGATTTTCTTCTAAACAATGTTCAACTTGGTCAATTTTTAATAATTTTCCAAAATAGAGACAACAAAGCAAAACCAATGATTTTTTCCGCGGAATATACTAATTGTCCAATTATTTTAAAAACTTATTTGAGAAGCACTACGTGACATTACCTTTTAGAACTCACAACAGCATAAAGAAAAAAATATCAATAAAAAAGCATTGCAAATTTTTCTGGTTTGTACAAACTTAAATGCAGTGGATGTGACAAATTATATAAATTGTTTGATTTATGATTAAGCGAACCGGCAGAAAGTTCAAAGATAGATTCAAACATCTACCTACAAAAGACGATACAAAAAACATATCAAACTATGCCATACATTTAATTTACAGCAATCATAATTGTGACAATTTGTAAGTGAACTTGAAACCACTACATTTGTGCAGTGAAGGTTAACTAATGAACACCACGCCTTAGAAGAATAAGAAATTTACCCGGCACCAAAATAAACTACTCCTCAATGAAAAACTATCTTTTAAATCAAATAGTTTGTAAAATACAGCAATATCTACCTATAGACCTAACAATAATCAGGATAAAGTAGTTAACGGCTGTACACTTTCATCCCAAAAATTATATATTGCCTACTTTTACGAAAAGTTCGATGTAATTACTTTACCGGGTATAACGTAATCGTAAATTTGCCTTTTCTAGCATTGAATGATTAAATGTTTGGTGTGTATCTGTAGGCCTACTATTTAACATAAATATTATAGTTTGCGTAAAGTTTAGGCAATTTTAATATTAACGGCTCAAATTTGACTTAAACAGTCTTATTTTTCAACATGTAATGTATCATATTTATCACTGATACAAGTCTGGGTTGAACATTTATTTCCGAAACTATGTATATTTAAAATTGTATAATTTATCTAACGTGTATGAAAGTGTAATTAAGAATAGGTTTATGAAAATACAATGGATTACATTAAAATTAGACAATATTAAGTTCCTTTTTGTTTAATTAATAATCGGTATCTGTTTATCTGATGCGCACTTACACAATTTTAAGAACTGTAAAATAGAGCAGTGCATTCATATACTTTAATAAATCGTAATTTTAACCAAACCTTGTATTTCTTCGTAATATTTTACTTAATTGTCATTATAGAACAGGGGAAATATTAATCTCTGGCTATATTTAAACTGTAGCCAACGGAATTAACTTATTATTTATGAATTTTCCGTTAAAAAAGACTTTCTAAGATTTGTGATAGCAATTTCCTGTTTATTTTTTACAAACAGTTCTTTAATGTGTTTTTTTACCTGTAAAGAAACCAGGAAGAGAATCTAAATTTGATCAAATGCGTGGTGGGGGAGGTAATGGCTATTAAGTGTAATTAAAAAAAGAAGGAATTGTGTTCAGAAGCGGTGTTTAGTTTTTGTTACAATGTAAGGGAAATGAAGAAAGGAGGAAATTAATTCAGCAAAGGTATTGCTTAGGAAACGCTTAGCAGGTTACACAAATACAAATAAAAATGGCTATTAATTTATTGATATTAAGTAAAATTTTACTTTAAAAATCTTTATAATGTACTTAAGATCTTCGAGCATCGATAGAGTGTCGGTTTCGGTAAAAGTTGAGTGCAAAGAAGCTTGTTAAATTTGTTAATAATAGTTAAAACTATGTGAAACTTTAATACATTATTTGGATACTACGAAAGAAAAGGTTATGGATAGTCTATAAGAGAAAATCTTCTAAACATTGGTTTAAACGGACAGTTTCTTTAGTTTAGTTCCGATTTTCTTAAATCTGTCACGATCTAGTAATTATTTATAATAAATATAATTTATTTAAATAATATATTTAATATATATAATTATTGAGGTTTGTCAATAATTTGTGTTACAAATGCGTAAGGGTAAGACATTTTTCAAAAAATGTGAACATTTTAAACTCTTTACAATGAGCATTTAATGTTAAAATACCAAATGAATTTAAAAATTACAACTCGAAATAAGCAACTATTTTGGACGTTAACAACTAGGAGAAGGTTGTTTTATGATAACCTATTCTACATACAAAAACAGAAGACAAAATATGAAACTTTCTTGGCTGTTATGATTAGGTGGACTTTATTAGCTGTGATTAATCAATAACGACGTTGTTATGACAACTGCGGTCGCCGCCAGTGTGAGTAACTCCATTGCTTAGTGGGAGAACCTGTTGCTAGTTTGATATTAACTATCACAGTATCATGTATAAAATAATATATACATTCGATTTTAAAATGAATACCTAGTTAACGGTTAACGGTAAAGTTGTCTTATTTTGTTATATATTTACTACGTACATTATTAAATTTCTTACCGAGTGAGAAAAATAATCCTCATAATGACTATTTTCCAGTTGAATAATTCTTCCGGTTGTTGGCCAATAGGTTCGTGTTTTGACCAGAGATAAGTCTTGTTTTCCTTTAAGGAGAAACGTTGAACGATTAACTTCCAAGTATCGAATCCAAGATCTTTGACACGTTCCAGTTACACAATCTAACAGAATTTCCCACTCGATCGACATTTATTGTCGTACGGCTGAATTTAGCATTTACAGGGAATTATGAGTTCGGTTGTTGTCGATGTTACGGCTAACTGTTCACAAATTGTTTTACTCTTCTATACTGTATTGCAAAGTGGAAAAATATGTTTGTTCTTTATGATTTAACTGAAGAATTAGTTGTTAGATTTTTACTTATGTGTTAAAGATTGTCTTCGTTGTAACATGGACAATGTTTCATAATTATGTTTTTAAAAGTACCGACCAGTGATTAAAAAAGCGATGTGAAACCAGCCGTTTAGGTGCCTTCTATGTTGATAAAAAAATTCAGTTTTTTGTTTTTTCTTTATGAAGCTATATAAAGAAATTCCTTTCATTCACGCAAAACTCGCACGTGATTAAATAAAACGATTTTCCTAATAACTACCACAGTGCTAAGATAGTGAAAAAGCGATGAGGTAATGCGGTCATTCTCCCCCACTGATTCTGCATTAATCAATCGTAATTTCCTTGAAAATATCAGAGTTTATAATAATGTGTTTGCATTTGATTCGCCGTTGGGGTTGGTTTGCAAATCGAGCTCTAATTGGTTGGAGCTCTAATTATTTTTTAATGAAAATGTGATATTATGTTGCCAACAATTGGTACCAATTTGTGAGGTAAGTAATTGTGTTTTGCTTAAAATAAAAGTTTAAATAAAATGTCTTACACAAATGCATCATATCCTTCGTAGACAAAATCAATATTTTAGCAATTTTATTAATATTTCGAAGAAAGTATTTTTATTCTATAACTTAGTTCAGCACAGTTGGTAGATCTGTTTATAAGTTGCACCAGATGACGAATAAGACAAATAGTTTTAACCTGCTACAATTAATAATGTAATTTTTTGCGTTCTCTGAAAATTTACTTTTTTTTATCACATAGTAAAATTTTTTCGAAACTTGACTAAATTCTCAGACTAACTTTAATTAGTTTTTTGGTAAACTAAAATAAAAAATATTTATGGATATAATAACAGTTAAAGTTCATTTCTACTTGTCAAAATCGATTTATAAAAGTATGTAATTTTTTATTTACGTTTGATCAACTTTACGATGGCTGAATTGTACCTGCAGCTCAAATCATTTATGAGTGGTGAATCTCTGTAAAACTACATAATGTCACGTCGAACATGTATATTGTGGGTGGCAGCAGGACTAGGCGGGGCGTCGACTGCTTCGACTACAGCTAGCTATGCGGTGCAACATGTTTAAATTGAATTATTATTACTTTTACTCAACTATTTTCTCTAGCTTTCCAACCATCCTCTTTCACCATAAAGGTAAATTTTAATTTGCATCTTGCCTCAAAGCTTAAGAACTAGTTTTGAATCTGAACTTATTAATACAGTCTGGAAAGGTGTCAAGTGGCAAGCAATAATCAGCTTAAAGGGTATTGTCTAATTTATACCCACTATATAGATACAGATACACGACATGAAATTGTTTTAGTTATCAGCCAGCACAGTTTGCACCCACCCCCACCCCCAACCCTTGGCTTAGGTAACTCCGATGTCCTTATCTCACCTCACAGATGCGTTCCAACCAACTTGTAATAACTGCTTTTATCAGGCAAGATTAAATAACTCCATAACATCTTAAGGCAGACAAACAACTCTCGAGCTAACTTCAACGAGAAATAGAAGATTGGATTCAATTTTATACGATTTGCGAACAAAGGATTTGCTTATTTTTTTAACGAATTTCTGTTTTGATGTAAATGAAAAATGTTTAAATATTTTTTAGGGTATGCAATTTGTTTTTTTAACCTTTTTAGAGAACGGCATTTAAATACTAGGATAGCTCTAGAATACCAGGGTCTATTTGTGGTTTATTCTAAAATTTACTAAAATTGACATAACTTTTGAATGGTTTAAATAATCTAGTGAATTAATTATTTAGTGAAAATTTAATTAATAAGAACATTAACATGAACATAAAAAGTAACCAATTGGTAAATCAACTAACATAAAAGCTTCATTGGAACTGTTGTAACTGATTTGAACAAAACTAATGTAAAAACATTTCACATAAACTAAGATAAACCAAAGAAAAAAAGGAGAGAGAGTATGCGTATGTTAGTGAATGTGTGTGGCGATAGACTTTGGCAAATTATAAGTTTTGCATTTTTTGAAAAGACAAGAATATATTTATGATTATTGCGGCATCACGGGTGATTGGAACATCTTTTTCACAGCAGAGCAATAAACGTTAATGTTATCCTAAAAACGTTACTTTGACCAATGTTTTAAGGAAAAGAGGAAAATACATAAATTTACTTGTACTGCAAATGTTCCTGTTTCAAACATTTACCACAATATCAAATGCAAATGCACAAAGCGATCGTGCAAAGCGGTCGTTAACGTGAGTGATGCACCGACTTCTTAAAACAAAAATTTCTCTCTGAATCCATTAAAACTTTACCAGAAGATTAGAACAATGGTCGCCATATGGTTTGCAGCCTCGCGTTGGCTTATCAAATACCGTTGACTAATGTCTTGATTTTATTGAATCGAATCGCAACGGCAATAAATCGAAGAGTGCGAATTAATATCAATCCATTACAATGCTAAACATAGGGCTTATCTGTATTGTGGCCTTCATTAAGCGGCTGTAATACGGCTTAGATTGCATACAGCTGATTGCAAACAAGTTTTTATCGCGACCATCTCCAGATTCTGTAACCGTGTTTCTCAGAGACACGTTTATTTTTGCTCACAGGAAAATAATCTAAGAGTTTTTACTTTTTTTGAATTGAATCAATAGTTGTTATCTGTTAAAGCTTCTGGGATGAGGGTTTGAGAATTTGAGTCTTCTTTTGATGTGGTCGGGATTTTATAATGTAAATTAAAACTGTGACTTGGAAGTGTTGTTGTGAACCTTTAAAGGAAAATTTAAGTCTTATAGCATCACTTGTTTGTCTGTGTGTCACAATCGAATTTCTTCAGATCTAATAAAGGTATAAATTAAATTAGGCGAAGTTTTAAGTCATGCCAACACGCATGCAGTCTTTATATTTTTAGGTAAACGTAAAATATATAAAATATCCTGGCTAGTGTCTCAAATTAATTATTCAATTGTTATATTTTTATTACGCAACAAATGTTTTAGGATTGCACAGTAAGTGTTACCACATATTACGATCTATTCGATTTAATGTGGATGCACCACTACACCAGTGTAGTGCAATTCAGGTCCTTCAGGGAGAGTTTTGATATTGCAAAGAAAGCTACAAGGCTCATTATTTTATTGGGTTATGAAATAGACAATTCTTGTGACTTTACTGGTCTATATATTTAATTCATGTCAGACAAAATAAATTTCAATTTGATAACGAGTAAGTGAAACATGGTTCAAATCCTAAAAATAAATGTTGTATTAGACTGGTTAAACACACAAGAATTATTATTACCAGCAGTATACTTTATTCAATAAACTACGATGCTAGAACTTTGCATGAAAAAACTTTCAAAACTGTAATTAATAAATGGCTAAAGCAAAATGCTTTCTATTTGTGGACGAATACATGAATTGTAATTTTATTAATATGAACTTGTAATATGCTACGATGTTATGTCCCTAATATATATTCCAAAGTGACTGTTGCCTATTGCATGTTTTACTTTAACATCAGTTAAGCTATTGTTATTTTAATTGTTAAAAAAGCTTCTGGTGCTGATTAGTAAATAAACATTTTTGTACTTCTAGCCTCCAGAATTGTATAAAAATATTAAAAATGTGTTATGAACTTCCGTCACAATCCAATGTTAACAAACGAGGATTGTGACGGACCTGTGTTCATAAAGAGCTATATTAGAGTAATATTATAGGAAGTAAAGACATTTAATATTATAGGTCCTATATTTTAAGAATTTCCAATAATAATTTACAGTAAACCACAAAAACACAATCAAAATTTTCATTTTGTCAAAGTGTAGCGAATTACCAGAACCAATAATTTAAATTTTAAAATGCTATACAAAATGTAGATAAATCCATCACAAACATAAATATGTAGAACAATAGTGACTTATTTTATAGAATAAAATAGTAAAAGTTTTTACACAAAATGTAAGATTTTCAGTGCAGACGACAACAAAGCAGCATCAGATTGTTGACTAACAGAGAACAGAGATAAAGGCCACATAATTTGTTTCTACACTGCTTACTGGATATCCTGATCTTTCTGCTTCTATATTATATAAAATTATAAGTCATAAATTGGCATTTTAGTAGTGCTAGATAGCTTTTCGTAATAGACGCTAGCAGTTCAGATCCCGCTCCGCGACGGTCAGCACTAGGAGGGTTTTAAAAGGTTTGTCTGTCTGCCACGTACTATTTTATCTAGAACAGAAAAACGCTATCACAATATAAGTTTGATGTAATTTTTTGCAAAACTATAGTAAATCATAAATGTTTTATCGGGATTTAGTCCAGTCAAATTGTGTTTTTCGCAAGAAAGTTTTGGGGTAGTTTTGATTTTTTCCATTTTATATGTTTTTTGGGGTGCTGAATCCGAATCTGAGGTTTGCCTACAAAATTTCGTGACGCAACATTGAAAAAAATGCAAAAACATGTCAAAAATCTTATGTTTTTGCGGTTTTTTGCTTATAACTCGAAAACTATCGACTTTTCGTAAACAAACTTCCTATTAAAAATTAATGTACATAAAATTTACTACAAATTTCATTCCATAAGTTATTTTCTCTGACGAACCGTTCGGGCACAAGCGCTAATTGAAAATTGGCGTATTTCGCCTGTCTCCCCGAAAACCCACAATTTCCACTATAAAACTTTAATTTAATATATTCAACGTTGTCAATCTGTGAATTCCTTTCTGTTCTAAGCATATACTTTATTTACATCGTATATGTGAAGGTAGAAATATTTTTTTTCAAAAATTTAATGTAATAATGTTCAAGTTATATAAAGTCCGAAATTATACAAATTTAGTTACACAAAGTTTTAAAATTACAACGAAAATCTAGAAAAATGATTACATATTATTATATCGTTTTAAGTATTATATATTATGATTATATGTATATTACATTATTATGTTAGGCGTTGTCGTTTAGAGGGTCCTGGCTGAGGTTCTTTGCAGGCGGTGGATCCTAGCCCAGGTTCGGGTTGTTTTGCCGTAGGGGCTTGTTCATCTGGAAATGAAATAGGTGGTGCGAAAATAACAACTTTGATCCTATCTCAAGAAGAGATGACAGTATGTTTTGTTGAAAATGATTAAAAAACTGGGGTGCTTATCTCATAAAAATACAAAATGGTGATTTGAAAAACCCACAAGTTTAAAACCCAAAGTTGCAAGTAATTTCTGTTTCACAATAAAAAAGGGTTTATACTAACATTAGTTTTACAAATATTTGTAAAAACAACTGAGAAGCTGAGTTTTTAGGTTAGCCCTACATTTGAAAATGCGGTAGTTTATGATTATTACCAGTAAACATATAGGCCCATTTCTTTTTAACCCTAAGAATAGAAGCAAAAAGAGGGGTGTTATATAAGTTTAACGTGTGTATCTGTCGGTGGCATCGTAGCTCCTAAATGGATGAACCGATTTTGATTTAGTTATTTTTATTGAAATTTGTCTTGATCGAGAGTGCTCTTAGTATAGCTATCAAGAAAATCAGTTCAGCCGTACGGGGTTTTAATTTTTTTAAATTTATCTGTTATTTGCCAAGTTTATCCTAGTTGAATTTGGAAAACATTACAATGACATAAAATTTTAAATAGTTTAATTTATTTGTAACCAGTCTAGTAAAATATTTTTTTATTGTTTTCTTACAAAATATGTATTTAGGCTTACGAATTCATTGTAATTATAACGCGTAATTCACTACGCGTAAAGATAACTTATTGAATTGTGTTGTCGTTGGATTCTAACATCGAACTATTCCCTTCACACCGGAATCGAGAAGATAGCTTGGTTGTTGATGTGTTTTGTTTTTGCTTTTTAGAGGGGGACGAGGGGAGGATAGCTTGTGAACAATACTGATAACGATCGAGACTGTTAACGCAGGCACAAGGTGACGTACTTGGCCTTGGCTCGTATGTGAAGGAGTCGAATGAAAAGAAAAGGTGCTTTTAAACCAGAAGGGCAGTTATACAATCATTTGGGGAGGCCGGGAGTTAATAAATAAAATGAAAAGACGTACAAGACGGAATTATATTTGCATAAAAATGTAATATAATGTTGTTTTGAAAAGGCCTTTATTACCACGTTTTTATTAACTTGCTTTCTTGTTTGTTCAGTACAACCGATTTTAAACCAACTTCCCGATGAACTAGAAATTTTAAACATAACTCGAACTGGATGTCAATGCAATTTTACTTTGCATTTTTGTCTGTCTGTCTGTTTGTTTGTCTATTCCATTTTAAACTAAGTTCTCAATGAGCTAAAGATTTGATATTTTAAATATAACTCACAGCTGAGGACTAAAAATCAGAAAATATTACTGAATTTAAAATAATTTAATATACCAAATTTTTAAAACCAACTAAAAAGTATACAATAATTTCTCCTAGCCATGCAGATTTATACAGATTTATTCTGTTTTAAAAACGTGGTATATTAAATTAGTTTTTTAGTTTATATTATATTGTTTTATTACTTTAGATGACATAATAATTGAAACCAGTCACATTGTATTCAACTAAAAAGTAGGAAGAATTCACTAAATTACAGCCTTAAATAATAAGTTAGAGCTTTGGAGTGAAAAGTGGGTTTCTGCGGAGCCAGCCGAAATACGCTAATTTTCAACTGGCGCTTGAGCCCGAACGGTTCGTCGGAGAAAAAAACCTAAATGATGTAATTTGTAGTAAATTTTATGTACATTCCTTTTTTAATAGGAAGGTTATTTACGAAAAGTTGATATTTTTCGACTTATAAGCAAAAAACCGCCAAAACACGAGATTTTTTGCATGTTTTTGCATTTTTTTCAATGTTGCGTCACGAAATTTTGTAGGCAAACCTCAGATTCGGATTCAGCACCCCAAAATACATATAGAAAGGAAGAAATAAAAACTACCCCAAAACTTTCCCGCCAGGGGTTCTTTTAAGCACAATTTGACTGGACTAATTGTTTAAGATAAAATCAAAGATGTTCTGTAAAAGTTAGCGTGTAAATGTATTTTATGATATTTTAATGTAATGGTTGACGATAAAATCCTAACATCTACTAAACAATAACTAAAACTATCTAAAAAATACACTCAATTAATCCTTTCAATATTTCTCCACAGATTAATATTGTTTAGATAGAGCAGTTTATTACTGTGGTATAAAGTTGTTTAACACTCTTCCAAACAATATTAAACACAGAGTTCCGTCAAGTGCTACCTAACATAAAGTGCGTTTTACTCTTGACACTTGGCTCTTCTGGGAGTTCCCGAACATAGAATGACGATATTGGGAAAGGCTTTGACGATATTGACTTGTTTGTTCTAAGTGTTGCAAAATGTATGTAGAATTAAGGTTAATAATAATTCATTAACAACAGGCACGTTATGAAAATAAATAAATAAGGTAATGTATTTAGGTGTTGTTTGTATTATCGCCTTTATAGTGAGTTGGTTTACGACAAAGGGGGCTTCTAATCGGATTGAGTAAAAATGTTTTGGGCGCATTTTCAGTTATTTCTCGTATGATTTTTTCACTAATTAATGTTTTGTAAAGTACCCTACACAGAATTTAAAGGACAGCTTTTTAGAAGTGTGTAAATGAAGTTGGTTGAACACTTTTCTTATAACAATTAGTTATTTAAAACGCTAATATGCAAAATTATTTGTTTTATTTGACCAACTATTTTAAAACATATGGTAAAAGTTTTTATTAGTTTTTGTGAGGCTACTGAAAATAGAACATAGTTCGAAAATAAGATCCAGACGTTTAGTAATGTTGCTTTTTAAAATACTGTGTAGTTTTTGTTTTACGCTTTGCCTGTTAGGAAATGGATTTTGCCAAAAGGAACGTTTAAATTTGAAAAAAAACTGACTATCTCTGATTGTAACATATATATATAGAATATCATAACAACAATATGGCATGATTATCTTATTTATGTGGGCGAGAATGGAAGTTCTAATTAAAAAATTCGCAATGGCGTCATGTAGGCAGAATCTAATCATATCGGGATTACAATCTAATCTGCAACCACATGCCAGAACAGCGAATCATAGATTTTGTTAGCATTTCCTAGGCTGGGCTGTGCAGCGTTTACAATTTTAACGCGGAAATATGTATTAACCAAAGCTGAAAGTTAAGATGCCTCCAGAAGTGTTTAGTGTGCCATCGATTTATCGACTGTAAAAACATCGATTTGTAGTTCAAATTTAGCCTACTATTCGTAATAATCATGGGCGGATCCAGCCGGTTTTCAAGGAGGGGGCTGTCTCCTATCCGAGGGGGGTGGGGTATAGAATAATTTTTTGGAATACAGTGCTTGAAAACGTATTTTTAGACTATTTCACGATCACCCATTTTGAATAGGAATTAAGGATTATATGCTTTACCCAAAAATAAAGTATTATTATAACAAATTGTAGAGAATAAACCATAGAATTAAACTGTATACTTGAAAATTTTAAATAGATTTATTCTAAAAAACTTATTTCACTAAATTACAACAACTAAACAAAATTCTCACAAAACAAATGTATAGTATACAGTTCTAGCCGGACAGGAAAAGGTAACGGCTAACACGCATAGGGCGTTGAAAATGTACATATTTCACGGAAATACCCGAATAGTTCGGAACACTAAACCAGGTTTTCCTTGATTAAACAAAAATATAGAACTTGCACTTCAAATCGATATAAAAATTATTATACGAATACTGCATATAGATTTGTAATAGATACATCGATTGCAAAATGTGCTTTCTCATTTCTGAAAACTGTCCAATGGCAAGGGTTTACAGACAAATTCATATCTAAGAAACTATAAGAGTGACGAATGATTAGAAGATCGTGGAAGAAAGTTAAAATCTTGACAAATCCAGTGGGGTCCTTATCTTCTTCTCAAAACAAGTCTGTCTAACGATTATGTGCCTTTAAAAAGTGACGAGTTTGAGTCATTTCTTAATGCTTTCTAGCGCGGCATCAATATTGATTTAACCAACTACAATTTTACAACGATGATTACATATGTAAATATACTTTTCAGAAGAAATTTTTAAATACAAACATTGAAGTGTAAAACATTTTCTTTCCAATGGTTTTTGTTTTATTGAGATTTGATAATATTTAGTGGGTGAAATATTAGATACAAGTTGTGTTGTCTGAAACTACTCAATTGAGCAGTCTGCCACTTAGACGATTAAACAAAAATATAATAACCCAAAGGGGGCTGCACCCCCCACAGCCCCCTCTGTATCCGCCAATGGTAATAATACACAATATTTCGCACACCAAGCACGAAGAAACGTCTTTATTTAAACTAATATAATAATTATTTATTTTGCCCTCCTATTTGGCTACAAGTATATATTATTATATTTGCATTTTCCTTATCTACCGAGGAACTCGAGTGGAAGAAACACCTCATGTTTCTTCTACATTTTTTATAACAACAACAAAATCTATATAAAGTAAATAATAAATTGACACAGTAAGCAAAACTTTAAGCACATCAGAAGAAAAGACCTAGAAAATAATAAAATTAAAAAAAGAAAATTAAAATACTCAGGCTAGTAAAAACTAAATATAGGACCCTTAGTTTCACTGCTTTTTTAGAAGTTTTATTACAAAAATAAAATACAGTATAACGAAATGCAGAGTTGCTGTGGCAAACAGTACACGAACAACTTCCCATTTTGTAGTAAAATGACATAGGCTACACTCTTTCCAACCACAAGTAATATTACTATATTTAAGTAATAGACTACCTTGAGTTCATGATCGTTACTCGCATACATACCCACCCCTCAGACATATATAATGATATATAACCTGCAAAAAATTCTCATTTATCTTACCAAAATCAAAAATAGAATATAAGATAGCTACAATTTACGCCTACAGAGAGTATTTAAAATAATTAGGACAGTGATAAAAAAACATCCAAATGTATTATTATAACAGAAAATTTATTTTGTTTATTAGCAGACAGTTATTATTGATTCTTATTGATGTATTTAGAATGAACGGTAGCTTCTGGCTTACATGCGTAGGCCTAGTTTCAATTATTGATTAATAGTTGTAGAAAGTAATAATTGAAACTTTTTTGATCAAATTGGGTACAATGGCAGTGCTTCAAGTAACTCAACAGAGTTTCGTAATGTATATCTATTGTTTAGTTACGATTCTAAAATTCCGTTTAAATCGGTTGTAAAACACAATTTTGGATGTAGTAAGTGTTGGTAAAAATACATTTTTCATGAAACAATTTAAGTTTTCTTTTTTCTTTTAATTCTTGATTTTTATGATCTTTAATTTTTGGTACCACAAACTACGCATTTTAAAGTTTGTGTTAGTGAACAGGTGGGAGGAGTTTACACCTCTTTTAAAATTACTTCAATACGTCTGTTACCTACGAACAGAATGAATATCTTCGAAATTGTATGGGTTTTAATTAGTAAATGAGGAAAGAATTTGAATAACACAATTTGTTTCAAGGAACGCTACTTTTTATAGTAGGCGAATTACTCTATAAGGTTTCACTTTCATTTAATCCGTATATTTATAAATATTTAACCCTAATACCACTCACTCATCCATCACATTGCTAGAGAGCTGAGAACGTTTTCATAGAGGTTGGTATATATAGTAGGTATTCACTTAAAAATAATTTCAAAATTCTTGCTTATTTGTTTTGCCTCTTGCGAAATAATCGATAAATCCAAGAGACCAGTAAAGATTACTTCAAGGTAAATTTGTATTGGTTTTTGGCCATTTTAATCGAATGATACAAGTTCGGAATCAATAAAACGTAGCTCAAGGAATTATGACTTTTTCATATTTTCATAACGAAAATTACGAGTTTGCCGATTTACTACGAATTGGTTAGCGTGGAAAATTTAATGAAATATGTTTGATAGTTGTAGATGGTATGATAGCCAACAATAAAATAAAGGTGTGTCTCGAGTAACTTCAGGAAGTGAGAGGGGACTTAAAAATAATAAAAAATGTTCATAGGAATATAGGTCCGGAAACGTTTCGTTGTCCGACTGTCACTATTTTGTATTTATTTTTTTAAACTTATGTTAACTTTAGAAATTGATAAAATTATGGGTTTAAATTTGATATTTGCATTGTTTTTTCTTAATTTTTTATTGTTATACTAATATACAAAACATTACTACAAAAATGTTAAGTTAAATGTCTCGGAAACAGTAAATGTTATAGTAATGATATAACAGACAAAATATTTATATATTTTTTTTGACAAAAGCAAATTGGATGTTTTAATTTTTCTGGACCTTGAAAAATTCCAAGTTGTAAACAAACTTAAAACGACTAGAATTAAACATTCTATTAAATTAAATTGTGTGATCGGACCTAGCACGTTTAGGTAAGCCAGATATGCACACACAAAACACTTACTCGATAGAAAGTACATTTCAAGTAAACACCTTAAACTGAACGTGGTTCGAATACATCTACAGTGTGATATAGCCGAGATACACGTTACGGTGAAATAAACTTCACGTATAAGTGATGAGGTTAGTGTTGGAAGGGGATGAGGTGTGACATTGATGTACGATGTTTCAATACATCATATTCCGACGCCTTGGCGGGTCGTGACGCAGGAAATTTGCAACAAGACGCCTCCAGTCCCGATAACCAAACGTAATTCATTTATAGGATTTGGGATGACAGTATTCTTGTATTTTACAGTCAGGAGAAAACCCACCCTCACTCCACTTGCAGGATTGCTCACTTCAAGTAGTTTAATGGCAAATTTCAAATAACACAGTTTGTAAAAAATTTAGTTTTTTTCTGATTTCAAGAAAGAAAGGGGGAAACTTAGAGAAAACGGTGAAAATAAAGAAGATAAGTTCAAAACAAATCACTCTTTACTGATGAAACCTAAAATATATGACATAATATACAATATTTAACTTAAACTAACAAGTCAAAGATTCCAATCTTCATTGTCAGAAAATAATATTGACTGCCATATTGTATAGTATACGATACATCCATTAAACACTACTCCCAACAAAGTAAACTAACCCCAACCCAACAAATTCAAACAAAGTTACACATATTTTGTACAAGGACACTTTTAAATTGAATTTATTTTTACTAATAACAATAGAGATAAATAACATCAATCAACGACAGTAACAACGAACACAGCGAAATCCCATCAACGAACAAACAATTGACGGAAATATTATTATTTACAAGTATGATTTTACATTATGCAAACACCTACTCTACAAGGTCTGCCCATCTCTGATCATATGCTGAAACTAAAAACACTCATTAATCTGGTTAACCGCTTCATTTGGACCTGTGAGTTCCTTTTTTCTGATTACGTAATATGATTTTATTATTTTATTTTATCGGGAATATTTAAACGTCAGATCATTTTAAATTACAGAGATATATAGACCAGGGAAATTAGGCAATAAATCCTAAATATATTTCTACAGCACCGATCGAGATGCGGTTTTCGGCATTGTATTCGGAGAAGTATCAGGAAAAAAGTCTACATATATAATACCTTGTCGGCAGACAAAAAGTGTATTTTGGGCATGCATAAAGTGCATCATTTTCCATAATTTATAAAAGTTGTTTGAATTCATGAAAACTTATAAAAAAATTAAAAAAATTGTTCTAGTTTTAATAGTTGTCCTACATTTAAAATGATGCAAATAAGAGGTGATTTAATTAATAAACTTTGAGCTTGAAAAGTGAGAAGGAATTATTTAAAAAATATAATAACAATACACTAATTCTCACACAAACATACGTTTAATGATCAAAGTCGTCATCCTCAGTGATACACTTAAGTTTTTAGTTGTAGCTCATGTATCACTGAGGATGACGACTTTGTCGTTGAAACGCGTTTGATCATTAAACGTATGTGTGTGAGAATTAGTGTATTGTTATTATTATTTTTAAATAAGAGGTAATTGTTTACAATAACTGATATTTACTTCTAAATTCTACATAGTCATTGATAATTATTGTAGTTGAAAGAAGCCATTCTTGTTCTTGTTTTAAATGTTTTAATTTGCACCAAAAATATTAATGAATGGTTATTACAATTTTCAAACTAACATTCTTCTTTACAAATATTACTGTATACATATTGCAGTTAAATTTTATTATTATGATGGTAAACCCAAATCAGGCAGAGTCCTAAGGGTTACATAATTTACCAAACTATTAATGTTATAGATGGATTTGTGTTTACTTTCAGATTTTTGTTAGATTATAGTAAAAATGCCATGATTTTTAGCTGAGAACTCAAAATGACTTTTTATAAGTTGTGTATATGATACGTGATAAATAAATATATTCATTCATTCATGTTTAACGGGTAAAATTAAAGGGAACATCACTACAACTACTACTACTACAAATTAAAATATTGCCTAATAGTTTTAATCTGTAGGCTCCTGATAGAAAATCACAAAAGTGGTCAAATCCTATTAAAACTGAAATTAAAATATATAACCTATAAAACCATTAAAAGCAAACCAATTCTTAAAGGTTTTAAGCACGAGACATCAGATCTTGGACATTGTTGTTAAACACATTTTCTAGCATAACCTAATTCTGAAAGTAGATGCTGAAAACTTTGTGATTTTTGTTATTAGTAGTATTTGCTTGTTGTTCGTCATGGTCATTGAGTATAAATGGAGTGTTTTTGTGTTATTGTTATTAATATTATATTGGTAAATCCTTTTTTACGGGGATTACAGAACAGGGGTTTTTCCGCTCGTATTATCTTCTGCATTATCGCTCGTCATATCTTGGGAGTATTCATCAGGATTTTGACTTAAACAACTCAAATAAAAACAATTTACAACCGACCTTTAAAATCTAATAAGCAGGAAATTAACCTTGCTGACTGCACAACACCTGTGTGATTGTAGTTTCCGATTTTTAAACTCTTCCAGTACCAAAGTTGTGTAGCAAATCAAAAGCTATTTGATTACATTTCTGTTCATAGCTCATACGTAAGCCTTCATTTCGTCAACTTTACACAATTAATTTTGCATGTGAAAAAGAGAAAACTAGTTTCTTATTACTGTAGTAAATCTAATATGCCCACACTAGTATTTAGGCACTAACCTAAATGTCAACGTAAATTAAACAACTTTACGGATTTTCAGTCTCGATTTTATTTCCAGTAGCTAGTTAATATTCAGTATTAATTTGTTATTCCGGTTTCTAAACTGTAAACCAATAAACTAAAGTTGAAGGCGATAAAGTGAGGTTAGAAGACATTAGTAGCGCGTAATAATAAGGGACTCGGTAATGAGATGGCGATCACCTGATCAGCTGATGCTCCGGGCTCACAATTAAAGTGTACTTTGTATTCTGTGCGAGATTGTTCTGCATAATGAGTTACTTAAGGTGTCAATACAAACAGGCCTTAATCTGTGAGCGAAATATCTGTGCAGAATATTTGTTTCGTCAGGAATGAATATCCAGTACTAAGGGACTGCTGCGTGCTTCTTTCGCCAACACCATCTTCGCTGCGCAATTTTGAGTGGCGATCTAACTTTTCTTATATTGTAGGGAAAATAATAATTTTGTTACTAATACACAGCAATAAAGAACTTAGTTTTGGTTTATCAATTTGTAAAGAAAGCCCTTTTGGCAAATATTGTATATATATTTATATAAAACACCTGAAATACGGGTATTTGGTTTGAAATAGGTTGATTATAACCTATAAGGTACCTTAAAGTGTCCAAACGGACAGTAATGTGTGAGCGAAATATTTGTGCAAAGCATTCGTTTTGTCCAAAAATAATATCTAGGACTAAAGTGAACCATTGCGTGCTTCGAATGCCAACACTGTATTACTGTATAATGGTTTAGTAAAAGTACGCAATAAAATACGGCAAAATTACAGTTAAAAACAAATTATAACATTTTTCAATGGAACTTATTGCAAGAAAACTTGCAGCTGACAAGGTGACACAACTAAATGTGTTTGAGTTAATACACGTATTAGTGTGAGATTCTGTGTTCAAGTTTTCTTCTATCAAATATATTATCTTCTCACACGTCAAGTTCAATATTTACTTATTAGCTGACGAGTATTATTTATGAATATTTTAATATATTTTAATTGTATTGTAAGCCTTTTTGTAAATTAAGCCAAAATTATTGTATTTTTTATTTTATTTTGTATTTTAGTTTTATTTGCTTTATAGGCCCCAAGCCAAGCAGAAAAAGAGAAAGTCAAAAAGTCAAGTTACCCTCTCCCTTCTTTTTGGGCTGTAAATAAGAACTTTGGTTCATAGAGAAATCAAAACTGTCTCAAGAGTTATCAGAGTTAAGACGTAAAACATACTAGGACTGCTTGGTTTGTTTTGTTTCTTAACCGCATTACCGATTTTAATATTCCCCTAATCATATTTCCTTCACCCTCTTGAGATAGTAGGAAGGAAAGGAAGTTTTCCTTTACGTGACACAAAGGAAAACTTTGTGTTTTTGCACATAGAAGCAATATTCTCAACCCATAGGAAATCAGGAGCAAAAATTCCTATCTGTTTTGTGCCAGTTATTCTTCAAACTAGTTACTCAAGTCACAGACTTAGTTGGAATGCCAGGAGACTAACCTTATGAAACCCTCAAGGATCGATTCATAAGCATGTAGCCTACACCTAGAGCCGGGAATGGATTATCTCGACAAAGATTTAACTAAACAATTAAGATGAATATGTATTAAGTAACTAAAGCTCCAAAACAGCAGTTCTTCACAGACTTGTTTGTCTTTTTAAGGGCCCGTACCTAATTAGGGAAATAATCTTTATAGGTTCACTTACTTGTGAATTTAAAAATATAACAATTAAATTTAACATAGATATATTAATTTTACAAAATTTACCGCCAATTTAAAAATATTTTACTATGATTTTTGAGAGGCCAAAGTTACATTTATGACACTATCATTTGAAAGCACTTTGTAAAAGCATAACAAAATCAAACTAGCATTTCCAACCAAATATCCATAAAAATTTCACCACATCCTTTTTTTGGCCACTATAATTTTTCGAAATAATTACACTATCTCCTTAAGATACGTCCTGAATAATAAATAAATATTAAGTTAGACTGCACTATTATAATAGAATGAAACACAAGTTCTCAGAAATAATGCGTTCACCAATCCAAACGCGTTTCTACGACAGTGTCGTCATCTTCAGGGATGTAAAAGCAACAATTACCAAATGTAACGTCTAAAACGTTTTATTGTATTAAGGGGAGTATTACTTTAATTTTTGGAAAAAGTCTGGTTAACGTTTTTTATTTATAATTATTCTACAGTTCATGTTGATCATGCTACGTATAAAACTTAGGAATTTTGGGTTAAATTGGTTGCAAAATTAATTAAACAATTTTAGAAGAATTACTTCCATTAATTTTAACTGGTGTTTTTACTTGTACATGTAAAACTTTGTAGACCAAGGCTAACCTAGACGACAAAGTAAAGTAACTAAAGAGTTGTTGATGTAACAGGTTTTTTTATGGCAAGCTTTAGCGGAGTGGACAGCGTGGTATTTTCCTAATCAGAAGGTCGCAGGTTCGAATCCCCGCTAGAGACCAGATAAATTTTCTGTGGTTCGAGTGATAGAGGGTGGAAGTAAAACAAACTGAGGTTAGTACGCTTCCAAGTTGACGAACATGATTTGTTACCTGGTCTCCTATGTTTGGGGTGTTTTGCATATTTTACTACAGAATTTATGTACGGGGATATATATATTTTAAATGATGACTTTAAAGTTAGTCTTTGCCGTTTTCCGAAAATTTGTTTTTGTAAAGGGCTGATACAAATCTAAAAAAATGGAAAAAGAGTTACCAGTAGAAACAAATACAGTAAGGAAGAAGAAGAAGAGGAAAGTGAGGTGGCAGTACACGGTACAGGGATTGACGAATTTGAAAAGTTTTGTACAATAATAAAAAGAACGATTTATTTAGTAATAATATATGAAAGTTTGAATAGGATATCAGTTAAACAGGTTCTGATAAAATTGTACACAAATTTAGTAAAATTAACATTGCGTTAAAGAGGACGTCATACTCACCTTAAGTAAATAATGGATAAGTCAACATAATGAAATATGTAGATATAGTTATGTTACATAACTGAAGTAGTAACTTAAAAATGAATATTTTCAGTACAATATTTAAGTACAAATATTTTGTTTTGTGCGAGAAAATGTAAATAAAATAAACTTTACTGGCGAAATATATTTATAAAAGTATGAAGACGAGTTGAGGGATGGAATTGAATGTCCCTATATTGCTAGAACACTGACAGACGCTGAAAGATAAGGGATGACATTGCTTATCACTATTCTGTCGGAATGCTTCACTGATACCGTGTCACTGAGTATCAATGAAAAATTATTGTTTTCGACATATTATTCAAGAATGTATATTCACGTTTTGATCAAAGTAAAAAGATAGCTTTTCAAAGTCTGATAAACAAAATGTCAATATAGCTTTTAGATTTGTATTATAAAAGTTGACAAGTATTTTGTACTAATCTATATACTGAATACAAAATGTGTTCATATAACGATTTGACTCTTCAACTATTTATCAGCTTTGATGAAACTTGTACTTATATGTTAAGCTTTCAGTCATATAGCCTAAGTTTTGTCGTGATTATTTTAAAGAGAGCTGAGGTATCGGTTACAGTGTTCTTGCAATATCAGTTTTAACTAAATAAACTGGAGAAATCTGAGTTAAACGCGCATTCCGAGGGTTCCGTAGTAACATCTATCCCGAAAATTATATCAACAACTACACATCAAGACGCCATAATCAATATCAGTGACTTGACTAAATATGCACAAATAAACAGTACTGACGGTTAATGAAGTTGTGATTGGTTTTTAGAACAGCTGATTGTTGATTGTTGGCAGGCCACGTTGCTTATTATTACTTTCTTATTTGAGGTTAGTTAACGCTGTAATGAGAAGTTAACACTCCAGAAAAAGTTTTTATCGCTCATACAGAACAAGCCGTTCCGGTGGTTTGACGCGAACTGCAGTAGAGTTTCAAGAACGATTCGACCAATAGCATCCAAATAATGACGTAATGATGAGTGTTGTTGACAAATTCCGTCATAAGAGTAGTGTTTTGACTCAGAGTTTATCAGCAAGTCTCCAAAAATACTTCACCGGAAATCTTTGAAAATGAACATCAGTAGCCTACGGTAATATTTCTTTGATTAAAATATTTAAAAACCTTGGTGGATTCCTGTTTATAATACAAAATGGAACAAAACGACACATTGGTTTATTGCCCCTTAATGTTATTTATTGTAATTTGAGTTATGTGCCAATTGATTAGCTAGAAGTAGTGAAAACCCGCATCCACCATATTCCCACCGCCATCTGTAATTGTTTACATTCATCATCAGAATCATAATTTATTGTAATCTGAGTTATGTATCAATTGAATAGGTAGAAGTAGTGAAAACTCGTTTAAAGATCTAGTTATATTGTTACAAGTCAAACAAACAGAAGAGTAGTAACAAGCATTCTAATAATAATAATAATTCGACATTATGCAATAATATATATTATGTAATGCCTTGCAGGTTGATTGATTTTTTTTATACTCTATGATATGTATATATTTAAAACTTCATACATGCTTTTCTTGTGGTAAGGTTAGGGCACCTGCCAAACTCTACATCTCGATATTGTTTTTGTTCTTTTTGATGGAAGTCTCAAACTGAAGTATGCCTAGGAGACCCCTAAATTTGTTCAGTGTTACACTGATAATTGTATTGTTGTAAATTGTGTCTGTATATTTTGTATGTATAAGGTATGTATAATTTATAAGTAAGTATAGTTATGTTATCAGTAAGTTAAAAAAAAAACATCCTTCTTTTGTTTTTTGATGCATTATATTTTGTTTGTTTTCATGTATAACCTAAGTGGGATCTTAAATTGTGTTTTTATTTATATGTATGGTTACAGTAACATGTGAATAAATATAATAAAAAATAAAAAAACCACTCACTGTATTCTGTTAATGTTTATTGTAAACTTTAAACTATTAGAAATATACAGAATACAGCTATCTAATCTCCATAAATATTTCCAAGAACAAACTTAAAATGCGTTGAGTTTTATAAATTTAAAACATTGTCTATATTTATTAACCTTAAGAGAACACAGTAAAAACGGCAAATGATTTAGTTTCATAATTTGTTTAGTATTTTAGGCAAGGTCGATTTGGGAAAAGTACGTAAAATTTAGATGTTTTGCTGCCTACTTAGGTCTCAGATAAGTTAACCACCTCGTACCTAAACAAGGGATTTTCCGTAGGTACACAGAGAGGTATGAAAATAAGTAAACAAGTCATGATTTTATCTTTTAGAATAATTATATTTGACAAAAAATTTATTTTACGATAAACTTATACTTTTTATTAGATTTTTCTCTTTTGATATAGATAACCACCTTAAAAATAGACACATTGTTACATTTGAAACTCCTGCAGTACGTTACCGTTCCATTTCTCGTGTCACTTCCTTGTCCCAAGATTTGATCTCTATAGCCTATCACCGCAGTTGTGCGGATAATCACCATACATAGGACACGCACGGAACAGCTCCTTACAATAACATTATTTATTAATGAGATGCGTGCGATAACGCCTTCGATATGTAGATGTATGTATAACTTAGCGTGCCTCCTATACTCCTTCAGCAAAAACCTTCGGGAAAACCTATTAAGGTTAAAATAAATGCGTTTCATATGTAAATAACAGATCCTGATTATAAAATGGCGTAGCTATATTCTTTGATTACGATAAAATGTATAAAACGCGGAGTATTTAGATTCGAGATATGTCGCACAAATAAATAATAATCATACGGACTAGTTGTTTCTTTTGTTTCCTGTATATTGTTTTGCTTGTATTATATGAAAGACTTTAGTAATAATATAGTTGTTTATTGTACCCTAGCTGTCTTATCCGACCTCACCCGTGTTTATAAATAAGGAAGTCTATCCGAGCTTTTTCTGAAATGATTAATTTATGAAAGTGATACATGTTATGTTATGCTAAAGAATTTCGCGTATATCTTTACTATTGAACCGATTTCAAGGACTGAAGTGTCAAATTAAACAGTTTTACCAGCAGATTTGTTAAAATCATTCATTTTTATTTAGAAACAATAATTCTATATTATATTAATTTATCATTTAAATAACATCCCTGTTTTAGGTAAGTAACATATTTCCGTAATGGTTAAAAAACACATGACAACAGTTTTTATTTTGTTTTATATTTTATAACAGTTGTTTTAAATAATAATAATACTTTTTTAAACATATACATACAGAGTGTTTCTGGGAGAATCCCCATACTTCACAAGTGAATTCCTCTCATCATAATAATGGAAAAGTTCACAACCCCGAAGGATTTTTATTGCGTTTGTTTTTCAATAAAAATGGACCTGAACACATTCTATTAAATTTTAGTTGATTACACTAAAATATTTGCTTGTATGTAAATGAAAAGGGTTTAGTACGACAAGAGCTTTCATGTGTACATTTTTAATTCTAGTTCATTGAAAGAAAGACTTGTTTTTTAACGTTTTTTTAGTATTTTCAGCAATATTTGTTCGTTTATCTTCTTCCTCCGCGGTATTTATTTCCAAGAATGATTAAAGTATTTTCGCTAGCTTAAAATGTCGAATTCAAAGTTGGAAGTCACTGCTAAAATGGATTTTTTTAAACTCAAAATTTGAAATAAAGTACATTTTGTTTATGTTTAATAGATCCAGGTTTCATTTATTTACCTTATTTTTAGAGTATCAAAGACCAATGTGTTAATATTATTCTATTGGCTTTTGTTCTGTTCCAAATGTTTTAACTATATATTTCTATTGTTTGTTGCAGGTAGCTCACTAATTGAACTTTAAAATTGCTCTTGAAGTTTCTATTTTGCTGGTCTGTAAGTACTTAATGGCTTATTTTGCAATGCTTCTATGCTAATAATGTAATTACGCTTCCGTTTTTAATAATAATACAAATTAGAAGTCGTTTTAAATATCATTATGGTTTTGGGATTTTATTGTAAACTTTACTATTCAGTGTAATTATCGTATGATTAGGTAGAGTGGTTGGGAAGTGTCTTTTAGTTAAACAAAAAATTAAAGATTCGACTCTGGAATTTTTTTTTTTAGTTTTAAATGAAAAATTTAAGTTAATATAAGTAAGAATCAATTACTAACTAATGCTGACAAAATTAATAAAATCTAGTAGACCTGCAAAAATATGCGTCCAAGCAAACAATCCATATTTTATACATGTGTAACATTATTATAGAGCAACACAACGACCTTGGATTCTGCAAAAATCTACTTTTTACTGTGCCTATCTCAAATGGAAAAATGGGTTCCTTGTAGAATCATTTTTATTTTGGACTGCCACAGGCGTCGAGTTTCTCTGGAATAGATGAAGTTATCTCAATGCAATATGCTACAGTTATAAACCCGCAATTCAAAATATTTTAACGGGGGAAGATTGGTTCTGAAAAAATAAATATTGCTATTTATTTTATGAACTGTCGTTTAAAATGGCTTTATTAAAGGATATCATATTTTTTATTTTATTTTTTAATATGCAATTTTTAGGAATTATTTAAAATATTGCTCAATATTCAGAAAGTATAGCCGCTTAAATGTTGAACAAATCGCACATCAGAAAAGAAACAAAATGTGTGGTTCATTCACATTACATTAACACGCTGTATATACGTGTGAAATAATTTGTTTGGGAGCCGTGACTTCATTTTACTCACCAGTTACTTCTTTGTAGTAGTCCCATTACTTCCTTTTACTGGACCCAATATTTCCATTGCTGGATTACTTATTTCATTTCACTGGACTCTAACTGGTGCCACGGACCAGTTACTTTCTTTTGATTGACTCGTTACTACCTAACTGGACTCGTTACGTTCTTTTACTGGACCCGTAACTTGCTT
>JAGFPH010000273.1:300634-312237 GCA_018207615.1 Philaenus spumarius | reverse complement strand
TTTCTTAAACACGTTACCTTCTTTTGCAACAGTTACTTCCTTTCAATAGACCCGTTTCTTCCTTTTACTGGACCTGTTGTTTCCTTTTGACTTCCTATCACTAGATCCGTTATCCCCTTTCATTCAACCCCCCTACAAATACATCAATAACTTACTCCCTATGCAACTGCTAATAACTGTTATTGGTTACACAATTATTATTTGAGTTAGTTCAGTATATGAATGCGTTGATGGTATTAATATTATTTGGCATACAAAAATAATAATAAACGGCTGGCCGTACGGAACCCTTGTCGGGAGACTGAAATGCGCACACTGTGATTTATTATTTTTAATATAGATAATCTACCTCAATATCTCATTACAAAATTAACAAAACTATACAGTTGGTGTATTGTTACGCATAAATTTGAGATAACCAATATAATATAGCCTATGATAAAATTTGTATATTTTTTGCCAAAAAGAGATACATGAACACTAATCAGGCCATACAGCTTATACATAATCGATATTAAATAATTGTTTAACCAATGTCAGCTTTTAATCTCGCATTTGGATTTAAACAATAATATTACTGTTTTTATAAAACAAAATGAGATTTAATTTATAGTGATTGTCTAGATAGATGCAAATTTATCGTTAAAACAACAAACATTAATTGCAAATTTATTTATGTTATCTACACATCCATTCAGTTATTCAAATGTTTTAAACTTGAAAAGAAATGCAAATTATTTTTGTTTTTAGAAGTAAACAATTGGCCTTGCCCTGGGTAATAGTTTTACAATAAAAATACGCGGAAACGTCCAATTGTTGTGTATCCGTCTAATTATTATAGTATGTTGTGGCTGGTTGCTATGTATTCAGCCATTGTTCAGACCAACGTAAGAAAGTGTTTCACACGATATGAATAAGCTAATTTAGCCTGGGATCCAGTAGTCACTCTTGGGGACAGGAACAACGGGAAAAGGGAAAATAACGTCCAAAGACCTCGCAAGCCGTAAGAGATTTGACGGTGGCATTTAAAGCGGTCGGTAAAAAAAAAAAGCAATCGGTGGACTGAAACACCGAATTTGAGGTACCGGTAGGCCTATAGTTAAAAATAATATTGTAAATCAAACTATATTCAAAGAAAATTGTCTAGATCGTGTTTATTAGAAAGGTTTACATGGATTAGTAAAATTATACAGGCATATTTTGTATTTATTATTTGTAGAAATGAATGGAATTTCACTAAATAAAACATATAATGTAGGCGTATGTGTTTAGCCTACAATTTAGTTACTAGAAAATAATTAGCATTATTTTTTACAAATAAAAAATAATGTTAGCGTAATATCTGCTAGTAACATTTTTGAAGAAATTTAATTCTCACATTGGTCGTCACAACAGAGTAGCGCAGAGGTTAAAGACAGTCGCCATAAATAATAATAATAATAAATAATAATTCTTTATTGCCATAAAACCAACAATACAAATAGCAGAACCATTACAAATAGCTTTAAACTGATAATATTGTTAATTTTATATATGATTACATGATTCTGTTTGTGTAAAAACGTTTTATTAATTATTATAATCAAATACAAGAAAACTATTTAGATTTCATCCGATTAATACTGGTTGAATACATTCTGTTTTTATTTAAAAGGTTCATCATACCTATATTATTATTTTCAAAAATATAAGATCTAAAAAGTGTATAAAAAGCTTTTAACGCAAAACTTTGAGTTTATTTGGTAATAAAAGTTAATAAATACCGTCTAAATGTATAATTCGAATGACTATAGTTAGACCTATTAACGTCTGTAATTTAACATAAAAAGTTAGTCTAAACTATTCTTTAAACAAATTGAACTACTAAAAGAAAAGAAAACTTAACCTACAAAATCAAAGATTGAAATGAACTCTTAATTTAAAAGAGATTTTTAGAGTAAATATAATTTCAGATTTATATTGAAAAATAATTCTAGAATGTTTAATTGAAATTATTAAAGTAATGGTAATTTAAGATTATATTTTAAAAATGGGAGATCTCTGCGTGCCTTCCATGTAGTAACCAATTTCTCATTTCTCCACATTTTTTTGCCACCTTTTTAGCAAAACAAATAAAGAAAATGAGTGAAACATAAATAAATAAAGTTTACCTTTCTTAATTATCCTTAAGCCTAGTCCACACATACAAACATGTTTGCAAACAGTTTGCCAGTTGTTTTCGTGTTTCTCATTTGTTTGCCGGATGTCTTCAAAATGTTTGCGAATAGTTCGCAAACAGTTTGGAAACAGTTTGCAAACAAATGAGAAACATTTTAACAATGTTTTATGTTTCCCAAACCATATGAAAACACGCAAACATGTAGACCAGGAAAAGTATTGAAAAATAAATAAATGTATGCCTACAGCTCCAATTTGGATGCAGTTTTCTGCGTCGTGTTCAGAAAAATACCAGGAACAAAGTACGACCAGTTTCGGGAGAAAGCGGAAATGCATCTCAAGTGCATCTAAAAGTGCATATTTTTTTTATACGTCCATAAATGGATAAAAAGCCGTGAAAATCGGTACTCGAGGGTTTTGGGGGGCGCTGATCTCATTTCTGACCATACGAAATTCGGGGGTGATGGGGGGAAATTTGTAAAGTTGCGATAGGGACTTGAAAATTTCCTCTCGGCGGTATTTGAGGACGCCGTTTTGATTTCTGACCATGCGAAATGCCCCCAGTGCACGGGGGGGGGGGGGGGGGCAAAAGTCGTGTGGTTGCGACAGAGACTTCAAAATTTCATCTCTGAGGTTTTTGGGGACGCTGAATTCATTTCTGACCATGCGAAATGCCTCCGTTGCAAGGGGGGGGAGGTGAGGGAGGAGGGGGTCGATGTGCATAATATTTTATAAAAAGAGAATTTTAAATCTCATAGGAGAAACTTGTATTTAAAAGAAATAACTTTGATATCTTGTTAAATAAATATCCACATTGTTAATTAAAAGTAGTCGGTTATTTATTGAATTATTCATAAAATAGAGTAGGCCTAATAGCAGTTCCTTTATAACATGCTTATGAATGTTCACGATGTTTTCCACAATATTTTCAAATGTTTAAACACTGAATTTTGGGCAACCAATAGATTTTCAACTAGTCAGAATTGAAATCAGCGCCCACAAAAAAATCCGAGAGGAATTTTTCAATTTTATTTCTCAACTTCACAAATTTCCCACCCTCCATCGCCCCCACGGTGCATCGCCTTTTGCATGGTTAGTATTGAAATCAGCGTCCTCAAAATCCACCTAGAGGAAATTTTCAAGTTTCCGTCGCAACTTCAAAAATTTTCCACCATCGGCCCCCAAAGCCCCTCCCCCCCCGGTCCACCGGGAGCATTTCGCATGGTCAGAAATGAGATCAGCGCCCCCCAAAACTCCAAAGTACCGATTTTCGCGGTTTTTCATTCATTTTTAGAGGTATAAAAAAAAAATATGCACTTTTAGATGCACATAACACCCGCGATGCATTTCCGCTTTCTCCGGAAACTGGTCGAACTTAATACGGACCTTATTCAAGAAATCTGTGAGTCCACCATCGCCTTCTCCTAGGTAAGCTAACCTCATTATTAGAATTAAATATAAACTAGCACAAGCTAGAAGAACGTCTTCTTCAGTCAACATCTCGAGAAACACTGCCTAGCTAGTGTGGACACAAAACCATGACAAACATTTTGTCGTTTCTTGTTTGTAAGTGTGGACTAGGCTTTAGAAACCCCACCAAGAACCTCTGAAGTTAGAGGAAACCTAGTCGGGTACACAGACTGTTGGACAGGAACTCTGCCTACAACGTATACAGCGCACCACCACAGGTAGTCCAGTCAATGAGTGCTCAAAAGAGGGGTGTAGAGTGCATGGAATATGCGATAATTTTTGACTTTAGGACTTTGTTAGGAGGTAAACTTACTAAAAGTCCCCACCCCTGGGAGGTGAGCATAAGGCGGGAGGGGGGTGGAAAGGTCTCATTTTTCGCTTATATCTCGGAAACAGTGCACTCTAGAAAAAATGTTTCGAATAAAAATGAAAGATAATTACATTTCCTATAAAATAGTTTCTGTATGTATTTGTCGAATTCCCAACGGTTTTCGAGATATAAGTTATTGAAAATCGACAATTTTCGAAAAAATCGTGTTCCACCCCACTCCCGCCTTATGCTCACCTCCCAGGGGTGGGGACTTTTAGTACGTTTACCTCCTAACTACTCCTAAAAAAGTCCTAAAGTCAAAAATTATCGCATATTCCATGCACTCTACAATGCATTCATTGACTGGACTAAGGGACAAACATTATAACTTCCAAGTAGACATTTTAACGACTGCACTTATTCTGTTAAGGGGTGGGGGTTGTAAGTCAGAAAATTTTAAATAGTTGTGTGATACCTCATTTTAAAGCCATCGTTGAGACGAAAGAATTGGTGTAAAGTGAGCTATACCCCAATCCAAAATGGCGGAACCAAGAAATTCAGGTTTACCATTTTTCTACGTATTGTATTCTAAATACATTTAGATGTGTATTCATTTTAAGATACAGACACGTTGCACAATTGTTTTTAATCTACATTAATTATGATTTAGAAAAAAATGAACTCCCAAATTTTGTTTGCCATATTCTTATTCGGTTAAGGGGAGGGAGTTGCAAGTCAAAAATTTTAAATAGTAACCCGTATTGTGTGATCCCTCATTTTAAAGCCCTCGTTGAGAAGAGAAAATTGGTGTATTTAAATGGCACCAATATGGCTCCGATAACCCGATCCAAAATGGCGGAGCCAAGAAGTTTATTATATAGGATAAAAGGATATGACAGATTAGTTGTTAGGGTGAACAGCTGATTATGTAGGCTATATACGTGGACAATCTTCCATCATCTGAGTTGTATTCTTTTCTCTAGTTGTATATTCATATGATCTCTAGAACTTTCTACGGTCCTTAGATGCTTAAGTGGACAGCTTTGGCCTACGAAATAAAATACACACAATCAGCTGTTTCTGTAAACATAGTAAGTCAATGTTAAACCCCAACATTATACACCGGCCACTATTTAGACTTAAATTCTATTGAACACAGGGCTAGAATATCTGCATGGACCATTAGGTACAGAGCACTTTCCAATCGTGATTCGGCCGCCGCACGAATGGCTCTATTATGTAATGAATTGAATTTCGCGGCCTACCCTATGATGTACTGGTACTATAGCTGACATTTGTTATACAATAAAAGTCACGGCCCTAGATTACTTTTCCTGTATTTAGGATTGAGAAGTAAATACATTATGTACTGTTTTAGTACCAACAAAATTAGTGCATGTATCATTACCAAAGAATAGAGAATTGTTTTTAGTGTTTGTTTTGTACGTTACGCACTTTAGGGCGATAGCTAAGTTAGTAAGCTGCTATTTTAATGCGCTACTGTTCGTACTGTCTTATGTTTTACTTGTTTTACTCCACTTCCGACCTTCATTAGTCTTAAGGGCACAAAATGAATGTGTTGGGATTTTTGTGGCGGATACGACCAACTGTCGGAAATGTTACGCACATAGTCCATCCTTTTCTAACAGTGCCATTTCATTATCTGTTGTTATTTATCTTCCTCTGATTATTCTGATCTTTCAGTCGATAGATTTTTACCTGTGATCTTTTCCTGTACATATTCTCAGTCTTGTGTTTCTAAGTTTTTCTAATGTTGGTATTCCTATTAAACCCGATAGACCCATAGACATGGTAGAGTACTATCGTCTTTCCAAATTTTTCCTGACTATTTTAGGCAGATTTCGAAGGGAATGCAGTCAAATAATATGTATTGCATTTTTTTCGTTTTATGATGCCTAGACTCCAAAACCGTAATCAACCCTCAAGAGTTTATTTACAGTTATATATATATATTTATACCACTTTCGTATGGACACGATAACTGCATAATTTGGCACAAATTCCAGTTTGTTATGTATATAAATATATAACGGAAAATTGAGTTAAATAATGGGCAAAATCGGACCAAGGTGGTAGAAATGAGGAGGGGTTAGAAATGCTTTAAAATCGCTGTAGCAGCCACCTTGATATAAAAAATATTGCATACGTTTAGAGTTTTTTATACATCCTTAGAGTAAACGATAAATTTGTTTGAAAGGTTTTTGATCAAAACAACTGCTAGCTAATGTGTTTAAAAAAATATGAAATGAAGAACAATAAAAGTATAACGCTCTTAGAAGGCACAATATAAAATCAGTTCAAAATTATTGTAAACCTTCTAAATATTATCTAAATCGTTTGTTGATACAATGTTGATACGACCAACCCTTACTGCAAAATCAGATCAAATTGGAGTGAAATACAAAAAACTCATTTCTCCCTTAATAGACATAATATCAAGTCATTTTAAAATGTGTGTAAACATTCTAAAAATCACTAAAATCTTTTGTCTGATTTTTTTTATAATTACAACCCCAGAATAAAAAAAGACGAAAACATGTTTGATTTAGTATTTATTTCAGTTAGAATTCAGGTAGTTAAAAGTATTCGATGGTGTGCACACGCGGTTGTATTATTTGTGTTATTGTGCGCGTGTATATGTGTTGTGTTGTACTGTAATTTATTTATTTCAATGTATTAACGACCTCAATAGAGCGATATTCTGAAGATGGAACTAGTTCCGAAACGCGTCAGCTAACAATATATGTAAAGTAAGCAAACTACTTATATTACAAAAAAAGTCACATAGACGGACATATTATCCTTTTACATGTTTGATGTTGATGGCGACTCTCGGCGAAGAATATGAAAACAGATTATGCATATTCCAATATTTTGACGGAAATGACGATGGATTAGGCCAGAGGCACTTGGATCGGGATGGGGTGGTGAGGGTAGTTGTGATCTAGATTATGCAGATTGTGCATACGCAGTGGGGTCAGAGTTTTAGCGTAAATGACAGGATTGTTTTATATAATAGAGAGTTATTAAACTAACATGAAAAAAACTAGGTCGTTATAGTTATTTGTGTCTTAAGGGAGGAAAGTAGCACTTTGTCATCCAGAAATGAAATGTAATTTTCTTAAGGGCGATTAAGATTCTTTCTTCCCGTAAGACACACAACATTTTTCATTGCATTAAACTTTATTAAAAATGGACATTCATATGTACAAAATGTGAATGTCCAAAAATCCATTTACAAAAACAATTGATTTTATGCCAAGAATACACAGACACGGAAGTTTGTTGTTGTTTCAGCAGTTGTTTTACTAACATATAATTTAGCGGGAGGAAAAGTGCCCATATAAAAAGCATTTAGTATAATTTAGTTTGCCTAATAGGTGGGCGACAAAGTAAACTCAATATGTTTTAGCCTATATGGACACTTTTGCGCCTCCGGATGATAAATTGTTCTTTCTACCCTATTAATGAGGCAAAACATACCTCAGGAAGAAAAAATAACCGATTTTTAATTTGCTAATTTGGTTGCTATGGTAATAAATGCAAATGTTTTCAAGAGTTTGTTCAGCATTATAGGTCTAACTTAAAATTCTTTTGGGGGCAACTTTACTATTCGACTCTACGCCATATTGCTGCAGCGGTGCCAACGTATACGCAACGAATGTTCTAATACGTCATTGTAATGTTCAATTCAATTTCTAAACGTCTGAAATAAATGAAAACCGAAAATAACTTTAACAAAATGTATTGCAATTAATTATACATAGAAAATAAAACACTTTAAACTTAAACTCTTTTTGTAAGTTCTTAAGAAAATATTAGACATAAGCCTATGTTAGACATGGAACATCGGATTGTGAATGCAAAAGTAAATAAACACGATAGCTGGTTTCCGCTATTCCTACGGCTTAACATCACTTAATAAAATAACATAATACACTTTTAACTTAAATTCACTTCGAGAATAATAAAAAAAAAAAACTAAAAGGTTTTAACCTATAGTTCTTAGTCAGTATGTTTACCCGCAATCAACATTTAACAGTAGAATGTAAAACAACGTCGTTGTCTGTAAAAATATTAGGCTAGGATCGAATAGTAGTATACGCTTTACATACGAAAAATAATTACTTCAAACATTCATTTTTTATATTTATTCGTATATTTACAGTTAATCTTCGTCGTCTGCAAACATATCTATATTTACAATAATCATTATACCACTAAAATCTACTGAACATTCATCAGTACAATATAGTTAGGTTGGCAGCACTACTCTATTTCCTAAAAAAAAGGTCATCGTCTGCAAACATATGACCGTAGAGTCGAATAGTAAAGTTACGCCTTCTTTTGATCCAAATTAACTGTTTTATTTATAATATTTTATGTAACAACAGATTTTTGAATTATAATGCCGTAAGTCTTTTTCGTTGATTTAACTAATTCTAAATTTGCTAAGATGGTTGATATTTGAATTTTTAATACATGCATTCAACAAAAGTGTGTTAGTTCAGTACATGTCTAACCTGAAATTGTGCTATCAAGCTTTGATCCAAATAGGCTGTTAAGAGCTTTCATCTGTCATGAGGCTGAGAGTGAACCCGTACTTTATAAAGTTTTACGTTTTAAAATAAAAATAGTAAAATTTTCTAACGTATCTTAGTTATATATCTTAAAATATACCTTCATATTTTCGTATTCTTATCTCAAACAGTTTTTGCTCTACCATGATTCTAAGTCAGTCAGGACAAAGCCGCTCATGTAAACTATGACTTGTTTTATGAAAGTCAAGCGTTCCTTAAATACACGACACAAATAAAGAAAGAGCGACATTTATTGGAATATATTTAGAATATAACGCTCATGAACTAACATAAAGTTGAGTCAAAGTGAGCAGTTTGCCATATATACTTACACTTTGTCATGTCTGAGTGGGCAGAGACATCTACCAATATGGACGTTAGCCATAAACTATATTACTTGTTTTGTGTTTAACATCTTATACAAACTCTTTTTGGGTTAGGTAAATAAAGTGTGATGCATACGAATAAGATATAAAGGAAAAAATAAAAGGAGTGTGTAAATACTAACAAACGTATTTCAATTAAAATGTCATAACAATTTTGATTTTAGTGGTACGTGTCTTTAAAAGGACTCAAACTCTTTTCAAATAATTCGTTTGCTAGTCTCTAGGTATCAGTCGATACCTAATGTTTTCTAGGGGAAGGATAGAGTTGTTATCACTATTAAATGGGTCAATAATTGGGTATATCCTGCTAACTAGCTTACAGGTAGGTATCGGTTTGGAAACTGGTGGCTTCTAACAAAGATATAAAATGTTTGACTTCTCTTTTAAAAGAATATCTAATTTATATACCTTGTTGGTTTTAAAACTGTTATAATATATTCAGCCATTCTCTAATATGGTCGCCAACTTCAACATTTCCAATGGAATCATTTATTTTGTGATTAAAGAATGTTTTTTTATAAACCGAATATTTTCCATGTAAGTTGAACTTGATGTATCGATTTTTAAATTTTTGAAGGGGTCTAGGATAAGGGGGGGGGGGCTGTATATAAAAATATGATTCTAATTTTAAAAGCCTTGAAATTACATGTTTTGTAATTTTTTACGCTTGTAAAACAAGTGTGTATAATATTGCCAAGTTGAAGGGGTTAAATCCGGATAGTAATGATATTGTTGTTTCCCCTCGGTAATTTCACAATACTGGTCTTACTACGTAAAAAAATGACGTGTACAAATTGTGTTGCCTTGTTAACACATTCTGATTATGACGTTAATGTCTCTTATAGCAGCATCGAAGCCTCTACTCTACTGTAAAACCTATTGCCGTTCGCACGCTTCACAACTCCAAGAAGAGATGTCGTAATGTACAGGTTTTAATTTGAATGCCTTATTATGCATATTGTTTATGTTATTGTTTTGTCATCATAACTATATTCAAATTTAAACTCGTTAAAAAGCGTGTAACAATGCACTTACTTCTCGTTATCAAGTATATTAGAGTTATATTAAAACAATAAACTAAGCGTTGGATTGTTTGCGCGCAAACATAAGATAAGAGAACTACTGGGTACCGGAGAGTGGGAATATACTAGCTTATATATTAATTGCTAAATTACACATTTGTCATCGTTTCTTGTCACGTTATATAATAATTATCACATGTATTTTTGACGATTACTCTTTATTCATGTGATAGTTCACTTAAATTATTTTAAATATAGGATTCCGCCACTTCTCGCTTCGCACAACCCCTACACGCCTTCATCAATCGTTTCCACAACACGCGGAGAAGTAAATGCAAACAGATTATTGTAGCATATTCTTGGACTGAGGCACTTGCATTGAGGTAGGGTTGTGGTTGGGGGAACGTAGCAATGACCTAGACGCATGCGCAGAAGACCTAGAATCCTGCGTGAATGACAGGAGTTTTATATAATAGAAAGATTCCACAAAATAAATCTATTAAGGGAATCTCTTGTGCAAAACAGCTAAAATATACACTTCGTACTAACGTGTTTTGACCGATTTTCAACTTCAAAAGTTGTAAAACTTATACTTTTTTTTAAAGGCTATACGCTTTTGCCTTGTATCTTGTAATTGAAGGGAAATCGACGGCAACTCCTTTTGATAAATGGTTTAGTCAAGTAAAATTGATTGCATGTAATTCATTTTTTGGGGATTTCAAACATAAATTTCCTTTTTTTATGTTATTTTTGAATTATACATTTTTAGGTATATTTGGATTTTACTACCTAATGAAGTTGTTACCATATTGCGACTTCCGGGACATTACGTAGTTTTTCGAATTACGGACCCTAAAGCCCAAAACCATGGCCAATTTAACCTTTCAGTGCCAGAAATTTTCCCTACTGACCGTGCAAGAAGTGCCAGGTTAGTGTTATATGTTGTATCACGAAGAGCCAGGTTATAATACACGCAATATTAAGCTGTTTTCAAAAACTATCATAGTTACGTTATTAGTTGATGAAACGTTTTCCTTTTTTTATTTGTTCGTAAAAGTATACTGTAAATGTTAAAAAAAACTTGCTATAAAAAGCATATTTTTAGTACAAATGTTTACTTTTATAAAATTTGTTGATGATTTTTTTGCACTACGCACATTTTGACCAGTAAACAATTAGTTCTCCACACAGTAAATGGCGTAACTATTGAAATACTTATTTTATTTACTATTGTTCATACTCTCAAAAAATGTAACACATATCTTCAAAATAAAGTTTTTATGCAGTTTTTAAAAATTTTGTAAAAATTTAGATTGTCGTTCGCGTCACCAAAAACTATGATGTAGGTTAATGTGCACTTTAGACAAAATATCACTAGGCATATGTTGTAGCTGTCATTTCTTCAAAAACACAAAATTAGAAATGAAGGGCTGAGAAGCCAAGACCCGTATAAGTGTAGTGAAGTTAGTTTTGAGAAAACTTAGTTTAAAGTTAAACTGTTGAAATCAAATTCAGGTAAAACCATGACCACTATATTTTTAATTGCTAGGTTCTAGACTAATATAATCTCCCCAAAAAACACTTAGCGTTAAAAAAAGAACGCCAAGAATGCTCTTAAAAAAAAGAATGATATCATAAATAGGTCGCCAATATTAAG
>JAGFPH010000273.1:284102-295634 GCA_018207615.1 Philaenus spumarius | reverse complement strand
ACATGTGAGCTTTACGCTGAACACTGATAAGCGGCCGACGCACAGTGCATTGCACGCCAACCCACATATTGGGAGTATTTTCCATACACAATGCATTGCGTGCTTCGCACGCCATCCCCCGTATTGAAAGTATTTTCAATACACAGTGCATTGCGTGATTCGCACGCCAACCCGCATATTGGGAGTATTTTCAATGCACAATGCATTGAGTGCTTCGCACGCCAACCCCCCGTATTAGGGGAATTTTTAATACACAGAGCATTGCGTGCTTCGGCCTCCAATTTTAAGCCTATGTGCTATGGACGCATGTGTGCGTCCGCTTTAAAATATTAGTGATTATTTCGTAAAAAGGGTCAAAAATAAAAAATAAATAAATTTCTACTCATTTAGGCTATAATTATAAAAAAATAAAAGATCAGCTCCTAGTATAGGTAATACGAAATTTGCGTAGCAGTGAACATGTTAACAAGAATTCGAAATGATGTAATATAACATAGGTTACAAGTAAATTACATATGTAAAGTAAAGCGACTTGCAGCCCTTGGCTTCTAAGCTAAACAGCTCTTCTACGAAGTAGTTTTCTTTTCGCCACTAGATCTCAGCACACGATAGACTTAGACGTACAGTTAGATTCCTTGGCCACAAACATTTTAAAGTGTTGAAGAGCCAGTTTCTGCATTTAACTCCATTATTCAAAAAAATGTCACTTGTACCAATTGGCTTCTCAGTCCTTCAAATAACTTATAACCTACTCTGCTTCTTTTTTTTTTTTTTGCTAAAACTACCTGTACCACAATAACTACCAAAGTAACAAAACAACCACTTCCGGAATAGTAAACAAAGTAGAGGTGACTATGGGCTATCGAGATCGTTTCATTATTGCTAATTTAAAATAAATTATTAGCCTGACACTGTCTGAAATGTTTTAAAAAACTGAACTTCTTTTTTGTATTTTTTTACTACTCGTCCGTGTAGTCTTACGTAGGCTCTTCTGCACATTTCGGTAACGTCCTTCTAGTCTTTAGTTTGAACATTTACTTATCTATACATGTTAAATAATGTTTATGAACAAGATGTTTTGCACAAACTACTTCTAGACTGATACGTAAATATAGTAGGGATGTAAAATCTCGATTGAGTTCGTTAATTGGCAAAACTGGACCAAATTGGTCGAAAGCGGGCAGGTTTTTAAAGAAACTAAAACACGACTTTAACTTTTTTATATAAAAAATATTGCACATCAGTTTATTACTCCTAACAGAAAGTCGAAAGACTTTTTTGAGGTATTTGATGTCATCAAACATTAACTGAAGGTGTGTACACGATAGGGATTGGAGGGTACAAAATAACATACCTCCCTACAAACAAATCTTACTGCCAGGTGTTACTCCGAAGAGTGGTTTCGGAGCCAGTTCAAAATGGTTATAAAAAATCCAAAAATCTTCTGTCTAAATATTTTTTTATAACTGCAGCTCTTAGTGCAAAAGCCGAATGTTTGTTAAAATTTTAGTTTATGGGAATAAATGGGACTTAGCAACCTACCTGTAAAGTCTATTCTATATTTTACTGTATACATATTTCCTTGAATCTTTGTTTACAAATTTACCTTTTTCTCCGTGTACACGGTAACAAAGGAACGTTTCTGGTTTTTCCTAGACTAAAAATATAGCTTCCTGTATATTAATCGAAGGGGTTAGATGGAACTGATATATTTGGCAGGAGTAGCGAGTGTGATAAGCAACATTATGCCAGTGTTTTCGAATGTTGCCAACAGATGGCAGAGATAAGAGCCCGTGCCAGGCGGTGCCTCCTAGGGTCGTGTCACGGACGTCTCCCACCATTACTGGTCCTAAAAACAAACGCCCGATTGACTTTTACACAAATAATCTTTACCTAGTTTGCGTTGTACGTGTCCATGCATCGTTCATTTTCTATAAAGTGATGTAAGTTTAGCTACAAAATATTGAAATTTATGAAAATTTACAAATTTCAGTAATTAATATTGTATGCTTTATATGAAAAAAACATTAAATGTCATTGTATTCAATGTATTAAGTAAAAAAAACAAAACATACAGTACACTTTTTAAATAAAAGCAGTCTTTTTTACAATATTTGTTTACTACAGTCAAATTTTTACCATCAACTACTACTTTCTTTTTCTTTAATACATAACCTAAACCATTTAGTTTATTTTTTTGTCTCGCATTGCTTTTTCTTATATCTATGTTGGTCCTTTTACATTTTGCACTATTCTTTTAAAATGTGATAAGGAAACTACTTTTTTTATCATTGTCTCTTATTTTTAATATTAGTCAAAAGCTTGAACAAGGAAAAACCTCAGCACATCTATTTGAACCCGTTCTATTTTAAACTTTAGATTTCAAAACAAAATTGAATTTGAAAATAAATATTAAGTTTCCAAAGCACAGCGCTACTGAAAGTCAAACTGACGTAAAAGATTGGCTCTAATGGCTAAACGTTTACGTATACAAAACACATATAATAAAAAATGTTTAAAATTAAATTTTCTGTCCGAAACTACAATAAAATGCAGGAGGTTTATGAAGAAGTTTTTAGTTTAGGCATCATACTGAAAAATGGCTTATACACAACAAGACATTTGATGCAAGTTAGTCAAGGCTCTCATTAGAAAAAGAACTGCATCACGTATAGTTCAAAAGTTTTTTATTTTCACTTAAGGTAGAGCAATCTGAATTTATTATTGACTCCTAACTTTGTAACTGTTCAGGGAAAATTATTATTTTTAAAACACCAGTTAAATTCAATTATTCGTAAATTTTTTGTACATATTCATGTAAAGGAATTCTGCTTACGTGTTAAAAATATTAATTTATCAAACTCTTTAATCAAATAAAATACATTTTTATTACATTAGAAAATCCATCTTTATTATTTGACCAAGTATTTAAGTAAAAAATGTTATTAATACGATTTTGAAAAAATGTAATACTAGTTTCTATGAATACTGTTTTGTACTCAGCATAAGTTCGGAAGTACCTGAGTCGACCGGCTTGTTTTAATTTACCAAAATATCGCATCCATTCTAATATTTTTGAAAAACAATTGCGTGGGTTGAAACAACAAACTAACAATAGTTCTTGTCGGAGAGCAGGATTTTAATTTGGTAAATTCAAAAAGCCATTAACTACTACAACCAAACAGATGGGCAAGCCCTGGTTTCGGGGTTTAAAATGGTAGGTACAGCTCTTTAAAAATTTAAACGTAATATAATTGATTTTATCGAAGTAAACACAATCATGTTGATCAAGTTATCTATGTTAGTCAAGTTGTCAAACTAAAACACATCAAGGGCGAATGTAAAAATGGATAATTTGTATTCGTATTTAATATTATGGCGTTCTATTATAGAAGTTCTTTTAAATGCTCAGTTATCATTTGTATAATATGTTGTATGTTTTGTAGCTTTCATCTAATGAGTCACACTGATCGATAAATCAGCTGTACTGATAAGTAGAACGGTATAGCTATTAAAAAAGGATAAAAGCAAGAGGATAATTTCCAAAGATGGACTTAAGGTGTTTAGCGGTTCGGAGACATTATTGAAAAAATAAAATAATGTTTTATTTTGAGTCGGTTATTTCTTGCGTAGAGTAGTTCATTTTTAACCCTGACAAAGTCAGACACGTCAGCTAGTTCAATACAAGATTGGAACTATGTGGGCGCACATAATATAATGTCTAATAAATCTGTAAATCAATATTTTATTTTTAATTGCACTTAATCTCACGTTATTTCAACAAAGTCTCACATTTTTCTTCCCTTATCAGTAAAGAACTCGGTGACCAATGCATGGCACATAAAACAACCCTAACCGCGTTTAGTTCCGCCGGCATATCAGCCTTACTAATTACTAAGCTGTTAATTAGCATTAAGCGGTAAGTGCTCAGCCAGTTAAATTTTTCCACCCTCATCCCCCGAAAGAGATAGAAAAAACCTCAGTTTAAGCTCATAATTCCTGAAAAAGTGGTGATTATATTACGAAAGTCAGGGGAGCGCGAGGCAGATAAAGTTATGTGGGGGTGGGTGGGGGAGTACTTGGCGCCTGGTACGTCCAGCGGACTCCGAGGCTGATAAGAGCCGATAACAAGAGCAAATTACCCCCGGCCAGCCACACGTCTTTCCTGTCTTGTTTTTAATATTATAATTCAAAACTTGCGACACCCTCCACCCTCATTCCAACCCCTTGGAGTGACGTCGTCAGAGATTAAACGTGAAACTTTGTTGAAATGTTAGTCTTAGTTTAAAGTTATAAGTAGGGGTAGTTTAAGCATGCTTTAATCGAATAAAATTTTTTAATGGTTTATAACTTGTACATAAATAACTTAACATTTTTCTGGAAAATATTCATTTTCTGGATAGCGGTGATAGCTTAGGTTAGGCAGTAGGTTTAAGGTGCGGCTATACATACACGTCACGTCACGTCACGTCACGTCCCGTCCACTAACGTCATTTTAGGTATGGTGGCTATACATACCCGTCACGTCACGTCACGTCCAGGCACAAAAAGTAGCGCGCGCACATCTTATCTTTTAATACCTATATCTTGAGATTCATTTTGACCTAGGTAATGTTTACTAATTAAGTAAAACAGCCGACCTAGCTTTTTTACAATAAATTTGCTGTAATTTTATCAGTATTTTGTGCTTTATAACTGAAACACAAAGTTAGTTTCAGTTGTAGTCAACTGTCAATATATTTCCATGTTAAACTATTGTTATACAATTATTATTATTATCAATGTTATCTTGACTTTATAAGTGAGCCTCTAAACCGCAGTAATAGAGTTATAATTTTAGATTATAAAGTTATTATAGTAGTTATAATAGTAATGTATATACTAAATTTATATTGATAAAATTAATTTTGATAAAATATATTACTGTATACAATCTAAATATATTTTTCTTACCTGTGGAATTCATTTTAATTGCAATTTCTTCCCAGCAGTAGTTCCTCCTTACGTTATTCATGTATAAATTGTGAGAAGGGTCAAAAAGTTCTTTGAAGTCTTGCACTAAAGTTATCAAATACTCGTTGTCCATGGTTGACGCACAACAAAACACTATGTTACTGAAGGAACGACACACAAGAAACAGGTGAACAGACACACTTCACCCCTTGAACTGATAAGGTGCAATATTTTTGTTTATCTCTGTTATGGAGCCAACAAAATATAGTCAAAAAACATTCAGCTATACCAACGATGTTTCCCGACTGTGCGCGGACAAAGCCGAAGCGGAGATAAATGACGTCGCTTGACGTCGCTTGACGTGATCCCTGGCTATACATACCCGTCACGTCACGGCACGTCACGTCACGTCACGGCACGGTATGCTCTCTAGAGCATTCGAATATTTTCTGGACGTGACGTGACGTGACGTGACGGGTATGTATAGCCACCTTCATTTGATTACACAGGGAGCATACCTCTGGAAAAAAGACGGGACGTGACGTGACGTGTATGTATAGCCGCACCTTTATGTTCAATACTCCGTACAACAATTGATAAGCGAGACCATCAATTCAAACAGAAAGAAACAAAACTTCACTTTTTCCATTAAATATAATGAAACTATACACTTCACCGACTGCAACAAACCAAATATTAACAATACAAACAAAATTGAATAGGTGAATTAACTAGAAAACTTTCATTTATCATGCATTTTTGAAATATCTAAGAGCGCTGCCAGATATTTCGGAAAGTAAGAAGTGCTAGAAACTTATATTATGTTTACAAACTGAAAATACACTTTAGTCTGAGAGTTTAAGATAGTTTAGTTCAGGTTTTTTTTGGGGGGGGGGGGGGAGTGCAATTCTGTTTAATTTAACAACGTTGTCACAATACTCGTGTTTCTTCTCTTGTTGGATTGCATGCAATGTATATTGGATCAAGTCCTGAATCGTTATTATTCCATGTTAATTAAGATAAATAAACATTTGTCATGTACATTTTTTATCCTTTCATGTCTTCTTTTTCGTTTACTATTGTTCTTATTTGCCATTTCGGTACCAATGAAGTATTTAGTTTGTTTTCAGTGAAAACACAGCGACAATAAGTGTACTTAACCTGCATTTTTGGGAGTTAAATCCCTCGTAATTTTTAAAAATATTTGTCTACCGAGGAAATTGTTGGTGTTTTTTTATAATCAGTTTAATGTGACCTTTGAGAATATAAAAAAGTTCCCAATTTATACGGTCACCTTCATCTGCACAATTGCCTAATACTTTACGTTTCGAGACGACGAAGGTTCAAATCGAGTAATTGTACGTGTTTTTTCTTGTACTATTCCCTTCCTTGTTCTTTGTTATTCCGATTTTTACAATTACATCTGTTTATAGTATCTCAGAGGAAAATTGTTGTAGGTTAGTAACCAGTGACTGATAACAATAAGACAAAGTAAAAATAATTAAAAAATAGTCTTGCCACAAAGAGTGGTCGGTACGGACAAAAACACAAACTGTAAAAGTAACACACCAGACGTCCCGAATATTTGATCAAAATGACATTAATAAACAACACATCAACAAGCCAGATATAAATTATGACCAGATGTTTGAATACGTTTACATTCCAGGTGGGGTCGAAATACTGAATGGAAATCATGAGTTCATACTTTAAAAAAACTATAATTTTTCAGCTACAGTAATTGGGTACACAGTTTTGAGCAACTTTTTGGGCATATCTTGAAATCTACTTATCACAAAATTCTTTAAGAAATAGTTTAGATTGATATAATTAAATAAAATCCTTTCAAATGATACCACAGACGACAGTACCATATGATATTTATATTTGTAGCACAAACTTTTTTCACATAAAATTCATACCGGTAGTTAACTTTTTTTTTTGTCATGATCATTAGAATGTTCGTGGGTCTGAATGCATTATAACTATGTAAAACTTATACTTATATTCGTTCTGGACAAAATTTACTGTGACAGACAAACTGAAAGACACAAACTAGTTTATAAGATTTCCGGTTTTTGTTTTGAGATACGGAACCCTAGAAAGAAGACATTATCTGTTCGTTATTTCTTTTCTGTGGATATTTTTGGTTAAAGGTGAAAAACCTGAGCGATCTTCATTGCCTGGAAAACATTTAATACTCACAAATTAAATAATTGGAACACATTTGTTCAAGTACAAAAGTTCAACGGTTTATTCACAACACTACTAAATCTAGTTAACAAAATACAATAGGTAATTAGGACAAAACAAGTATCTGCTCTAAATATTGCCAATTAGGCTACAGTACATTCAAACGACGCAGAAACGCTGACACTATATCAATGGTCTGGGTATCAAACCGCAGCATTGAGTAAATGCAATTCGGTAGGTGAAACATTTTACGGACTTGAAAGCCACACCAGAAATCCATGAGGAAGCCTCAACTACTTCTTCGGTTTGAATGTATCTATGGACGAACTGTATTCTTCTTTCGTAGTTTACTACTCTGTACCGCTACCCACTCCTCTTGCCTCTGTTTAAAAAGACTGCCTCAGAATTAACACAAGTCGAATGACATTACACTCTCCACAATAGGCGGTACATGCGTGTCTTCCTTAGCAGCTAAATCTGCCTTAGTATTCCCCTGAATTCCGACGTGATCTGGAACCCAAAAGAACTTGGAACGCACAATATCTTTAACCAAAGGATTAATTGAATTCATATTTAGGAAATGATCAAGAACACTTCTTGAATCAGAACATCTAAGGAGTACTGATACAGAATTCCGTGCCTTGAGTATTGCAAAAGTTCTGAGGAATTATTGGCTGCTGCTGAAAATCAAGGTAACGTCACAACTTGTACTAGTAGAACAAACAAAAAACCATATTCCTTTCATATGAAATACTGAACGAATAATGCACTTAACAAGCGTAGCAATCATATCCTGAAGTTTAACAGGAAGATAACGGAGGATCAGCTACTCCAATTCTCACTGCCGTTCGACTGGGCAACACTTCTTAAAAACTGTCGAATTTGTAGGGAATGATTGAGAAAAAAGTGGTTTAATTTAGTTATATAACACTATAGTATATATAGTGGGACCACACTTTTGCGAGAAAATTGTGAAAAATATGTTATACCATTTTCGGCGATGTACTATAATCCGAACTAGGAAGCCATCACTTCCTTTCACTAATTCCTTATATTAATTTAATGTATAATTTATTCAAGTCAAAGTTAACTGAGTACTAGAAGTTTATATTGAATTCTGTATAGTATGTAGAAGTACTCACCTCGCTCACCAACCCCCGCAGAGACTCACGGTGAAGCAAATTCAAATAGATTGTTGTATACTCTGATACAGAGGGCTTGGCTCACCAACCCTCCCAGCGAAGCAAATAGAATATTGTATACTGTACTCTTATATTTACACGCAGATGACGATTGATTATTACAGAGGCGAGTGGATAGAGGTAGGGTGGTAATCATGACGCATGAACAGTACGGAAAGAGTTTTAATTAGGACAGAGGCACTTGGTTTAGGAAATGGTGGTCGGGGTAGTGGTGACCTGAATCCTAACCCATTCGCACTTGAGCCAGCGTTTTTGCGTGAATGACAGGATTTTTGATATAGTAGAGATATTAAGTGTTAATGTGTCGTTATTGGTATAATTTCGGTACAGCTTGCAGCACGGAACCCTTGGCGAGCGAGTAATACTTTTGCGGTTATAGTAAATAGTACAAGTTCAAGAAGCTTTAACGAGTTATTAACGTTCAGGAAACGCCGTGCCCATTTCATTAACAGCTGTCTATTAGTATTGTTAATCTAATCCTATCTCTGATTACAAATGCCATATGTAAAGCGCAGAGATGCGGCAATTTGGGCGTGTTGTTGAAACCAAAGCCCAATCTAACCGGAAGTAATTGAGACAAGGGCGTTTCTCGAGAATTAAACGGAAGAGTTACTGACAATAATTACAGTAACAAGCCTTGTACACACGTATACTAATTGTAATAAATTAAATTATATTTTAAAGGACATCACCTAAAGCACGTCCCGAGCCTCCCACACTGATGGCAAACAACGGAATTACTAAAGTGCAATAATTTAAAAGAGAACGGCCCACTGTGTTGACAGTCTATTAAAGTTTTGATTTACGCCGTCATAGTTTAATTGAAAAGTAATTAAGTCGATTGTTAATTAATGAAAGATTGAAGACTGGGTGGCCGTGTCCAGCATCTTCATTACCTCTAGCTTTGATTAGCGACTTATTAATAAAACTGTCCTTGATTGTAGAAGGCGTGTAAGTACATAAATATATTGTCAATGAGAGGTTATATTGGGACAACAACTGTTTAATGATGTTTATCTAATAGTCGATGGACAGTTCAACAGCTGTAATTCATCCTTAGTAATCAAGCAAAGAAGGCGGGGCAGTAATCAGCTGACTAAGCGTAGAAAGAACATATGTTTTACTGGTGTTGACTTTCTTTCGTGGATCTTTGACCAGCTAAGGATGGAAATAAACCGGTTTTACAAAATAATAGAACATGCCCAACAGGTTGTACGGATTATTGGGTATCCGACTGTTAATATTAACCCTAGTTTTACGTCGATAAAGAAGACACACAAAATATTTAAAAAAACATGCAATTTGATTTACATAGTTGGATTTGTAATTGTTTTGTATGTACTTATCACTTTACAATAAACGGTTGTGACTAGTTATTAATAATTTTAATAATAAAATTTGAGCTTGACGAGTGAGAAGGAATTATTTTAAAATAATAATAACAGTACAGTAATTCTCACACACATACGTTTAATGATCAAACGCGTTTCAACGATAAAGTCGTCATCCTCAGTGATACATGAGCTACTACTAAAAACTTATAACTGAGTATAACCATATATCATGAATAATAAAATAGATCATGCATGCATACGTGGGCTGTGTGCCGAAATAAAGGTTGTCGCGAAAATAGTGCATGCTCGCGCCGCGAGGTACCGCTAGGGAGAAATCATTGGTAGCATTGATGTTTCACACAGCTTCCGTCGTTTCCCCAATAGATAACGCCACTATCGTCGAATTTCCAGTGGAACGAAATATTGCATTGGATCAGAGTTCTATTAGGTTATCCAAATACAATGTATAACCCTGTATGCCTCTTTCTGGTACAGCTCACCATACTATACTGTTACGCCCTCACTATGTTGTGGCTTCTCTACGACATCGTCAGGGACGTTGAAATAAAAGAAAACGTGTTGTTTGATTGTTGATCAAACCGTTTAAGTGTGCAAGACCTTAATCAGAAACCGTACATTCTGCAGGAACCCAGGGTTTTCATAGTTCATTGCTAACACTGAGACGCAATAAACTACTCTTGTCTTTTTTGTTCCTTACATTTAAAGGTGAAGGTAAATTTGTTTTATATGGGAGAATCAACCAGGGGCTTTAAACAAACGTCCTTATAAAATACGTATTACTAAAGTTCATTTTCAAAGATGTCTGATGAAGTCTTCTTTTCGGAGACTGTTGGACTTGCTGAAGAAATCTGCCATGGTTTTCAATCGTAGTGATCGTTTTTGGTTGGCGTACATCATTTACGATGAGTCAAAACACTAACCGTACGACGATACTTGTCAACAACATTTATAATTACGTTATTATTCGACGGCTACAGCAGTTCGAATCGAACTAGGTCCGCCGGAACGACCTGTTCCGTATGTTGTAAAATAATGCTTTGCGTTAGAACCATTACAGTGTTAACTAACGACAAAAAAGGAAGAAATAATAAGCAAAATAATGATAGAAATGTAATCAGCTGTTCTAAAAAACAACCAAAGCTGCTTAAATAAAATTTTAGTACTGTATATTTCGACCCATACAGTATTTCATGGTTGTAAATATTCGAGCGCGAAACCTCTTATCTGATTTAATGTTGTGTTCGGCATAGTTTTTTGAGTTACATGTATGTTGGAGATAATCTTGAATTGAAAAATATACACAATAATTCGGGATACGCTGCATGCTTCGCACGTAAACTCCATGCTCTATGAGTTTACACAATTATAATTGTAAGGAAAATAACTTTACATAGCCTTTATTTTATAACACTGATAATTATTATTTATTCTACATAACCGTCAAGAATGAGTTGACGTTAAGTATCAAAACTTTAGGCCTTATTTTAAAATCAATTACAATTAATTCTTAAAAATACAAACAATAAATCTATATTTATTTTAAATTCTGACCAACATCATTAATTTTTTGGAACTAATAATACAGGGCTCTGGCAAATCGAGCCAGTCTACCTGCTCCGCCTACCCAAAAACATCCAAATGGAGCCAGAGGCTTAAGGGTGACCCTCGGACCACATCCAAATCGAGCCAGCTATTCAACCCTTGAAATCACTGAAGCAGAAGTTTTGTAGACTATTCCATATTTTCAGTAAGGCGTATTTAGAAAACATTTACTGTTTCCAACATTCTGTGACTAAACAGTATAGGTTAGTACCTCTGGTTTTTTTTAA
>JAGFPH010000273.1:233374-284092 GCA_018207615.1 Philaenus spumarius | reverse complement strand
GTTATTGGCAACATTCTGTGACTAAACAGTATAGGTTAGTACCTCTGGTTTTTTTATTCTAATTATATAATGTGATAATAACGACGAAATATTATAATCATACTGTTATTGGCATCATTCTGTGACTAAACAGTATAGGTTAGTACCTCTGGTTTTTTTTTATTCCCTTACACGATTTATGGCAGACCCTTACACAATTTATTTATGGAGCTGGCTCGATTTGACTGGGTGGAAGGAGGACATTTTACGACCCATCGAAAATGACCTGAGGGATTGGCTCGATTTGGATGTGCCCATAATATATTGGAGGTTTTATTGATATGAAATTATTGCAGTCAAAGTGTTTTTTAAGAGTTTTATGGTTTTTATCAAAAGAAATTTTTAAGTGAGCCTCAATTTTCGAGCATTGATCAAATTTTCTAAATTTGAAGTACTTATTTTTACTGACTACTTGGAGTACTATTTGCAGTCCGAATAACCTTAATAATTTTTTTTTTTTAAATAGGGGTACAAATTATTTTAAAGGATGAAATTAGCGGTTAGTGGAAATGCCACTGATAAATAGTCGTAAAAAATTTTAAACTCTTCTTTTCTTAAGGGGGGGGGATACCCTGTCCGCCATATTAAATCTGATTCCCATAAGAGCAATGCTACAGAATAAGTCATTTTTTCCTTTAATTCGTCGAATAGTGGAATAAATTTAAAAATTTTGTTTCATTTTGAAGTACTGTCATATGCGGATGTTGATTCCTGAAAACATTTTCAAAAACCGTTTTATTGTTTTCATAAGCGTATGATAAAAGTATTAAAAAATAGTAAACTTTATGAATTCTTTACTCAGTTGCAAAAAGATTTTGCAAAAAAAACCTTAGCAATCAACACCCACAATCTATTTTACTTTGAAAAAAAAATACACATTAGTTTTGTGACGAAAATAACACAAAAATATGCTTAAAATTGATGGTATTTTTAGGTTATTTTAACATTGACAGTGGTAGCCAACTTTGCCGTTTTGAATTTAGGGAGCCGAGCCTTAACATAGGCCTTAACTTTAAAGGTCTTATACAACTTAACATTTTGAGAAAACACTAAAGCTAAAATATTGAATGTTCAGGGCTGCTATCTTGAAACCTGACCAAGCAAGTCAATACTGTTTTTTAATATTTAATTTTAAAGACTTAAAATGCTGTATTTCAGGGCTGCCATCTTGAAACGGGACCAAGCAAGTCAATACTGTTTTTCAATATTTAATTTTAAAGGCTTAAAATACTGTACACTTGTCCTAGAAATGTCTTTAAAACACATTCACTATATATATATATATATATGTATTTAAGTTACTGGTATTTGAAAGAAGAATTTCCTTAATTTTTTACATCAGAAAGTGTTCAGATATATAGCAATAATTCAGTAATACAAATATTTAAAAAAAAATCTACAAAAACAAAAAAGGTTAAACACTGAAATTGAGAAGACTAAATTATTTTACATTTAGTTAATCTAGTTCAGCCGGATAAAGTGTTAAACCCTTTTTGACATAATCCCTTTTTTTTTTTGTCTTTACCTTGGCAGTTCGGTGTTGAGTGATGGCACAACCAGGATGACTGTCCTTCGCGAGATAGAATTGATTTCTTACATGTAAGCCCACCGCCTTATCGTAGCTTGGCACATTGAATATATTTCATATATGTTTTCATAGCGGGCGCAGGGAACGGCTGTCTGTCAGCGATATCGCTTCGAGTCTGTTATCTCCGACTACCACGTGACGTAACCCACCCCCACCCCACCACCCCCACAACCATCCCTTTATTCTCAGACACCTGCTTTTATTACAGAATCAAAGTTCGTATGTTAACCTTATACGAGTTATAACGTAATTGATAATTGTTAAAAGTTGTTGTCGTTTCTGAAGGGAAGTGTAATTACAGTGACTATATCTGACATTAGGCAGTATGTATCCAAAAATGACTGTCGATCAAACTGTATGTTCTATCAAATCTAATATATTTAAATTGTGAATTAAGTTAAACTATGATTTTTTAATGGGAAGTATGTACAATTAACGCAATGTACAATTTTCTCTGTAACTATTTGATATATCCTATTTAAACTTTCGAACGTTACTAACTAGACCTTATTTATTATTGTATACCACTTTGTTGCCAACAATTTCAAAGAGACAGATTAACATTTTTTTTAAACATAGAAAATAAAAAACAACGGTGTAAATAAACTTAACTTGTAACATTACATTTTTCAGAAATAAAGCAAACTAATGTAGTAACGTTTATTTATGGTAGCCTAATATTTCCCCCTTTTATTGTACAGAAATGTTTATTATATATAAAATAAAAAAATTAAAATATACAAATTCAATGATATCTGAACGCTACAATATTTAATCCCACATACAGTTAAAAAATATTCAAAAAATGTAGGAAATGCTATCTTTGTAAAAAAAATATATATATTTGTTTATGATGAATAGATAAACAACAATAGATGATTGACTATTTATTTACAACAATGCGTTGTTAGGAAACGGATCAATTGGATCCATTGTTGCGTTGCCTTTCTCTGAAAATACAGGTGTTATAAAACTATATACTACATTGCATTTTAATTTTCTAGATCAGATCTATGCCTAAATTTTGATATATTTACATTATATTTTCACTATTAAAAAATGAAACAAATATAACAAAAACTTTTTCACATAACCAGTTTTTGAAAAAAAATCGCTATTGTTTGTTTCTGATTAACAGAATAAACACGATTTATTTACAATGCATTACTAGGAAACGGATGCAATGTTGTGTTGTGACTCTCTCTGCAAAATACAAAATATTTATGAAACTATTCTGCAACATTGCATTTTACTTTTCTAGATCAGATCCATCCCTAACTTTTGACATATTTACATTACACTTTCACTATTAAAAAAATAAAATAATATTACAAAAACTTTTTTACGTAGCCAGTTCAAAAAAAAAAAAAGAAATCACTACAGTTTGTTTATGATTAACAGAATAAACACGATTTATTTACATTGCGCTGCTAGGAAACGGATGCAATGTTGTGTTGACTCTCTCTGCAAAATACACAATATTTATACAACTATTCTACAACATTGCATTTTACTTTTATAGATCAGAATCTGTCCCGAAATTTTTATATATTGACATTACACTTTCACTAATTAAACATTAAACAAATATAACCAACAACTTTTAACATATCCAGCTTTTGAAAAAAATCACTGAAGGTTGTTTATGTTTATTTAAACATTATACACAATAATGATTATACACAATAATCACGATTTATTTACAACAAAACGTTTATTTAATTGATGCATTGTTGTGTTGCCTTAATCTGTAAATACAAAATATTCATAAACTTTTTTAAAACATTGCATTTTACTTTTCTAATATCACCAGATCTGTCCCTAAATTTTGACATATTGACATTACACTTTCACTATTGAAAAGTAAAACAAATATAACCAAAATCTTGTTCACATAACCTGTTTTTAGAAGAAACACTTTTCATGCAAAAACCTAACAAAATTCGACCCTAAATTAAACCTAAAATCACTCGGACCCAATTTAAATAACGAATAAAAATTAATTTACAAAATATTTACAAAAACACGTTTGAAAATATTGTACATCTAAAGTAAAGAATTTAGCAGAATAACAACGCCGACGAGAATGCTTAAACTTTCAAACTAAATAAATCAAACATTTACAGCCGACTGCTGATAATGCTACTTAAATAATGTACATCGTCTGAAAGGTTATGGTCTTAACTTTCAAGGCTTGTAAAATGCATAATGGTCGAACAACAAAGAGCTATGAATAACACAATGTTGGATTATCAATGCGACCGACGCCACCATGGAATAAACTGAATCGGTATCAATTCCCGAGATCATTTATTTCACAAAAAATATATGTTGAACTACAAACAGTTTTTTAAAAAATTTATCTTCAGAGAAACGTTTAGTTGTGACACACGGATGAATAGATACTGCGAAACAGTAACGATTCCGTTACTACTAATTAATAAAACGAATGATAAAACGAAGGAAAAGAAAATGTTGATGAGAATGAGTTTAAATTTAAAAATACTCTTTTAGGCAAATGTTTCTTTACACAAGCAAAGCCTACAGGAATGGACGATTTCACGAGGTATATTAGCGAAGTAAGTTTGTATTATTGAACGATAGGGGTAGATATATATTCCTTAATCCGATAGGGGTTGCCGCACTAGGGGAGGGCTATCAGTTCTCACATCATTACTCTGACCATGGCACACTTTGTCATTTAACGTCCCCTTTCCATTCTCGTTTTGAAACTACAGCACTCAATATTAGCCTACTTACTGAGATTTTTTTATGGCATAGGTACCCTACGTAACTTTACAGCCTTCAGTTCAAATTATTTGTATTTACGATGTCCGTTTTCATCATATCGTAATCATATATGATTATTTGTCACTGACGAAACATACTTCGAATATGGTTAGTGACAAAGTTGCATTCCATTAAAGTACCTGGGCGACCGAGTATCACTCGGTATTTTTTTAATATTTCTTTTTTAGGAAAATGTAGGTAAATATAAATCACATACTGAATAAATATGAATATTTTTCGAACTTAAGTACATAAATATGAACTATTTATCCGATACTCTAATACAAAATAAAAATACTTCAACAGATTTCGTTCTCCACAAAAACCTATATTAAAGGTTAGAAATGAAAAAAAAAAATGTTTTAAGCTTGAAATCAGCTGATAATGGAAATAATATAGGAAACAGCTGATTACTGTTATTATTATAGTCAATAAACATATGTAATGATTTAAAACTCCATAAGCCCAATGTTAAAAATTTTCAATTTTCAAATTAGTTGTTTAGAAAAATACGAGTTTTCCAGAGGTAGCGGTTTTCACCAATCGATTTTTTAGACACAAAAGCCTCTAATCCCAAACTGTCAGCAAAATCCTTCCGCTGGATCTCGAGATTGCTCGTATTAGAATATAGGATTACAAGTTGGTACATTAGTCCTATTAATTTTAAATAAAAAGACATAAATTAACAAAAGTATTTTAACAGCGCTAAACATAACACTAAATATTTACCTTATAATTAAAACGTAGATTTACATTACTGTGTCTAATCAAAATTCAATCTGTTAAATCAACACTCCATTTAAAAAAAACCCGATCAAACTTTTTAAATGTTACAAATCGGCCAGCCGTAGGTAATTTATTAAAAAAATTAATCTCAATTAAATCTGTCTTTCCTAATTGGTTTAATTAGTCGAAATTGAAGAGCATTTATTTTGTTTTTATTTCTAGTATAACACGGGTAGAATTTCTAATAGAAAAAATATCGAATATAACATTTTGTATATTAGTAGGCTATATATACATCTAAAATCATCAACATACAATACGGAGGATGAATTATGAATATTTAAATTGTTTGCCATCATTTATAGAAATTAGGAATAAAAATAGGTCCTAATGTTGAACCCTGTGGTACTCCGAGCGTTATTTCTCTATAACATCACCCTAAGATAAAAACTATTTTCTATTATTAAATTATAAATGGATAATTTTAAAGAGTTATCATTTTTATATTTTCAATATATTTAGAATATGCCCAAACTGCACGCTGTCAAACGCTTGGTTGAAATCACAAAGCACCAAAGCAATTTTGTATTTATTTTTAAACCCACGTGTTTAACCCCATCTAAAACCGAACTGTGTACAGTATTTGTAAATAGATTATTCGCTTCACAGGAACTGCTTAGGTATTAAATAATTGGAACAATTTAATTTTTATGTAGTTTTTAGGTTTATGTTTGTCTCCTTTTTTAAATAGTGGAATTCAAGACAATCTGGAAAGTAACCAATATCCTACACTTGTTCAATAGTTCTAGTAGTGGGGTTTTATGTAGATTATGATTTGTTTTACTAAATCATTTGAAATCCAATAAACATCCACATCCATACTTTTTGAGTGGTATAAAGTTGCGACAATTTTAATATTGACATTTTCAAAGATCATCTTCAGACCTTTAATATGTTTTTGGTAATCCGTTTATATTAACTTCGTTAAGTAACACAAACATACTTAACACAACACAATAAACACATCAAATAACTACACGTAAATTAAAAGTCGTTTGATAAAATAAAAGGCTTGATCACGTTGCGTTTGTGTGTTATTGTGTTTGTTTGATACACTAATATTAACGGATGGATTCTATAAGATTTTTATAAGTTCAAGAAAGTTGTCTGTAGGGCTTCGTACCTTAAAATAAACTCTTAAAAATTGTAACAAACACTATACAGTTCTTGTGTTTAGTAGTTGATAATACTCTGTCGTGTTGACATTATATTTTGGACGTACCTGGAAGGCTAAATAAAGCGAGTGTTACTCTGATATGGCTACAACCAAAACGGTCTATTTTGCCTATGTTTATTTAAGGCTCTCTTATCGGATTATATTCTGGGAAGATTCTATGAATATTTCAGATACAGAATACCATTGATATTGAATTCATTACGATTGTAAAATGTAATAAAATTCTTTATTTAGAGCGACTTACGTCATTTCTTTGTTAAAACGATTTCCGTCCTCCAATTTTAAATGGTTACAACTCGAAAAGGAAAGCATTAACAGAAAAACGTGATACATGAATGTAATTCTTGTAAAATTTTAAAATGAAACCATTTGGTGTATGTCTACTTTGCTATTTAAAAAGATTAAGTTCGATTCAATATGGCGGACCCAGCATATAAACAAAAATAAAAAACCACCATAATGCAGATTTTTTTAAACGGTAGAACCACATTTTTATAAGTCAAAATACCTCTCAGATATGCAATATAAAACCGTTTCAATACTTTAATATCACCCTGTATAAAGTGTTAGTGTGTTAAAATAATTTTTTGCAAACTTTCTGTACATTGAATCGTAACCTGCTATATTTAATTTGGTGAACACAAATTAAACTTTAGCTAAATAACTTAACAAAATATTGAATCTAATGATGTTACAGTATATACAGAGTGGTCAAAATAATGAGTGGTATATAATGAGCGGAGATATTTCAGGGTGTGGTCAAAATAAAGAAGGAAGCTTCCTATGAACATTTTCCGAAAACGCAACTTTGTTTTTTCATATATAATTAATATCTGTAGAACGGCTAAACTGATTGAGTTTAGTTTGACCTAGTTTGGAAAAAATATTTTTCACAACAATCCGTTTCAAACCGGCGATTTTTTAAACATTTGAATGAAAATAAAAGCACTAGTTTTTAATAACAAACGTCAACAGTAATTTTTTGTAGTTTGTTTCATTTTATAATAATTATGATGTTTTATTATACTGTACGAATTTCCTCGTTTTAACGTCCATTTATAAATAAACACGCTAAATGGTATTACAACACTATGAAATGGTTTTATAACAACTGGTTTATTGATTTGTTACAAAACTTGAGTATTATATTTACAAATGGAATGCTTTTAACAAAATCTCGGGTCCAATCTTGTAATACATATATAATTTTTTGCCGGCTAGCTGATGTTAATATTCAAATTGTTATCGTAATTCAATAAAATAAATACATAACTTAATTAACTATTAACAGCATTTTTTATCGTGATTTCTGAATCTAGGCTTAAGGCTAATGAGAGATTATTGAAACTGATGGGATGATTGAAATGGATAACAATAATTTTTAACTTAAATAAAATAGGGGGATTAAATTATTTTTCTGAGTGGTTAAGAAAATTGAAGAGGGGATTGTAGATCTATTAATTTATAATTTGAGGTTATTCAATTTTGGAGAGAGTGTCTGAAGGTCTAATGGGAAGCAGGCTAATAGCGTAGAGTTAACTCACCACAATTATTTGGAGGTGTGTTTCTTATTTATAATGTACTTGCAATTGTGAATTTGTAGCTTAGATATGGTAAAAACTTCTTGGCTTTACTTTAGTTTATATATTTTTATGAATTCGTTTTTGCCAAGCAGTAAGAAACGATATATAGAATGAATTGGATTTTTCTTACAGGAGTCAACTGCTGCCATTAAAAGATATTCACTGAGTCTCTATAATTTAAAATACGTTCTTCCTCCCTCTTGCAATGTTTCCTCTTCTCCTTCCTCAGCATTTTCCATCGTCTTTCCTCTTAATTTTTTTTTGTTAGTATACACTTAAGTGTATATGATTTTTATAAAACATGATGAATGATCTTATTACTATTGTTTTGAAATGGGATAATGGGATATGAATATAATAAGGTGTTTGTTTTTTTTTTAAATTATGAGTGGTATCAGGGACTGAGGACTATATGCGATGCCCCCTTATATGATGTACCAACTGCTTATGATATAAAACGAATTTTGGTATTATTACAATTTCCTACCTAATCCTAATGTTAGGCATTAGCTGAAAAAATTGTCGAACTAAGGATAATAGTAAAACAGCATCCAACTTAATTAATTGAACTTGCAAAATAATTATTGTCTACCCTTTATTCCTACGGATGTTGAACCTATCAAACTAATGGACGCTGTTTCACTGTTACCCTTTATTCGATAGTTTTGACAGTTATTTCATTCGATAAGAAACTGGCTATAAAATGAACTATTGACGTTTTTTTTTTATAAAAATTACTTTTTTTTACCTATTTTCACTTAAATGTTTAAATGACCGCCATTTTGGAACACGTTGATTATTATTTTTCAAACTAAGTCTACATTGATGAGTATGTTAAAAGTTTCAACTCAATCGTTTAAGCCGTTGTGTATTACATTATTAGCAAAAAACTAAATTGCGGATAAACTGGTGAAAAAAGGGACATATTTATATGAAGTTTTCCCTTTATTTTGACCTATACGACAGCCCCCTGAATTTCCGCGCATTACAGAGTCAATATTTATATTTAACCCTTTTTTACCCTCCCCCAATTTTGGATAGTTTTACTTGTCTCCCTGCAGCTAAACGCATAACTAATTTTATCTCCACCATGACTTGCTTTTTATTGTAATTAAATTTAAAAAAAGAGATATTATCAAGCCTAATTCAGTAACAGGATATCAAGAATATTCTCTCCAAGTATTATTAAAGTAAACATAGCATGAACACAAGAAGCAAGATAAATGCTATCCACATCGGCTCGACTTCATTTCCTGAGAAGCGTTACTTTATTGCAGACAAGATGGCCGTCCTCGACACATATGAATCCAATCCTCACGGATATATCCGGAAACGAAGTTCTCTACGGCAAATGGGGAATAAAAGCATTAAACAGTAACATTGTATTGCATTTCCCTTTCGCGATGGCAGTGTCTATAAAGATATAATGTTCGTGGAGGAAATCCACTTAATTCCACGAAGCATCGAACATTGTGTAAGAGGAAAAGGGGAAATATTATTCTGGTAGCCAATTACGAAGAGTTGATTATGCACGATTTAATTAACAAAGAACTGTTATTTAGTCTATAACAAAAAGTGTTTATTACTTAATCGTTATTATTATAATTTTGGTAAACATTCCGTGATGGCTATCATTACGGAGCCCTGGACGGGTTTAAACTCGCACTTCTTCGGTTTACGGTATCCTATTGTAAATATTCTGCACATGTTTTATGGTCTAGGTGAACAAAAAATCATGTATACATAGCTTTAGTGTTCCTATCCTCAATATGAATGGGGAGTGTTTTAGCGTATAGTTGCCTCAAAACGTAATATTTAAATAAGTTAAGCGACAACTATTATTTCGGTAACGGTACGTCGTAGAACTGTGATTCAAATTGTTTTTTATTCGTCTCAGTAAGACGAAAAAAATGAGCCGTCATTCGATAATGTAAGCCTAATGTATCAATTGTTTGCAAATTATAGTGTAACACAGAATTTCTTGGAATATTAGTCGATGCCGGCAGTCCCCCGGTTGACCGCTTCTAACAAAGGCATTGTTTGTTAATAGGTGATTAGGACGGTCCGTTCTACCTGAGGGGTGTCTCTCTACGTTTTGAGGCAACTATACAATATCCTCAAACTAGGAATGTGTCTGATTTAAGTGGCGTGTCCTCCATTTTATTTCTCACCATGCCTGACTTGACGGTACTACCAATTCGATGGACACTAGTTACACAAATTACTGCTTAGCTACATTTACCTCAGAAAATTACAACTCCGTAATGGACTGCTTCTTACTTATGTTTCAATTTTACTTACAGTATTTATATAAAGCATTTATATTCCCTATAAAAAAATTTCGAAAATGTAAATAAGGTTTGTTTCATAAATAAATGTATAAAAAGTTATAATTGTAATAAAACATGTTACAAAGTGATTGCGTAATAAAAGTAATGACAACAAAAATATTCAAAGCGAAAAAAATTGTTTTAGACCAAATTAAAACATGCTGCGATAAAGCTGTAGATAATTAGTTGAATTAAGTTTGTTATTTGTAACTATTTTCTGAACGACCCTTTTTTGGTCTGGCGGAATTTAATTCCTATAAAGAGATTGGTGATTTTTGGTTTTCCCTTAGCGTAGAGTTCTCATATAATATCTTGTTTTAATCTGTGTTTAAATTGTATTCTTTTCACATTGTGTCACACGTCTTGCTGTTTAAAAAAAAAATTGGTCATCTCCTTTAATTAACTGCACTTATGTAAACGTTTAATTATTATTTACACCGAAAAAGGAAAAGGGAATTAGGGTACACAGAGAAGCAACAAAGGCTTATATTTTGTTATTGTGGTGGCACAACAAACCAAGAGTTCTCTTTCCCCCTCCTCTCGGGGCACATTACTACATTGAGGACGCAGTAATCTATAGCTTGGTCTACCTCGTTACATACATTATTTTATCTTTAAAGAATAGTTTTATATAGCGTATTACTTCAGTTGAATTAAAATTACCTGGTTATATTCGAGCAGAACGACCTAAATTGATTCGGAAAATAATCTTAACTATTGACATTTTTGTATGCTTATTTGACTAGACATAAATAAATACAGGTAAGATTCACTTCAGAACTCTGATTTAGTTCTATTTTCAACATCCTTGGATGATGATAAACCTAGAAATGATTTATATAACCTTGTTTTATTTACAAACCGTCTTACGTTCTATAACAACAATAATCGAGAAACTAAAACTGACTGAGTTGCCCGTTTATCAACATTAATAACAACGAAAGATAACTGACATTTTTGCCAGAACACTACAATCACCATTGACAATGTTTCTACGGCTAAAATATATAATAGACTAGCTGACCCTTACGGCGTTGCCCGTGGTTGTTAGTATTTTCAGTCTTTTTGACGTAATTGTATTCTTTTTAAGTGTTCGTTGAATACCCGTGCGTATCCTACTGTGGTCATGGAAAAAAGGCTACGCTATTTAAGAAAGCACTGAAAATTGTATTCCTGTAAACTACTATCTAACATGAAAAAGCTTTAAATATATCGTTTTAATTTATAGTTTTTACTAATTTTGACTTTCACTTAATTTCATTGATAATGTTGCGAGCACCTACAGCCTAAAAGGAAGCTACGTACCAAATTTCATTCCAATTCGTTCTTATAGGGATATTTAGTAACTTTGACCCCCCACCCCAAACCGCCCTAAAATTTCGAATTTCTTTTAACCCTTTCTTAGCGAGGGTTTAAATTAGCTGGGGGTCGTAGAAAATATGTTTGAATCACTTTGTAACATCCGCGTTAATTTAGGATGTAACAAACTGGTTCAAATAGAGTTTGTAATTTTAAATGTATAGGCCTAATTAGTATAAGATATTGTTTAGTATTGTAATATACAATTATATATCAAAATAAAGCTACGAATGTGATATTTTAATTGCATTTAGTTTAATTCAGATTGTTTGTTTAGTTTTCAATATAATACGTTTAAACTCGTGTATGTTTATGGTTATGCATGGTGTCAAATAATTTGTTTGTTATTATTATTATTGATAGCGAAAATATGTTTTGAAAAGTATTAAAAAATTCATAGTTATGATATATTTTATATAAACAATATTTTAAACAGCATATCTCTAAGTAGGCCTATATAGATATTTAATAACCAATGTTTGAGTTGAATTATAATTCTGTAAGCATTTTTCGTTGATTTTTCCTTGTGTTTGTTTATAGTTTTTCAATCTAACCTTAAAAAGCTGTTAGTTTTGAAGAGTATTAAAGTGATTATAAATTTGCTAAGTAATGTTGCTATGGTAATGATTGTAAACAAACATAACGTGTTGCTAAGCTTTTTATACGAACAGCTGTTTTTGTAAGCTATGGTTTTGAGTTCATACAGTAAAGGCTGTTGAGTTTCTTCCAAATTTGAAACTTTTTCGGGAAACGTTTCAAATTTTTCTTTACGTATAAACCTTCTATGAACTACTGCAAACATTTTAAGACCAAAATTAGCCAAATCGGTCCAGCCGTTCTCGAGTTTTAGCGAGACTAACGAACAGCAATTCATTTAAATATATATATAGATAATCCCTTTAGTATTCTATTTTACATCATAATATTTTACATACAATTAACAATTACATGCAAGATATTTTTGCATGATGGTTTCACGTGTCGATGTTTTAGTGGGTTACAGACGGATAAATGCCATTCTATGATAGAAAGTTAAGACGACACAACTGGGGCTTTATTTTGTTAAACCAGTTTAAAGTACTAACTACAATATAAGATGCGCAAGTTTCAATGCTGTATCAGAACTACTATACCAATACCATATACTGTAATTCCGTGAACACCCAATAACCTCATATCTTGTTCCATCTAGCACAGAGTTCTCCGTGGTCTACAGCCTACACCTGATGTATTATTTCCATTCATTATGTCCGTCCTAAGGAGACAATGGTGGGGTGAAAGGTTGCAGTCGACGGCGGGGGTGTGGCATGACACAGCAAATATGCGACAAAGTCGAGTCATCACTAAACACAATACTCTATTGTTTCCATCTGTAGCTATGTCTGATCATCTGATCTGGAATCAAACGGTGTTTCCCTTTTCATCGCAAGGCCGAGCGCGGGCGGTAGAGATTAATATTTATTTCTACGTTCAAATTTGTAACTCTTGTAAAGATAGATGTTGGGATATGATAAGCGCTTTTTGTCGTTGTAATAAAGTTATTATTGAAATTTTTTATTGAATTTTCATAAAACACTTTGATAATAATGTAATTAGATAAACAACAGAAAACTAACGTCGGGTGCTTTTGTTCCGATGAATATAATTAACTTTTGTAGGTCGAGTATTTAAATTTCCAAAAATTACTCTCGACCGTTTCATTAATATTTAAGTAAATAACATATTGGGTTTATTAAATACTATGGATGCTCTTGGTTGCTTCGCACGCCAACCGCCGACCATCCTTCACACACATATTATATGTCTTCTTCTAAATACAGATCTAGAAAAAAAGAATCAAATTAAGAAAGGTATAAACTAAATAGAAAACACAAACCTAGACACATGGCTATGTTGTCTAAAAAAATAATACAATTAGGAAAACCCCAGAGCTAGAATTCTAGAACTGATACGTCAAGAAAACTAAAAACTAAATACAAACAGAATGAGAGAAAACACTGTCACCAGACACACACAAAGAATGACAGATGATCAAGACATCAAGGTTGCCCTTTTCAGGAAGTAACGGGCTGTTACCTGAAACAGGTAAACGTTAAAGAAAACAACCCACCCCCTCTCTTTTAGCTCCTAGCGCAGGCTCTTGTTATTGGGCCATGTATGATATTCGATAAAAAATTTGCCTTTTTTAAATTTAATGAAATTTTATTTTCCATTATTTTTACTTTCTCCACCCTATACGTAGTATATGGAGAAAGTATCGTTTTCGTAAAAATTTTCGAATTTGAATTTTTGGTGTAATTATCTGTTTTGGTTCTCCCTGAACCCCAAAATTTGTTTAGTGGAATTATCTGTGTTGGTACTCCCTGAACCCAAAAATATTTTGAGTGGAATTATTTGTTTTGGTGTTCCCTGAACCCAAATAAGTGTTTTATAGGTGATGTCTGTCCGTGAGTCTGTGTGTGTCTGTAAGGATGTATACAGAGCTGGAGACCATACCAACGGTCCGATTTTGATGAAATTTGGTATGTAGGTGTAATTCTGGAATATCTCCAGGCATTTTTTTCAAATTCTTGATTTTTTAAGGGGTTTTACCCCCCCCCCCCAATTGCAAAAAATCAAAATTTCTCAAAAATGGCGCTAACGATTTTGATAAAATTTATCTCACTTGTAGCCCTAAATGTACCCTACCATATTCAAAAAACTACATCTTTCTAAAAATTCTCGTTTAGGTAATAATAATAATAATAACTGATTTTTGGGGGTTTTTGACCAAAAAGGCGGTTGTCTTTCAAAATGTTTCTAAACTTTTTTTCGTGCATCTATATAGGCTTAATTGACATTGTTTGGTGCAAATTTGTTCGAAATCGATCGAATAGTTTTAATAATAATAATAATGTAATATGGATGTGTGTTACATGCAATATTTTCCATGGTATGTCCTACTTTTGCAATTCTAAATAACCATCTCCTATGCTACTCTTGGGAAGGTATAAAGTTTCAACAGGGAGAAAGTATGTGGCAGTTATCTGGTACCGTTTATTAGTTCTTGTTTAAGTAATGATAACCACAATGGCCTTATTACATTAGTTTTGCAGTTGTTAGCTTTAGTTTTTCACTTGATAACAAGATGGATTTATAAGGTTGATTTATACTCTCGGGACGTTGTGTATTTTCTTATACACAGATGATGGCAAATGTTCGAACAAAAATTGCAAAAAATATGATCAATCCATCATTAGAAACTAATTTTAAAACCAGAATGCATACTATTATTTTTGGCATCAATGTAATTACTTGTTCAAATTATATTTTCAATGCTCTTGCAGTTTAAAGATGTCAAAATAGGCGAAACTGTTTTATTACCTGAAGATGGGTTAATCTGTTGTCATATATTAAGTGAAGAATAACACGAATAAGATTTAGTATAACATAGTAGTAGTACATGTAGTAGCATATGTAGTACATACATGGCAAAGGTAAGCTAGTTAACTGTATAATTTTTGTTGCCTTATTACGTTTTATTATTACAAATAAATAATAATGATACAAGAACTTGTGCTCCTTATTTGTATTAACATGGTTAATCCTGGTACGACTATTTTAAACAATACAACTATATAATACATTTGTATATTTCTGTAAATCAGTACTGTAATAAGTTTGTTTTTTAACCTCTATGCAAACTTCTACAGAAGGATTGAAATGTGACAGTCATCGATAAATCGAAGGTGTAAATTGAATAGCTTGTTAAATAACAGCCTCGCAGTTGGAACTAAATGATGTTACATTTCTCTGAATGACAGACAGACTGTTTATAATTGATTTCATTGCTGTGTCCTGCATCACTACATGGGGTCTACGAAGACCGGCCTCATAAAATTACTTTTTTTATTAATACCATATTTTTTGTAGGTAGGATTGAACATTCGGCGGTGCCGTTACAGGGTCGTCACCTACGATCTATAAAGGTTTCTGAGTTTAAATTATTAATGTTTATTTTATTGTGTAAGTAGAAAAAGTTAAAGGTACTGCATCTGAAAAAGGAAAAAAAACCTTACGAATTTAATTGTTTGTTTGAAGCATACCTTCATACCACTATGTAGAGGTGCATTAAGTAAAGATTTTGCAAAATATTGATTTTGAGGTTTGAAAATGGTAAAAATACGGGGTTTACTCCCAGCCCTGTTTATACTAATATTGTAAAGACGTAACATTTGTTTGTTTGTTTGTATGTAGTGAGTAATCTCGAACTACTAAACCGATTGAAAAAAATAGTTTGTTAATAAAAAGCTACACTATCCCTAAATAACATAGGCTATAATTCTTTTTGATAAAAACCTTTTTTATTTCAATATTTGTAAATTTAGTCGGAAAAAATCTTAGGTTAGGCCTAGACTGATGAATCATCACATGTATTTACATTTATTACCATAGCAACAAATTGAATAACATATTTTCATTAACAGCTTATTTCAAACTTTGAAGCAATTATTTAAATTTCTAACTTTTAGGTTATGTTTTTATTAAAGTGTAGACCAGAGCCTTGCTGGTTCTTTTAACCTTTATTACAACTGCTGTTATAAAATATACGGAATAATTTGATTTTAACATTATTTACCATCTAAGCTTTGGGGTTATTATTAATAATATTTTGAAGAGGTAAACTTGTGTTTGTTTATTTTTTGTATGTAGGGTGTATCTCTGGAACTACTGAACCGATTGACAAAATAGTTTTACTAATAAAAAGCTACACTATCCTCGAGTAACATAGACTAGAATTAATTTTGATTTAAGGCTTAAAACAACTCCTAAAACAATTAATATTAATTGTTATACTTTCCTTAAAGCTAGAGAGCTGAAATTGTGTACATTTATTTCTTACAAGATACATAGAAAAGTAAACTAGCTGCTAAGGGGTGAAAATGTGATAACAACCCCCAAAACAATAGAAATTAATTGTTATATTTTCCTTAAAGTTAGTGAGCTGAAAATTTGTATTTCTTACATCATACATAAAAAAGTATCACAGAGTGACATTTTGTCGTGTGCTGCTAAGGGGTGAAAATTTATTAAAAATGTTGATTGTTATACTTTCCTTAAAGCTAGAGAATAAACCCTTAAGAAATTAAAGAATTTAAAAATAAGAAACCACTGTGCTACACACTAATTAAAATAAATAAGACATATTAGAATTTAATAGTAGAGCCTATTTATATAAAATAACCTGTTTGCATTTGCTTCGTCGCGAGGCACCGCAGGGGTTGGCAAGCGAAGCCAGCAGGGAGCGGAACCCTCTAGTACAAGATAAACAGTTGATTTGAATCAAAAGCTTATCAACACAATTCTAGGTGTGACCTATTCTGAACCAACTGCATTTGTGGAATGCATTTACATTCGTTACTACAGCAACTAACTTAGAAAATTTAAAATCAGTTCATTATTTTTGTTGTTTTAGGTTAGGTTAACAAAGTAAAAACAGACACAAACAAACAATAAACTTAAAAGGCTCACTGTATTATAATTCAAACATCTGCTGTTATATATTATAAATTATTACCGATACACTTTTCGTGAAAGTATTTAGAATTATTACCAAAGCAACCAAATTGACAAATTTATAATCAGGTTTATTCTTCAAAATTAACTGTTTTTTAGGTTAGATAATGACAAACACAAACAACGAAAAACGCTTGCTACCGCATATTATAATTCAAACACCTATCACTATACAAATAATTACAACTTTATTCTTTACTATTGCTATTTGGCCAATTTGAAATACTGCTTTACCTTATCATATTTTGGTCATATTTTATAATTTGAAAATAGCCTCTCTTCTATATAAAAATAAAAAAATGTATGTTCTAATCAATCGTAATTCCTGTTAAAATATCATGTATACAATAATCTGTTTGCATTTGCTTCAAAGCGGGGGTTATTAAGCGAGCCGGGGGGGGGGGAGGGGGTCAGAGCCCCCTAGTATATTTTATACGAAAGATTTTTAATTAATACCGAATTCTCGATACAATCTATTACAATTATTTTGTAAAAATTTTTCACAAAATTTCGTGTTTTAAACTTGAAAGTATGATTTTTACTTTGTTTCTTTTAAAATTATGTCATTTAAATATTGTATGTACAAATAATGAAGAACTAAAGAAACAAATTTGAAATATGACTTATTTTTGCATTTACATCTTACTGGTTTTGAGTTTCAACTGTTTAAATAGTTTATTTTATACACTTTTACCAGATATAGATTGCTTTTAATTGGTTGGATTTTAAAAAAAGTAGAAATACGAACTTAAAAATTTCTGTTAAATCCTACAACTTACAACAAATCATGATTCGATTTAAACAATCTATTTGGCGACTAATTTAAAACCAATAAAAATTATGTGAATGAGCCATTTGATATTTTACAAATTTTACCTTCTGAAGTTTGTCAATTTATTGTGCACTTAGAAACGAGGGTACAGTTTGGCATGAATCCGACATGATTTTGTTTTCTACCAAAACCCTATTGTTTCGTACCAGAAAAATCTAGGAAGTATTTTTTTTAACACTTACTGCCCTACAAGCAGTTTTAGGGGAGAGGATAGTTTTTAAGAACTTCTAAATATAAGCATAGAGCAATTCATTTATCGGCATAGGTATTTGACTTACAGTGTCCCGTTTTAAGATTACTGCAATAAACTTACTCTATTTTGTTTTAAAATTTCTTTTAACAAAAATTAATATTACACACTATGTTAGTATGGGTATGTATAAGTATGATTATTGAAGAATGATTGTTGTTAATTAGCTAAACAGTGTCAACTATCAACAACATTGTGTATACTTAATTTTTAGAAATAGACTTCTAATAAAATTGCAGACCAAAGAATGGTACAATAGGCGAACACAAAACATGGATCTCTCACCTAGAGTTTCTGAGATGAAAGTACATTTACTAGTTCAACATACAGGGTAAGGACAACCGATTTCCCTTAAATTAATTTAGAAATTTTGGGAAATGAAAAAGGCATATATGAAAATATTCCAACGGTAATGAAGGTCATTCGGTATATCAAATTAAATGGATTTCAAAGCTAAACATTTTTCTGTTTAAACTTTGTTCATTTCTAAAACGTTTCAAAAATGGTGGTTCCAAATATACTTTTTGACAGTCATGTGTCTTCGTTCTACGTGTTTATTACTCGTTTCGAGACGTACGTTTCATCATCAGAAATATTAATTTATACATCATCAATACAATTATATGTGGATACTTTTACAATAAATTAGCATTTTATCGTTTTTAAGGAATTTTTTAACATATGGGTAGCGCTAGATAAAACATATATTTACATTAATCAATATTATTTTTGGAAAAATAAAAATGACACTTTAATTCATAATAATTGACTTGAAGGTTATAACATTTTCAAAACGTAGTACAAAACAAATACAATACGAATAAAACCAATTCAAAACCTGTGGCAGACAAAACAAAAGTTTCCGATTTACAATTTAGTCTAGAAGCTTATAATTACGGCCTATCTGAGAAAGGTGGTTCAGGTCTGGAGCCCAAATTAAGAGCTCTTTCCTTGACGGATGTCAAAACATTTTGACTGGATCCAATAGAATTGGAGACGAGATAAAAAAAATAAGAAACAGATGGTGTTAGGTTATGTGTCGTGTGCGTTATCAAGATGGAGGCAGAAAGAAGACGGGCTGAGTTTTGTAATTAAATTGTGAGCACGAGTAGATTGCCGTGGTCAGCAGGTAGAACAAGAGGGATGGGGGATGGTAAAACCCCGTCTAGACTGGAACACCCCCATCCCCTTTAAAAAGGATTTCTTCATTAGTTTTGTATTTAGATTTCATCTCGTTCGATTGCTGTTTAGGTTTAATATTGATTTTCTCGGGATAAAAGTCTGATATGGATTTAGAGAGATTCTTATCTTAATTTTGAAAATCCGTTGAATCTTCGTTTATTTTTCACGGCAGATAATTATTAAGAAACTTGTGGTTGAATCTGGATTTGCTAAAAGCGTCTAAGAGCGTAAACAAATATTATGTTTGGGACTACTTCCCCGCCTTTTACTATAACCCTCCATAATTTATTTCAGCCAATTTATTTTTGATGTGCAATGATAATCTTGGTGATTGCGATAGTTTATTACTAATTATAATTCATTTGGAAACACACACAATGGGATTACAAACAAAATAATACATCAGAGAAATAATGATAAAATGTAAACGTTTTGTACTTTTTAAGAAAAAGTTAGAAACATATTTTAAGACAAATAGTTGATTGTTATACTGAATTATTAATCCTCCTAATTTAAGTGAGACGAAACATATTGAATTTTATAGTTTTGAGGTTATGAAATATGTTTGTTTACATTGTTACATTGGTTGTTCTTCAGTACACATTTTTCGATAAAATCTGCACCTCTCGTATTAATATCGTCATTAGATTGCAAAGTATCGCTTTCTACATTACATAGTTTTAAAGTAATAACCAATAAACAGTAACTATGGCGGGGTGTTGATGCAATTTAGTGTGAAAGTAGGGGGAGTTATCCCAAGCACAGTATTTTCATACAAATATGAACGTATTATTAGAATAGAATAGAATAGAATAATTCGACCACGCAGCTGGACCGCTGACGTGAGTTGAGCAAATTTCCAAAATTAAGTTTATATGCCTATGTTTTAAGGTTTCATCCAACAATTTGGGAAATAAGTCTACTCACAAAGGCTTTGAACAGCTGTCTTTGTGTACGCAATATATTAGTAGAATTTGTTTGCGCCTAGTGGCCTCGCGAGTTGGCACCACTTGGCTTGGAACCGGGTACTTTTATGGTATTTTACGTTTTGATCGATTTTGGGGGAACCAAGCGAGCTATAAGTCGCGTAAAAAACAAAATATGCAAAATAACATCCTATATTTATATTTTTAGAAAAAACTCTAAACAAATTTCATTCTCGTAGTAAAAATCTCAAGAAATAGTTACTTCCGGTCAAAAAACGTACTTCCGGTTGTTGGATTTTTTTGGCTAACGAACTCGTCCGAGCGACATAGACATCCAACATGTGTACAAAATTTAAACCAAATCGGACTTAAAATGCGGCCGCTAGAGTGAGAACACATATATACATATATATATATATATATGATTTTTAATGACAACTCAAAACGTGATCTGGGGACCATGATCGGTGATAATTTGCTACTCCTGACCTTGGGTCTTACCATAAGGGCCACTGCAATAGCTAATTTTTCCTATGGAAATTCGCTAATAAAAAAGTACTTTATTTTGACATGTAATCCATACATACACTAAAAGGAATAAAAAATGCATACATTTGATAATCAACTATAGCAAATAAAAACAAAAATATTATTTATATAGCACTGTACAGCACTGTCGTCAGCTGGGTTGGATACTTACTTCTTTTATATCCATCCAGCAAAACACATATACATATATTATAATCAGGCACACGCTCTCTCACACAAAATATGTAATATACATTAGATCAGAACTAATATATTTAGTACCGGTACCAGCTATATAATTAAAATTACTTTCATATATAAATATAATATAATATAGGATTTACAGTAATCCTTCTTTTTCTAAAAAATAAAGGTCTCAAAAATTACGTATCCCCCAACCGCGTTTTTGTTTCCAGTTTCAGTTAAAAAATTAAATTAATTGCTATCTAAAGTTCCATGCTATCTTCATGAATTTACCTTCTCTCCATCAATCTCTCCCGTTCAATGAAAGTTTAAATTCCTCCCGATTTAAACAGCGTAGGGTAGCGAGCAATAAGAGTGTAGGAGTTTTGCCTACGGGTATCAGGTAGAAAGGGTCCCCATCCGCGAATTCCTCATACTGCGGAGTTTTGCCTACGGTTGGGGGTGGGCGCGAGAGGGGGAGGGGGAGAGAGAGAGATTCCTGTAGAGAAGAGAGACAAAGAGACTCTTCTAGCGATTATAAAAGAAAGAATTCTGCCAGGTACAAAAATTATCACTTTACAGGTACCGTATTATCACTTTATATAATTAGAATTAAAAAAAAACTAGAGGACTTACCTAAACTGTTTAGTCACAGTATTTTGCCGATAACAGTATGATTATAATATTTGTATAATTATAATATTTCGTCATATTATAATTACGAGAAAGGTGGATGCTCTTTAATAATCACTACAAGAAACGGTGTCTCTCTCCCTCCCTCACACTCTCTTTCTCCCGCCCCCACCGTAGGCAAATCTCCGCACCAAGAGGTTGCCGACGGCATCCCCCCCATCTACCTGACACCCCATCTACCCATCATTGCAAAACTCCGGTTCCCGAGCAATAAAATGGTAAATTGTTTCGTTTTCATTTAAATTTCAAAAAGATCATAACCAAATTTTGACGTTACACCACGGTCTATAGTTGAAATCAACAAGTTCCACCCTTGCTTTGATGATCCAACGTATAGTTTGGATACCGTACCAAGTTGAAGGTCAAGTTCCCGGTACTGTTTGTGATATGTCGCAATTTTTGCCTTCTGTAAACATTCTCACTTAAAGTAACTTTGACCGCTTCAATAACGCTAAGCATCTCTTCACGTAACCTATTGCTCATATCCACATCAATCCCGAATTTATAGCCTAACACTTTCAACTCGTGACACCAGTAAATACCCCTTTTTATTGTTTGTTTAGTAGGAATGTTTGGCAATCTATTCGTTGGTAAAAGTAAACCCCTTAAAAGAAAATCCAGGTGAATTCTTAATGTAAACAAATGAACCTTTTCAAACCATGTTTCTAAAGGCAAGACATAATTTGGGGTGTTATTTGGCAAAATAAATATTCTTTTATAAATAATCTATTATTATTCTTTTTTTTAACGTATTATTATATACAAACAAAAAAAGACATTTAAGTTTCGGTCTACCGGTTGTGTTGAGTGACATCTCTTGAAACAATATATGTAATATAATTAATTTTACTGAGTGTTCAAATTTTTGTGTTTTGAGTACTACAAGTTGCACCTTCCCCGTGATGTGTAAGAACAGTAAAGAAGAACTTTTGTTTTACAAAATGTTACATATTTGACGTTATAAAAAAAAGAAACACACATCCGAAATCACATGTTTTATAAAATGGACAGTAAATAATAATTCTCTAAAAAGGAAACAATGAATCTATTCAGTTTTAACCTACTGTAACAGCAACCTCAAAGTAATGGAGGTGTAGCAGAGCCGTCAAACTTCGATAAAAAATATGACTACGTTGTTAAAAACACAACAAAACTAATCACAATGAAAAAAGTGTTTAAATGCTGAACAATTATAAATAATGTATAAAATATTTCACGACTGTAGAAAAAGAAGAAATCAGAGATACAACATAACCAACTTTATAGCTTCTGTTATCAGCCGAGTCGCATCAGATGTTTAATTTTACATTATTTGATGGTTCATAAAAGCCGTGGTTTCCGTCGGTATCTACATTGGAAAACAAAGATTGTTATCAGAAATGAAATTAGAGCAGCGCGTCGTGTACCCTACTGATAAGCGGGTACATTGTTGTGTTCGATCTAATTTCAGATTCGAAAGATAGAAAACATAAAGAGCTGAACTTTATGTAGACAAATGCCGGGTCGTTATAAACTATGTAATTATCTGAAACAGTGGTCCACAACACACACGGACTGTAGACTATAGACGTGTGGTTTATCTGCGAACATAGAGTAATATAATAATAGGGACTGCTTTTCCCTTATCTTAGTGCCAGTCATAAATTTATCACTATCTCAACTCGACTGGATGTGTACTTTTTCCACACCAACGCCACGGTATCGGCAAAACACACATTTTAGTTGATTTTCGCTTGAAACCACAGATAAGAACCAACTCGATAGGACACGGATTCGTTGATTTCGCATGACCACTCGTCGACTACAAAAACAACAGTTTGTTGAGAAAGAACTAAATTTGGAGTTATTTTATACTTATTATTAATTATTAGAGGAAACTAATTCGTACTTCGTCAAGCGCCATGTACTTCGTACAAATAATTGTTAGCCAAATAATTTATCATAGCTTTTATTTTAGATTCCTTTTTTTAGTTTTAAGCTAGTTGGTGCTTAATAAATAGTACTGAAATTGTAATAGCTTTATTTTTAGACAAAATATACAAAAGGAATCAGAAAACTTTAGTTTCTAGCAGACATCTACTTATATAAAGCTAGACGGTAACACTGATTCACTGACATTAATTACGAGGCACTTAACGTAATCGTACCCCCCCCCCCCCCCCCCCCCCCCCCCCCTCAACCCCCCCCCCCCGCAACTTTTGGGAAAATAGCCACCATTTAACAATTTTAAATTTTGGAAGCACCTTTTGGGCGGGAAATATTTTTCCAATTTTTCATTTTCCCACTTTGATCGCGTTTTGTAAGAAAACGGAAAGAGATAACAAAAAATGTTAAATACAAAAGTTGTAGAAAATTTAATTTCAAACTAACGATTTTCCATCAGATTCAAGATCCAATCATCTATTTAGCCACTATTCATCCGAGAATGGATGCTCCGCCCAACGTCTTTAAAGCTAACTAAAAACAACTCTCAAGTTTATAAAGTACTGCATTCGCACACGATTTCCTTCAACTTCGTTGTGGAACAGCTCATTTCCTAAGCCACGACAGGCCCAGCTGGATGTGGTGTTTTATCCCGAGGATCGGTCTCAAAAACATGCTCACTGATATTGTATCGACCTCTGACTCGACCTCTCGAGATCTCAACACGTACCTACACTCGATATTAGATAATACAAATAGATTCCTTAAAGCATTGTACCTATTGGTCCGATTAATTTTTTGGAACGGCTCCGATAACGTAATAGGTTAATTTATCTTTGTCACGTTTCGTCACACTTTAGTTTAGATTGTTTATCGTTGGCGTGACTTTGAAAGTCCGTCAAAGTAATAGAAATGTTAACATTATAAGTAGTTATATAATTTTATTTACCTCATAAAAGGACCTTCAGGACAAAATATCCACCATCGGATGGCCTGTCAATGCAATACAATCATTTCAATCGTAGCCTACATACCAAAATTTAAAACATACTACACCTCCGATCCGAAACCGGCAATCCGATCATTTTTTCAGCATAAACGCCTCAACTGAATAACATCAGTTTCCAAAAGATATGTTGTTAATATCTTTTTGAATTTATTAAAATTTCTAAACAAATAAAATAGCACTGTGGCGACAAAATCACACTGATTTAAATAAAAACTCGAACCACAAAACAAGCAACAAAAACAATAATTAAACAACTAAATTGTAAGTTATGTTTAATACGTTACCCTTATGTACATTTCGATAGTAGTGTTAAAACCCTCTGAGGATGATGACCATGTCATCGAAATGTACATAAGGGTAACGTATTAAACATAACTTACAATTTAGTTGTTTAGTTATTGTTTTTGTTCCATGTTTTGTGGTTCGGGTTTTTATTTAAATCAGTGTAAAATTTATAATTTGCTTAAAATGATTCGGAATATTATTGTATATTTCTATACATTTACAATTGAAACACTGCCGTCTTATGAATAGGATAATTGAATAAGTGTTTTCATCTTGTCCAAGTATTCATGTTCAATTTTTACATTTAAATCATCTAGAATAGTTTGGTTTAACAAAAGATAATATACAGAGCATGTATAGGCCTATATATATATATATATATATATATATATATATATTAATAAATCATAGCGTTTTAAATTGAAAATTGTCCTAAAATTTAGTTTTTTAATTTGGAGTATTCTTTTACTATTTATTGAATCTCCTCAGAATATAATTCCATAAGAGAGCCGGGAATAAACATAGGCATAATAGACCATCATGTTGTAGAAATATCAGTGATGATATCTGTTACAATGATCACTGTTACAAAATGAGCTTTATTTAGCTTGCCAGTTTGGCCCAAAATATAATGTTGCCACGAGAGATTAAACTTGTGTACGTATCATTTTTGTCAATATTTATTCACGCAAAAGAATAATGTTTACAAATGAAATAAATGAAAACATCCTGAAAAGAACTCTTTTTTGAAATAATTAATTACATATGCTTGTTATTCAGTTAAGAAATCCTCAAACGGAATTTTATACGCGTCAGCAGATAATTTCGTCAATATTAAATTTGATAAAATAGCTCGTCCGAAGGGATTTTAAATGCTTCTATATATTTCGCTGATTTTTTTAAATCGAAGTTACACAATTAATTATAATCTATTTCCTAAAAACCTGTAAATTTTTTAAAACAAAAAACCCGAAAAGTGCGAGGTGAATGCTCCAAATAATGTACCGACATGAAATAAGTATGTGCAATACCGCTCAAGTAAAGCAACGAACTCAATGAGCGGAGTAACTTGAGAAGGACGGCTGTATGCTATTGCATTTGTAAGACGCTCGAGTGCGGCTAGAATATCGCGTTTAAGCACTTACGTTTTTACTAATGGAGGGTTTATTTCTGTTATGCGTACAGCAGTTGGCACATAACTCCAGTGTACAATCAGTAGATAGCTGCTATATAAAAAAACACAATTATTACAATTCTTTTAAAAATAACTCATATAAAATAATCTTTTGAAATACATGTCTGACAGAATACACTTTTGAAGAGGAGAATTATTTTTAATTTGTTCAGAGATAATAAAATAAGATAAGATGAACTCCTCACAGACCTTCAAGTCTAAAGCCTAAAAATTGAGCTTACATTAAATATTAATTTATAGTTACAATAGTTGATTAGCTTTTGGTTATTAATGTATAGGCCTACATTATATTTTTAAGCCGCTCTATTTTTAATTATTATTATTATTTTCGTTTAAAAAATTAATTGTTAATAATTTGGGATACTGTGACATGTTTTAAAAGCATCTGTTAACAAGATTTATTTTATCGTTATAGGCTTCTTAATTGTAATTGTTGTTTTATGTATACAACAAAGGTTCTTACTCTTAGTTTAGTTTAATATTTTATTTTATTGAATGTTTCGAGTACTTGTCTGACCACTCGAACGGAGGGGGGAGGGATAGGCCTTTTTGATGTCACTGAGGTTCAGTTTTATTAGTCGAAAAAATAGAGGGGAGGAAGACAAAACCAGATTTATTATTTGTAAAACTAAGAGTTAAGACATCAACATCAACTACTGCTCAACATCCGAAGATCACAATAATATAAGTTTTAGTACAATTTTCTGCCAATCCTAACGTAACACTTTCACTTAAGTTTGTCGACACGTTTCGGAGTTCCTCCATTATCGAGACCTATTTGAGTACTGAGTACTGTTATGGCAGAAAATTGTACTAAAACTTATTTCATGGATCCTAGCAGTTATAATTTGTATAATAACATCACAATAATAGTACTATCAAAACTTAAAATCATTTAATTTGGGTTTGTTAGTTTTTTCGTAAGCTTTATACTTTGTAAAAACAATATAAATATGAGAACAAAAAATTGTCAAGCAGTCATTTATGATGTTTATATTAATATGAACAAAAAGATTGTAATACAAAAATTAACATATGCATTAGCATTAGGCTTTTAAAACTTTCATACATCGCATATGCGATGTTAGCCTTTGGAGGGTTAAATAAAAATTGGCAAAATGATTTTTAGTTGGGTTTCCATACTGACTATTGTTTGATCGTATACTATCACATAAAACAAAAAATGTGTTCACATTATGCTGGTCCAACACAGCTGAATGACACAGACGAATCTTGTTTAGTTTAATAAATCCTCTTCTGACCAGGCTCCTATGCTTTGGTCCACGAACACAGAACAAACTTGCAAGCATGTCACATAGTGTTGCTAGAAACCCAAATAAAAATTTCTCTGACTTAACATTTCCCTCTTAAGTCTGAAATTTTCCTCCAAGCAGAATAATTATAGCTCAATTAAAGTACTAAAAACTTCTTTAAATGTAGAGAGTATTTTTATCCCTTGCTTATTTATATAAATCATATATTTAATCATACATCTACTATAAAAGTTATTTTACAAAAATATTTGATAGTATGGTGGGAAATGTTTTGTAAAAGGTTTCTACAGCCTATTTCTTTTATAAAATGTAACTGATTGGCATTATCTATATATATATATAAGCCAAAACCCACTGACTCACTGACTCACTCATCACGATTTCTCAAAAACTACCGAACGGATTGGAATGAAATTTGGTATGTAGCTTCCTCTAGGGCCATAGGTGCTTACTAAGAAAGGGTTTGAAAAAATTAGAAATTTTAGGGGGTTTGGGGATCAAAGTTATTAAATCTCGATTTCTTCAAAACTACTGAACGGATTGGAATGAAATTTGGTATGTAGCTTCCTCTAGGGCCATAAGAAAGGGTATGCAAAATTTCGAAATTTTAGGAGGGGTTTGGGGGGATCAAAGTTACTAAAATCATAATTTCAGATCTTTTATTATTATGACAATAGTGCTTTTATTACTTAAGATCTATATATATATATATAATAGCCAAATACCACTCACTGACTGAACACTTAAAAAGAATACAATTACGTTAAAAAGACTGAAAATACGAACCACCACGGGCAACGCCGTACGGGTCAGCTAGTCTATATATATAAAAGCCAAATCCACTGACTCACTGATCACGATTTCTCAAAAACTACTGAATGGATTGGAACGAAATTTGGTATGTAGCTTCCTCTAAGGCTATAAGTGCTCATTAAGAAACGGTTTCAAAAATTTGAAATCTTAGGGGGTGTTTGGGGGTCAAAGTTACTAAATCACGATTTCTCTAAAACTACTGAACGGATTGGAATGAAATTTAGTATGTAGCTTCCTCTAGGGCTGTAGGTGCTGATAAGAATAGGTTTCAAAAAATTCGAAATTTTAGGGGTGTTTGGGGGGGTCAAAGTTACTAAAAAAATAACACCGAACGAATTGGAATGAAATTTAGTATGTAGCTTCCTCTAGGGCCCTAGGTACTCATTAAGAAAGGGTTTTAAAAAATTCGAAATTTTATGGGAGGTTTGAGGGGGTCAAAGTTATTAAAAATCCCCATAAGAAATACATAGAGTAATCTATTTATTGATATAATTAATTTTGTGTTAATATACTTTTAACTTTGATTTGTCTATCCGTGCAAAGCCGGATCGGGCCAGCTAGTCTTTTATAAAGGACATTTTGTCAAACCATGCTTTAAAGAAATATAATAGCGGAAAGTAAATATCGTTGGTCACTTGAAAAAAAGTTAATTACACAGCATAAGTGCATTGAAATTTCATACAAACTAAATATGTTGATTATAAAACAGAAATAATAAAAGGATTGAAATATATTTGAACCGTAAAACAGTCTATATTTAACAATTTGGGCAATAAACTCTACCTGTAAAATGTCCCTACATTTGCTAGTGAAATGTGATTAATCTCCTTCCACATTTACTAGCACAAAATCTCTCTCCACTCCACAATTTCCCTTCATTAGCATCACTAAGTCCTAAACTGAGCCTGAACTTTCCTTTGAGCTGGCACAAAAAACCGAATTCAGGCTGCTCGACTCGCTCTGTAGCGTTCTACTTCCGTGCGCTGATTCCCCTCTATATAGTGGTTCTAGAGACATGGTTCTGCCTGTTAATCATGGGACGTTTTACAATCTAACCATTTATTTTAATAATTTTTAATAAGATTTTCACAGCAACATTCCATCTTTTACTGTTTTGGTTGCAGGTGACACAACTTTGCTTAGTTCATACAAAGAACCTGTAAATTCTAATGCTCAGTTTGAAAACTCTGTTACTTGCAAAGACGTGGTTTTCTGAAAATAATCTTATAATTAATGGCGACAAGACGGAACGTAATATAATTTTCTCGCATAAAGATTACAAGGAAATACTCGAGCAGTAAATTATTGGGTATTTATTTAGACAATACTAGCTGTCTTAAAAGTCCCACCCCCTATTTTTTTTTATTAATGGAAATAAACAGATTTGCTTTCGGATTTGCAAATTCGGATTTGCAGATTTGCAAATAAACATGATCAAAACTTTTTTTTTGTATCGTAAATTTCAAACCCTCTCCCAAAAATGGAGTATTTTGGGGGTAAGTCGAAAATTTTAAATGAAAACCCCTATTGAGTGACACCTCATTTTATATGTCTTGATAAAAGATGAAGATTGTCGCAAACCGGATGTCTGTATGTTGACTCTTTCCAACATAATGGCCAATCGAAGTTATAATTTCCCCAAAAAACTCCTATTTAAAGTTTCATTAATAATTATGTTACAATGAGTAAAACCTTTAGTACTCACCTCATTTTCACTCAGATTAAGTGCTTGAAATGAGAACCATTGACTTCTTGACAAAAGTACAGCCTGGACTCAAAGTGTTGCCTAAAATTTCTGGTGTGACAAGGTTACAAGCGTGTTCGATCCTTACTATGTTTTATGACTTAGATTGAGTGACCTACTGGATGAAACCCTTGTAAAAAATAACAGATGTATTATCTATACTAATATTATAAAGAGGTAAAGTTTGTTTGTATTGGAGGTTGGCGTGCGAAGCACACAGGAGTCTCCCCTAGTCTTTAACATTTTGATGTTAATTAAATGGGGAAAATAATAATAATAAGCCACCTGGTATAACTATAATGAGTGTATTGTATTGTAATTAACGGCAATAAATATATTATTATTATAATTAGTAAACCCTTAATGATCTTAGTAACGAAAAATTGTTAGTGGTGTCTATTTTTGTAGAGATTTATTTCTAATTTGTAATTATTTTATTTTGTTGCAGGTAATTGTCTCAGAATACAAGACCTACTTATAGTAATAATCTGTACGTAAGTAATAATTATACTGTATATTAAACTAGCAGGTTCCCGTGGCTTAGCCCACAAACAAAGTTAACGAAATGAATATCTGGTACAATAATTGTTTTTAAATTGAGTTTTCGTGCCCAAAAATCCGACACGAAGTGAATTTTGTCCAAATCTATCAATGTTTTCATGTTTAGAAGAGTATCCGGTCCCCCTTCCGCCAACTTACGTTAAAATGTTACATCTTGGCATAAATTCTCCCTCAAGTAATAGGTGTAATTGTCCTATTTTCCCCTAGATGCAAGTAATTGAAATTCTTATGGATTTTCTTTTTTTAATATAAGAAATTAAGAATAATATGTATAAAATTTCAGCTATTTAGCTCTAGAGAAGTTAATACAAAACATTATTATTAACATAATTGGTAGTAACTCAACCCCATTTTTACCGCAAGTTACTTTGTCGCAGTTTATAAAAATGCGTTTGTTTTATTTTTTCAAGGATTAAGTGTAACAACTTGCACCCCTAAGACGCAAGTAATAGAAATGCTAGTGCATTACTGTTCCTATTTACCACTTATGAAACAAAGGTATCAATCAACAGATCATTAGCTTCATGGGACGTTTTGTATTGTTTTATTTAAAATAATTGTATGGACTTATTTATTTTTATTGTAAATCGACTTTTATCACCGTTTCTTAATAATTAGACGTAACTGTTTAAATTGCGTTTTTTATTATTTCTTTATTAAACAACATTTAAAGTTAATAAGTGCCAAATTTCAGCTCTCCAGATTTGTTAAGAATCTATATTTATTGTTTTAAGAGTGGTTATTCCATTTTCACCGCTTTCTCTTGGAAATTAAAGGTATATTGTTTTAGAGCAGTTACCCCTTATCGATCGTCTTAAAAGTAAGTAAGAAATATTTTTACTCTCTCTTTTGTTATTTTCTATGTCAAATTTGACCCTGATCTGTCGAACGGCCTCTACAGTTGTAGCGAATACACATTACAAATTGGATCCAACCCACAGAATTATGGTTTACTAAAATTCTCTCGGGGCCAATTAAAAAAAAAAAAAAAATAGTTTGTATCACAAAATTCCTAATCTAGAAAGTTATCAACAAATTCTTTCCTGAATGAACTGATTTTTCTTGGATTGAGTGATGTTTAAAAATTAAAATTATGAAGTTTTAACAGGCACACAAACAGAAGTTTTCTCACACATACTTTTCTTCTTTATACGAATGAGTTTCTATTAATTGATAATTCCCTGGAAATACGTTGTTGTAATAGTGGTTATTTTTGACTCTGACGTAGACATTTACAGTAGCTAGTATTATATTACACGTCTTGAAAGTCTACCCTTCTACAAACAGTCGTGTCATATTTAGCATTACACTTTTAATGGGATTCTCAAGTGATGGAACGGGTCGGGCGTTTATCGGGAGAGTTCCCTAGGGAAGATCGGGACAAGCGCTCATTGGCATTCCGAGCAGGAGTCTGCCACTTCATTTCCCCGAGTTAGCTGATCAACAAACTTCCTCTGCCCCCCCCCCATACGTTTCAAAATCTGTTTCAGTCTTCTGCCCTCTTCACTTCATGTAATCACATAATCGACAAGTGAACTTGAAGTTTATCTTGTGTGTTATTTCTTAGTATTGTAGACACGTAGTATATTCCCACCTCCGCGACAGTATTTAAAAATATTCACTGTACAGTTATGGTTAAGGGAGTACGCTATATTTACAAACGAACCAGTAAAAGTGTTTATAAATCGAGGCTCATTGATGTCATCCACTTAAAATATAGTAAACAGGTGTTCAAAGATTTAATTTAAATTTGTAACCAAGTAAAGCACAATTTGCATTGTTTCTTTAATTCTATGTAGCTCCTTCATACTAGAGTCAAATTCAAAACTAAAGATAAATAGTAAAACCATCTCTTTATCTGCATCTCCCTAAAGAAAAACTCAAACGAACAAATTGGCTATCTTTTAAATTTAAATAAAATCTGTATTTAAATTCCTCTGAAAACATGCTACTTATAAAATTAAAAGAAATTTACTTCTGTTTATTCACAACTTTTCAAAACATTATATATGTACGTAAAATACTTGGAAATGACATAATCTTCCACACAAAAGATAAAATAAATTTTATCTCTTACCAGATGTCGACATAATGATTGATTGCCATTTTAAAATAAATTAAAATTTTCCTTCAGATCTTGATTGTTTATTCTTATGATTCAAATTCAAGATTTGACCTTTGTTACATTTTTAAATTCATAATAAATTACAAACTGATAGTATTGATATTTTTAAAACCCACTTTTTAAATTGCAACTTGTAAAATCTAAAAAATTCGAAAATTGTACAGGTTATAGTTTCATAATTGTTACTAATATTATTTATTTGTTAAAGTACGATTACATAACATTTTATAAGTTTGCATTCATCCATTTGAAAAGGATATTTTTATATAAAATAAAGTAGGCTATATTTTTATAATACAATGATATTTAATTAATAGGCCCTATAAATACATAAATATAAATTTATATCTCTCTATTGTATAAAATAAATCCTGTCGTTCACTGAAAAACTCTTGCCCTAATGCGCATGCGTCTGGAGCCAGGTTACCGCTATCCTCACCCACCCTACCCCAATCGAAGTGCCTCTGTACTGATCAATCGTAATTTACGAGAAAATTTATAACAGAAAATTTACGTAACAGAGTATAGAATAATCTGTTTGCATTTGCTTCGCCGTGAGTGTTATGGGGAGCGAGCATCAAGGCCGTGGGTGTTCGTGAGCGAAGCGAGTAGAAATGGAGCCCTTTAGTTAAAATATAAATTAATTTTAAAGGCAATGTAAGATTGTAAAATCGAAATTAATTTCCTTAGTTGAACAAAAAATATGTTAAATATTTAGTTAGGACACTTAAGACCAACCCCTTTTTTAAAAAAAGTCTAATCTAACATTGTTAAAGTTATTAAAGCTGGTCAACCTAATCAGCTGTTTTATGTACAACTTACAGCTCTGTCTTGGTTTGAGATTGACAAGTAAAAACCAAATCGCGGCTGTGTGAAAAACTACGGGGTTTTCGGGTATTTAGTAATGATATTCTGAATTGATTGGCGTTCTGAAACACTTTGTTTATAAAGAGGATTGACATAGATCGGTGTACATACAATACAAATCTCCTCATGATTTGGTTTATTAATTTGTAAAAAGATTCTTTAGGGAAATGTATATCGGGAAAAGTCAACCCCACGGTTATTTTAACATTTCACAAATATATTCAAATGATATACAAAATGTGTATAGATATAACTAACTTAGGACTCCTCGCACGGTTTCTCGCGGCTTCGCCTCTCCCTTCCCATCTATGTAAACAAATTATTGCACACTCTGATATTTTTACGGAAATAATGATTCACACACAGATGCACTTGCATTGGTAATTGGAGGAGGTAGATACAAATTAAAGCCTGACGCATCCTGAGCCTGACAGCTTTATTTTCTTAAAATTTTCTTTTTTTGATCAACGTAATCATTTGTTAAACACATTTTAGTACAAATTCTATTTTTAAATAGAAACCTAGAAAATGCATATTTTTAGGCCTAATCTAGAAAAGGCACTATTTTAACTGAGAGGTTAGCGAATCTGATTTGGAAACTCATGTTTCCCTTTTCGAATGCGAGTGAAAACTGATTACCTTAATCAATCAGCGTATTATGTCCCAAACCATGCGTCAATTCATTTCTTTTATAAATGTGTTATGACCACTTTAAATAACCAAAAGAAGAGATATATCTGAAAGAACAGATTGGGAATTATATTGGTTTCCTTCTTTTAACTGACACTAAAACTGAGTAATAATAATAGAAATAATCGATAATAAAATAATACAATTTTATTTGTCCGACTTTTAAACCTGTAAAACTTGAAATGATTTGAATCAAGTTTGACCTGTGTTGCATTTTTTTATTGTACACCGAGCTTTATAGAGTCTGCCCGATAAAATTATCAGCTGTTAGAATGTTGTTTAAAGTTTCACCTGCGAACATAACCTCCAATAACTTGAATGATGGAATTATCGTAAGGTGACCGCTAGCAAGTATTGCCGAGACGCCAGCACTTTGCCCCGGTGGGTGGTCTACGCCGTGCAACTTGGAAAATATAAAGTTGCGATATCTCGCGCTGCAGATAACCACTCCGAGATATAGCACGTGTGTAAGTAATTTTTAACGATAGCGCATTGAAGTTTGAATGGGTTTTATTCCATTAAGCCACGGCCACCTCGACCGTGTGTCACTGTTAAAAGCTGTTAACATATCTCGAAGGCATTGTTGTGTGCCAACTTTACGTGACTAGAATCCGCGGATGAAGAATGGCGACGCCGTTTCGGATTTACATTTCACACTTGATGTACTCGCGAGGATACGGTTGCAGTTCGTCCCGGGTCCGACTATTAATTTCAACGCGTACTGAGATAACGTTGCGTGGAGACGCTTTTGTTTCGCTTTAAAAATGATCGTCGGCCAGATGTTGGACAGGCTACAACGTTTATACAAGCGAGTTATCGTCGATTCGGAGGGAGATTGTTTTACCGAGGTCCTTAATATTGTTTCCAGTGTTTAAATCAGACAAGGTGACGTATATTTGTCACTTTAGGAATGCGCTGAATTTCGAGATAAACGGATTATGGGATGGGAAAACAAGGCATAATATGTGTATCAAACGATAAAAAACTGTATTCCTTACATTTTGTATGGCAGCCTTAAGAAATAGTTGAGCAATAAATCGTGTTAAAACAGCAGATGAAGTAAATATCAATCAGGTAAGTGTACTATATATTAATATTGAACAACAGACAAACTTTCTTTATAAAGGTAATGCCTTTGAATTAGATATAAAGGTTGAAATATAACCTAATGTAAGCCAAACTGAAGCTTATCTAAGCTAATCAAACCAAAGCGATTTTATAGAACTTTGAAATTTATGCGTTTTTAAAACTATGAATTTGACTTTTATTCTGCGTTTGTATTTTCACTTCCCAGACTATTCGTTACTTGGTTTTACGGGATATTATCTGAAAATTCCCCAAACGTAAAATTTTCGACACCTTAAGCGTCTACAACTCCTTAATTAACTAATGGTTTATAAAAAGTAAGATACAGTGTAAGAATTTAATGATTTTTGTAGATCTTAAAAATAGCGATCTCATAACAAATGTTAAACTTAGAAATTGTCAAAGTTAGAAAATGGGGACTCATTTTAAAATTTCAAGTTTTTATATCTCATACTCAAAATATGGACAGACCATGTTAACGATCGCTAGCCGTTTAATGTTTAGAGTGCAGATGGTGAAAACATTATTTGTCCATACTTTAACTATTGTGGTCCTGTTTATCAATAACATTACAGTGGAATTAGGTAACAAACTTCAGTATAGTCAAAACTGTTGGTAACAGTTATTTTTTGTTGACAAAAGCAATGATCATGTTTCAAAATATAAACAAATTTCAATTCAAGTACTTAGTGTTTTCTCGAAATTATCATATTTTGTTGTTATAGCGTAGTGATTGCTTTGCTATCTGGCAGAAAGGTTTGTTAGTTTAAACTTAAATTTAAGTGACAAGACGAGGAGCTTCATTGTTATTTATAACCAGGCATGAGATACTTAAACAAATATATATCCCATAACTTTATTTCCTCAATTAATAGATTCTCTTGTAGTTTTAAAATTAAAGGAAATCATCCCCATATAATTTATAGAGCCTGTGCACTGGAATGGTTCTGCTTATATGCATGCAGGGAATTTGTTTAATTTCTTATGATAAATTAGAGGGCTCCGATCCCTGATCGCTTCGCCCACAGTCGGAGCAAATGCAAGCAGATTATTGAATACTCGGATTTTTTCACGAAAATTACGATTGAGTAGGACAGAGGTGCTTGGATCGGGGACGCAGGCACAGTAGAGTTTTGGCTTGAATGACAGGATATTTTTATTAGTCGAGCGTAAGCGAGGTACTGTTTCAAAATCTTTCGGAATTTGGACTGTTTGTTACGCGATTACGACCAAACGTGTTGTTCGATTTTCTTCAAATGTTGCATGAATGTCCCTTGCAAGTCGGATAAACGACGTATGTGTATAGATTTTTGTAAAATATAATTAGAATATTACTGTATATTACAAATTGTTGGTTGATCACTTTGTCAAAAGTCAATGAATGATTAGAGTCGGTGGCTTCAGTTGTAAGGATTCTTGGTTCCATCCCGTGAACTAACAAACTTTTTTTGAAATATCTTCAATATTAATATTGTATCATAATCTTATTCTTAGTTCGATCCCACGAATCATTAATTTTGTTTTCCTTTTTCAAATGTTTTCAATGTGTGTCATAATGGTATAAGGGTAGGCCTATACCACCCTCTGCTTTCTGTGCCTCTAAATATAAATTTTTAAAATAACTTGTAAAGTAATACTAGAACACTAGCCGTTAAACAAATTGCAATAAAGCATACATAATTCTTTCAACATAAATATATAAAATTGTAACCTGTAAAAGTTCGTAATCGAAAAAAAAAAACAATTCAAAACTGATACTATGTAGCAAATAAAACTTAGTAAAGGTGTATTAAAAAATTTGTTTAATCAAAATTATAAATATAAGGAAGAAATAAATGTAATAGGTACGAAATCTCTTATTTTACAAAAATGTATACAAATTAGTTATCCGCTGAAGTAGAAATTCGTTAAATAAGAGTAGGCCTATTACTAATTTTATATCGACCGTTCGGCATTTCGTCCATCAACAATCTGTTTATATCTCAGTCATGGTTAGTTTTTCTTCAAGTTTTACATGAATATTTCTTGAATGCATTTAAAACGACTTGTGCAATAATTTTTATATCTTGAGTCCATTTTTTACTCAGTTAGAAGGATGGTTAAGAGAAAAAACTGAAATGAAAAAAATTGATCAATTGTAAAATAGGTTCTGTAATTATTTGTGACATTTCTTTCATATCTCTAGCTCTAATCTTATCGAATCTTGCCGTTTTTAGACACTGATATCGTCGATATTACAAGAGGATAATGTGAACTGGGGCGAAAGAGATTTACGAAAAGACACATTCGTATTCAGCAAATTTGCGTTGTGATGGAAATAAACGGATTCAAAATAATTACCGAATTGATTTCACAGACCTTGTGCATTATTGAATTGAAACGAGAAAATTATACCTTTATCTATTCCAGTTTGCTATATCTCTAACATTAAATTAATATTATGCCCCGTGCGAATATTTTTCATGTTAGGAGTAGGCCTACACTTACCTGATTTAACCCGTTGATTTAATTACGTTTATTTATTTACGTTGGTTTATAAATAACAGTTTCCATATAGAATCTTAGAATGTAAACAATCTAACAGCTGCTATGCTAGTTAAACAGAATGTTAATAAGTGGCGCCTTTCATTAGGAACCATATGAAGTATATACAAAAGTTTTTATCAATTTTTGTAACGAAAACATGAATTTTAAGCTGTTTTTCTATTTTTCGTCAATAGCGGGGAACATAAGTTTTTAAATGATGTTTGGGTAATTAATTTTGATGAAGAATTAAGGGAGATATCGCTTAGCGACAAAAAAAACGCTTTTGAGAAATAATATTTAACGATGTTTCAAAAATCATTCCTATTAGACAAAAACCTTTTTTATAAAAACTTGCAACAAAAAGCAGATTTTAAATTTGATCGTGAAGTCTACTGTTCAGAACTACTAGCATAATAAAGAAATAGCAGTATCTAGTAAACTGAACTTGTTTGGTAAAACTTAACAACTCTATGAGAAAACACTGTAAGATCCCCTGAATGTCTTACTCGGCTCAAAGAAGATATACTCGAAAACTACACCGAGTTCATAGATTTCTACTTATACATAGATTTCATAATTTACTCAATACCCTATCTTAAGCTGGTGATCCATACTTTGCACTCTTTTTGATCAAAAACACAGATTGTAACAATTTATCTTCTAGCTGCCTTACATACAGAATTATTAAATAAAAGATGTACAGTAGTACACAGAGTTAAAAAAAAGGTTTGATTAATCTTGGGACGTGTACTGCAATTTTGTTTTGACTAATACATATTGAATAATAAATAATGTTTACCTATAGAATGGTTTAACCGATCGAGTTTAAACTTTGTACTTTTGTACAGTGTTCACCGATGTAAAGATTTTGTCTGGACAAAATTATTGAACTTTTTCCAATCAATAATTCGTTCTAAAATGGCGGCCATTTAAAGATTTTAAATGATAATACATTTAAATCCGTAACTTTTTTTAAAAAAACGTCAGGAGTAAACTTTGTGCCAGTTTAATTTTCCATCGAATGGTATAATTGTCAATACTATCAAACAAAGTATAATGGTAAAACAACGTCCACGTTAATTAATTGCTCTTGAAAACTAATTATTGCCTACTCTTAGGTTGCTGTGGATGCCTAAAGGGGTACCTACAGTTAAACTTTGTTAAATAGGTTTCACACTTAAACCAATCGATTGAAAATTAAACCGGCTACAAAGATGTACTCGAGTTTCAAATAAGTATTTAATGTTTTTGTGTTATACTCGTTGAACATCTTTAAGTATCCGCTATTTTTAAACAAATTATTGAAACAAGTTGATTTTTTTTTTCAAACTATAGTATATCTTTACATAGGTACCGTGTACAATTTGAACTCATCGGTTTTACAGATAAACATTATTCAGTAAAAAAATGGCGGAAACTGAATATTTTCGTATGAATGTCAGATTTTTTACTGTAAATAATAAATAAACATTTGGGTAGAATTCATTGTAGCCTATTGGATTGTTATATATAAACACTAGCTGACCCGTACGGCGTTGCCCGTGGTGGTTGGTATTTTCAGTCTTTTTAACGTAATTGTATTCTTTTTAAGTGTTCAGTTAGTGAGTGGGTATTTGGCTTTTATATATATAGATCTTAAATAATAAAAGCACTATTGTCATAATAATAAAAGATCTGAAATTATGATTTTAGTAACTTTGATCCCCCCAAACCTCTCCTAAAATTTCGAAATTTTTCATACCCTTTCTTAGTAAGCACCTATGTCCCTAGAGGAAGCTACATACCAAATTTAATTCCAATCCATTCGGTAGTTTTTAAGAAATCGTGATTTAATAACTTTGATCCCAAACCCCCCTAAAATTTCGAATTTTTCAAACCCTTTCTTAGTAAGCACCTATGGCCCTAGAGGAAGCTACATACCAAATTTCATTCCAATCCATTCAGTAGTTTTGAAGAAATCGTTTTTTAACAACTTTGATCCCCCCAAACCTCCCCTAAAATTTCGAATTTTTTCAAACCCTTTCTTAGTAAACACCTATGGCCCTAGAGGAAGCTACATACCAAATTTCATTCAAATCCATTCGGTAGTTTTGAAGAAGTCATTTTTTAATAACTTTGATCCCCCCAAACTCCCCCTAAAATTTCGAATTTTTTCAAACCCTTTCTTAGTGAGCACCTATGGCCCTAGAGGAAGCTACATACCAAATTTCATTCCAATCCGTTCGGTAGTTTTTGAGAAATCGTGATGAGTGAGTCAGTGAGTCAGTGGGTTTTGGCTTTTATATATATAGATTTGGGTGTATTATTAATCCACATTTTTGAAAACCCTGTATATATCAGTTATCACAGTTTTACAACTTTTTGTTTTTAAGTGATTTATTTATTTCTAATTGTTTTGTTTGTCAATGTAATGTTTCTGCATTATTTTTGTTGATGATTTCTAGTATCTTATTCGAGGTCAAGTGAAGAGATGGTTCCAATGGTAATAAATTAAACACAAAAAAACTCTTTTTCATCGTTATGTGATTATTTTTTAGGGTGGTATAACAAAAACAAACCAAAAATAATTGCAGGAAACGTTAAAAGTTTACGTTTGTCTTATAGCACATCGATCTAATTTATAGACAGAGAATCTAATATGGGGAAGCCCAAGAAGAAACTCCAAACACATTTATCTGGCCTACGTTGATGCGAATAATCAAGGTACATTTTCAGCCAAACAAAAAAGCCTAATTTTGATATACACAGTGCCCTCATATTAAAGCTGTTAGAACCAATGTTCGGAATTTGCCCTCAACTAGGTCAATTATCGATGAACTGTCCCAACTGCATAATTGATCTCGGTGCCGGCGCCAATAACGTCAATCTTCCCCCCACCTTCCTACCAACAGGTGTTATGTGTACCACCAAACAAATCATTGACTGCGCGTTTTAACAATTGAATTAATATACAGTACAACACTGTTATTTGTTTACAATCATAAAGTTGTCGGGATTTAATGCTTATTTTTAACAGCTGATGAATGTCAGTAATTATTTTGTACATGGGTTTATTTCGCACAGATGCGTAATTTCACTCGAGTGTTATGATACATCAACAATCAACATCTTGTGTGCAATCTGCTTAAGAATGCCATTGATCTGTGTACAATATTAGAAGGAAGAAACGTGCCTGTGTTTGTTTATTTTAGGATTTAAATACCATAAAACAGTCTTTTATGAAACTTTTACAATTATTGGGTTAACCCGGTAAGGTCTCTGTTATAATAACGCACCATGCGTTAATGCTTAGATTGTTCAAATTGCTATTATATCTTAGTGGTATACAGTATATTGTGATCACTGTCACTCTCTGTGGTACAAATACACACATTGTCCTCTCTTATATGATCAGTTAAAAGTGGTACTAATGTATACCTTTAGGTATTCAGTTTCTACTTCATAGTATTTGTGCTGATATTGTCATTTTCATTATAAGTTCATGCGCGAAAAATAACTTATTATAAATAAGGGTAAGTTTTACACTTATAATTTGAACTGCCAAGTAAAATTACTTGAAAACTATACACTACACAAGCCTACGTATTAAATAAATCAATCTCAAGTATGAACTCATGTTGGGAAAAATCTAGAATTTAGAACAAATTTTTAAAAAAAGTGTAGAAATATAAATAGTAAAAACAACTATTTGGCAATTTAAAATACGTAGGCCTAACACGGCTGAATAAAGTGTTCAATATTGGTACAATGATCAGCTGTTTACTCTGAATCTATACTTCAATTTATAATTTTTCATTAACAGCTGATTTCAAATTTTAAAACAATTAATTTAAAAAAATCATGCTGGTTCTTTTTAACCGTCATCGTGTTATATTAAACACTTTCAACATTTAATATTATTTATCACCTTAAACCGAAACCACACCGATGAAATTGTATTTGCAAAAATGTATTTGTCAATGAACAAATTTACGTTAATGAGGTCTTGCGAACAGAATTTTTGGTTTCATTTAATAGCGCATGTTTCCGATCGGTGTCGGTTTTTTGACGAACATCAATTAATTATTAGTGCAGCAACGTACTTCTGCGAGTATATTCATTAAATTCCATGATAATTTTAATCGTATATAGTGATTATTATATACAAGGTCAAGTTATTAAAAATGGTAAAAAAGAAATTTTTATTATTGTTTAATAATCTTTTAGAATTTGTTATATTTATGTTAGTTAGTTTAAAAAAAATGCATACAGTATAAATATTTTTTTAGTCAATTACTTATATTTAAATTACAATGTTGATCTTCGTATTGGATTCCCCGTACTCAATGGCAATACAGTCGCGTATTTCATGTTTTACTCTTTTTATTCTTTGTTCTATAGTGAAATATATTTTCATGGGCGCCGACTTTTCAAAATTATTGGGGGGGGGGCTCACAGGTGAGTATTGCATACCCTCTAATGAAAGGGGGACGGGAGAAATTTTTAAAAATTAGGTTGCTAAAACTGCATTTAGAGGCTTTCTGGTGCGTTTTTGTAACAATGTTGAAGGATATTTTCATGCTCATAGTAATGTGTTTTTTATATCAATGCGTAGTATTATTTACGCACACAAAAGATCAAAACTAAAAAATACACCATGTTGTTTATTCTTTTAGTTTATCTAATAGTTATTTCTTTTCATTTCCTTTTATATTTATTGATAGCAATTTTGAGATATTAAAATGGAGTTATACAAATATTAACCAACGATGATTTTAAGTTTTCAAAAAAGTAAATTTATTTAAATAAAGTATTTAGCTTGGAGTACAAATGGTACAATAACCCAATTCAAACCAAGACAGTCAAATAATAAATATTATTCAGTCTATAAATATTACTGAAATTTGTATAAAAACATTCATAAAGCTTAAAGTTAAAAAACACTATAACAGGACACTGTAAACAAAATGTTTTTTCACTTAAATATATAAAAATTTTAATTACATTAAACCTACAAAAAAGTTGATAGGCCTACTACAGCTGTACTTTGTAATTCAGGCCTACAAACCAGAATCCAGAGCATCCTTAGAAAAGTGCAAACGTAGATCTTCTGACTGGGTTGCTCTTTATGAAATCATTGATTACTGGTAGAACGTCCGTTTCGTCCAAAACATCTTGGTGGGCGCTAAGAACTGCTAAGTTGTTCAACCTATTTTGTCCCATAGTTGGTCTGATGTACGTTTTAAAACGTCGAAGGGCGCTAAATCGCTCAGCTGTTACTGATGTAACTGGCGCAACTTGAAGTAGCTTCATACACTCAACAAGTTCAGATAATATTTCTTTTACACTGGGTTCTAGTAAAAGATACTTTCTTACATCACTCATACAGTTTAGTTCTAAGTTTCTTTGTTTAGTGATGTCATTGAACATTGTAAGATGTAAATGCAGCCTGTCGGTGTCCAAATCGTTTTGAAAAAACTCTGCGGGGTGTACAAAACTTGTTTCACCTTTGTTTAAAACTAACAAACACTCTTTTTCCACTGCTATAACGTTTGATAAGCCTGTTTTTTTCGAATCTGTTGGTGATCCAAGATACCACAGTGTCACAAACATCAATGTAAGGAACTCTGAACTGTTCCTTTCCGTGTTGAAATCATGAGGTGCGCTAGCTTCATTGTTTTCAAATCGTTTTGGAATATGGCTTTTCCGTGAAAACTCAGGTTCGACTTGCGAGGGTTTTTCTTTTAAACAAAGTTGCCAAAAATAATCAAATCGTCCACACCTTTCTTTTAATATACAAAGTAAGCCTTGAAATAATAATCCCAATTCACTCATACTTAAATGTGGGATCTGAATTTACCCATTTACTTCTTCTACTACAGTAATTACATGATAATACAGGTTTAAAAAGAAATAAGTCTTAAAATGACACATTGTATCAAGATAGCCTGTACATTTATAACCTGCTTCGGTCGTATCTACGGAAGAAAATGTTTCAAAGAACTCCAGATTTTCGTAGTTTTTCAATATCTGGTGTACACAGGAAGCTCTCATAGTCCATCGGGTAAGGCAAAGCGGTCGTAGTCCAGCTTGATCATTGACACTGACACTAGCACAGCTTATGCTTCTAAACATTTCCATCCTTTTAGGTTATTCAATAACTGTATTTAGGCTATTAAGTCTTTGGCTAAATTCATGGGGCATGCATGAGAGATAACGAAGGCTGTCTTCAACTGCTAAGTGTAGGCTATGTGCAATGCAGTGCACTTAAAGAGCATTGGCCTGTAGGTTTGAAACTAACTTTTGTAGTCCTTTGAACTTTCCGCTCATATTAAAAGCACTATCATAGCACTATCTTTGGACAACTTCAAACGAGCAAAAATGTCCTTAACAATATTAAACACAGTTTCAGACTCTGTGTTAGGAGTCTCATACAAGCCAATAAAGTTTTCATTGATGATTAAATTGTTCGAACACAAAATGATACTTGTTCATGAATAGACACATCACATGTTTCATGCACCATTACAGAAAAATGCTCACTACTACTCTTGATGTTAGCTAACACTGAGCTCAAATAGATTGACCTAATACATTAATTATTTCATTTTGTATATCGTGGACGATCCACACTTGAATGTCCCAACCAATCTTTTAACTCAGGCAAGTCTTCTTTCCTCAGCTCTAAAAGCTGCAAAAAAAAAATGGAGTTGGCATTTGTTACACTGTCAAACCGGGCAAAGTCACGCGCAAAGTTACTCGCCGGTGACGCCGTCTAACTACCGATATACTGTATATGCATTACGACACGACAGTTAAAATATTGGGGGGCTCCGCCCCCCAATCATATTTTTGGAGGGGCTCTAGCCCACCCAAGCCCCATGGAGTCGGCGCCACTGTATAGTTTTCACTATTCTATTTTAGGACAGACGTAGCAATAGTAGTTTCCACTCCGAACGCTGGAATATACACTACAAACACTGAAAGGTGTAGAATACACAAATGTATAAAGATAACATGTAAATAGCATTGTTTAAAAGAAATTTTACCAAGATGCCTGCGTTACATTCTATACAATCATAATTTACAAATACGTTTTAAAGTGAGATAATGACAACATTAAGGGGTAACGGTTAGGGGTGAAGAGAGAGAAGGGGCGAGTGGATGAATGGATCGAGTACACTATGCACGAAGGGTGAAACAGGCGTCACGAGTCAATGGCGTATCACACACTCTTGTAAACCTCTATTGTGGATGGTTTGATTTATCATAATTCGCAGACAAAACGGTCACTGAGTTACAGTGTAAAAGAACGACAAGTACAGTTTTGTTACCAATGTGGTGGTTGCGTAGCTGTTTCATGTTTTACAGAGGATTAAAACATTCTTTAAAGATCGGGGGTTTATTGTACAATTATTATAGCCTATTTTTTAAATGGATAACATATCTTGAGGGAGAGAACAGTATAAGTAAATACATTTTTTTATTACCGTTCGTATTTGAAGAATTTTACGGATGTGTGACAACATTAAATAACATGTTCTCATAAAAGTTAATTCAATTTATTACAATTGACTAAAACCACAAATTTTTGTTGTGAAATTATTGTAATACTAGGGGAGACAAATCTGCGTGCTTCGCACGTCAACTAATGCGCATTCAAAATCTTAATACATTAAAAATCACTGATATAAAAATACAGAAATACAGAAATAAAGGTTTGCTTTTTAGTGATTTTAATGTTTAATTACCTGTCACGAGCGAGCGAGCGATCTGAAGATGGAACGTGCGTTCTGAAACGTGTAACATATAGTTACAAGTAAGTCGCAAGATGGAGTAAGTATTTAAAAACTTAATAATAGTTAAAGAACGCTCGTAGCTCTTTTGGGTCGCCAGTGAAAAAATGAGAAAATTAAATTGTATGGAATTATTTTTAAAATATACTCAAAAACGCTTTCCAAAATTATTATAATATTCCTAGTAGAATTCATAAAAAACACTCTTATCCTTTTATAGATATTACAGAACTTTGTTTACAACGAATAAAAATACATACATTGTTGAGTTATTTGAAATTTTTGAGGTTAGTGTTGATATTTAATGCCCAGAGTTATGTTTGCTCGTCGAACATAGACAAGCTTCCCTATCTTGCTGTCCAGATCAGTAATGATTGATATACTATTGTATGATAATTCATTAGGACATGGGATACGAATAATTGGACGCTGTGCTGCAGATTTGATGTCGAAATACATACATATCTAATTTGTACGAACTTTCCATAAATGTAATAGATATTTGTAAAGTGAAAATCATTATGAAATAAATGCAAGCGTGGTTTTCCGTGCGTGCCGCTATAACTCCGCAACCCGCCCCCAGAGATCTTTGGTGTTTTATGTATGGTAGCCCTAAAAGAAGAAGGTTTCGGTTCGGACCTGCAGTTGTTACGTTCGGAGACATGAGTGTCAAAAGAATGCACGCACATGGATTTCTTATGGGAAGTCGCAGAAGCAACTGGAAATCGAGTGAAAAAGTGGCTAAGACTGGCCAGAATGTTCCTGAATGTTCTAGAATACCGCAACGATCGAGAATGTTCTAGAAAACGAAAACGTGTTATGAAGCTAGAGACCTACAGCTTGGAACATACTTCTCTTAAGTTATGTATAGGAGAGAAAAACATTTGCATTTTGATTATTTGCGATTGAGGTGTTAATATTATTATCGAATAAAATACGTAAAGACGTAAAATGCACCATTAAAAAAAGAGCGGAAATCATGATTGTTGTGCTTTGTTTGTTGTGTGTGGTCTGGTGTAAACCTGTGTATGTGGGAAACATAGTTTGATTTGAACGAAACTCAAAGTTGATATAAGCTTTTGGGCCAGCGAACTTCAATATTTATCCGACATTTCTTTCATTAATTTATTTATATCTGCTAGAACAAAAGACCGGGAAATGTGAGTTCTATTCCGTACTAGCAAACGTCCTGAAATTTTTATAAAAATTATATTTTTACACTTAATAAGTTCAACATACTGAACTAAATAACCAATAACCATAACCATGGAGGAAATAAATTATATATTGGTGGTGAAGATGAAGGAGATAACGGCTCTCGAACACAGCATACCGTACATCGAATGAATTGAACACATGATTATCACTTAAAAAAATATTCAACATGACCAGTGAGAAGATGGAATAACTCTAGCCATAACAATCTCACTGCTAACACTTTGTTTAAATATACAGTTATATTTTAACTATTGTATGTAGCTCGTGCATCACTGAAGGTTGTGACGTTGTCGTTGAAACGCGTTTGAGTTCGTAAACAAGTTGTGAATTCTGTATTCAAGTTTTATTCTATCATGATTTTCATTATTGTTTCACGAAAGTTTGTATACGTTTTAGTAGTTATTCTGAAAAGAATATAAACAAAAACTACATTAAAAAATTACAGTTGCAGTAATTTTGTAAAAAGAGATGGATGTTTGAAAATTAGAGTTTTTTTTAAAAGAAACAGTTTTGGTAGCCTTTAATAAGCTATTTAAAACGATACTCCAGAGTATCATAAAATATTTAGTTTTAGGAGTACTAAGCGCTGGCCTTCCCAAAACGCTTAGTAAAATGTTTGTAGTGTTCTGGTTATTAGATTATATTTGTGGGGATAACTATACCAATGTATATTGTGATATTGTAGAAAATGAACTACGAAGGTAGATTTTTTTTAAGGTATGGGAATTCTAAAAATGTAAATTTCGCGTTAATGTTTTTGAACGGTAGTAGTACTCTTCATTTGATATTTAGCGCGAGATTCCTTGTGAAGTGCGCTGTAAGCAGAAGACGGAAAGGTGGTGCAAGATCTACTGCGCACCCATCAGTCAGACCACACAGTATCTAACTATAATTTTATGGGATGGTAAATCCTTGGTTATACTTTACTAGATCTCCAAAACGAAAAAATATTGTATTTTATTTATTTTGTTCCAAAAAAACTTTACGTGATGTTTTGAAACATATTTTTGCAAAAAACAATAACTAGTTTTACCAAATAACTTGTTTGATAGAAAATTGATTTTCTCACAATTAAAACAAATGTTCATTGGTGCGATATTACCGATTCAATAAATAACATTTGTTTTTAACTTTAGGTGGTTTCAAGCAAGAAATCTCCTTCGTCGGCGATGAAAACTCTTTGATTATTGTTTGATCTTCCACCAACCAGTATTTAGACAAAGTTTAAAAACTTATAATTTTGTTTCCTATTTGCCCAATTCAATCTAATTGGATTATACCAGGTGTCTTAAAAGTCCTCCCTCCCTAAATTTTTTTTGTATTAATGGAAATAAACAGATTCGCTTTGGGGATTGTTAACATGAACAAAAATGGAGTTTTTGGTGTATCGTAAATTTCAAACCTTCCCCCAAAAATGGGGTATTTTGGCGGTAAGTCGAACATTTTAAATGAGAACCCCTATTGAGTGACATCTCATTTTAAAGGTGTTGATTGATAAAAGAAGAAGATTGGCTCAAACCGGAGGTCTGTATGGTGACTATCCAACATAATGGCCAATCAAAGTTATAACTTTTCCCCATTTAAATATCATCAAAATGTTTAAGATGATACACCTGTTATTTTTTTATAAGGGTTTCATCCAGTATAGGGGTGTTTGAGTGACCTACTGGATGAAACACTGGAAGAATTTATGTAGATATGAGGTTTAAAACAAGTTATTCAAAGCTTTACTTGATTATACAATAGCTACTGCAAGCAGTCGTTTAAAACAAATACACATTTTGACCAAACGCTTACAAATTAATCGATTCCAAATAATCGATTATGTTTGTTGTACTGAGTCGAGTGGTGCAATTGTTATGAAAAGGACTGTAGGGCAAACCGAGTAAACAGCATGCACAGCCATAACTGAAGTAACTTGGTGATAAGGCAGATTGATAGGTATGATAAGCCGTTACCAAGGCAACTATCTATAAGCCCGCCCCCTTTGCTTATCTGTACGTGGGCATCAGCAGGATATTTGGTCTAAGCCTGCTTTAGTGATGCTATCTCGCTAACTAGTTTCAGCTGTAGAGTGTATAGCCTCTTTCAATAAAAACTTTTTATTTCACCTTATTAATACACTTTTGTAAGCTTTTATGTATTGATTATCACGTCTTACATTGTACGTGTGTATTGATTTTACTGTGTTTGTTTAGGTTTAAAACACCTACAGTATGAAGGAATCATTTTGTTTACCTATCTTTAATTTAGAGTGTTTGCGAAGATGGTCGTTGGTGATAGAATAGTTTTAAAAGGAAACCATTCTAAGAAAACTAAATTATGAAATAATTTGTTTTTATCTATCTTTAATAATAATAGCTTTATTAGAAACCAAAACAGAAAACAATATCTTATTCAAAATAAAACCATAATATTTTCTATAATAACAAAATCTTGTACATTTACAAATGCATGAAATTTAAAAAATAAAGAATTACAAAACAATACAATTTAAACAAGGTAAAGATTTGTACAAGACAGCATCTTGATTTAGACTAAATAGGCTATAATATATATTTTTAATTGTTAACATTGAAACAAATTCAAAGTCTAACCAATGTTTAGTTTCATGTATCTAGTTTGAACTAGTAATTATTTACAGAAAATTTACGTTTTCCTGTCTTAGTACATATATTAGCGGCTTTGTCTTGACTGACTGACTGATTTAGAATCAAAGAATAGCAAAAACTATAAAAGATAAAAATACGAAAATTTAAAGGTAAGAAATGATTTTGATTTTAAAGTGTGAAAATTGTGAAAATACGGAGGTTCAATCTCAACCCTATAACATATAAAACATCTGATTTGGATCAAAAACTTAACAACACAATTTAATGTTAGGCCTATACAGAACCAACACACGATTTTTGTATGCATTTTCAATCATTACCATAGCAACCAACTTAGAAAATTTAGAATCAGTTAGCAAGATCAATTAATTAAGTTGGGCGCTGTTTTACCATCTTGGTCTTGCAAAGTAATTAGGCCTATTGCTTACGCTTTCTAATGGATGTTCAACCCGTCAAACTAATGAACTCTGTTGAACATTTACCCTTTGTATTTTTGAAAGTAATACTATTCTATAGGGCATTAAATCGTCTAAAAAATTTACTCCCCTTTATATGCCCCCCTTGTCTATCGAAATTGTCTCTACTCATGTATGTAGAAATGTACTAAAATGAAAAAATGTAATATTTCTAATACAAATCAACAACAAAATTAGTTTGCACCGCATACAATGTTGTCCACACTTCACTTCCCAGAACATTATTTTCAGATTGTAATCTATCAATTCCGGTTACATTGCTATGATTAAACTGTTGCATTGTAACGGAAGAGAGTTTCGTAAATGCACACGTAAACTCAGGAACGAGGCGGACGATATAAATCAAACTGTACAGGAATTAGCTGTAGTGTTTGACTACATTGTGTTCTGGTGGTCATTTGATTAATATGCTTACATCACGTTGGTGTTTTAAAACTCATTTGGTGATTATGTATAAAGTATTGGAGCCACGTGACTTTGCAATGCAGTGGATGTTATTAGTGATATAATGTAGAATACTATAGGGCTCCTGGATTCTGACGTATTCGCAATATGGCCAGAGTTTTGGTTAAGACAGAGGCACTTGGATAGGGGTAGAGTGGAGGAGGTAGCTGTTACCTGTAATCTGACGCATGCGCATTAGAGCCGAAATGTTGTTTGGGACAGAGGCTCTTGGACCAAGCTAGAGTGGTGAAAGTAGCGGTGACATGCAACCTAACGCATGCGCAGTAGGGTCA
>JAGFPH010000273.1:207040-217473 GCA_018207615.1 Philaenus spumarius | reverse complement strand
GACCGTTCTACTGGACCGATTTACATGCGGGTTGTACCAAAACAAAGGTTAGCGGTCCTATATGTGCAGGTTTTATTTGTATTTTGAAAATATTTATGTTAATTAGGTCACAAATGGAAAATAAACTTTTCTTATGGAGATTTAACATAAGGAAAAAAATTAAAGCTTATGACAACGAGCCTGACCGTTCTACTGGACCGATTTACATGCGGGTTGTACCAAAACAAAGGTTAGCGGTCCTATATGTGCAGGTTTTATTTGTATTTTGGAAATATTTATGTTAATTGGATCAAAAATGGAAAATAAACTTTTCTTATGGAGATTAATTAACATGGGGTAAACTTACAACTTTTCACTTCTTTGGAGAGTTCACTTGAGGTTTCCACTGAACCGTTTTACACGCGGTTTGTTTTAAATGAAAGATCAATCATTCTATATTTGCACAATTAACTTACATTTTTTAAATAATTTCTTTTAGAATGTAATAAAATAAATTTTTAAAACGTATTTTATCATCACTAAGTTTTCCTATCCAGCTGATTATTAAAACACATGATTGTGCATCTAAGACAATTGTAGCAAAAGAAATCAGCTGGCTTAGAGAAAATCATTAGTGGCCAGCAGAGATAATAATACCAAAAGGTGGCCAGTATCTTTCAACGAACAAATTCACAGGATCAAGTTGGACGTTAAACACATAGTGCCTAACAGCTGTAATACCAATAAATAAGCAACATTACGAAAAACTAAAAAACAACTAACAATTGAAAGATGAAACTTATATCATTCAAAGATGTGCACAAAAACATAAAGCATGTGTGTGTATGTTGGGTATGTTGCCGTTAAGGCAGGTAAAATAAATTAAACATAATTTTAGGTTAGGCCTAGACTAAAAAAACAACTTCTTTTAATGTATTTACATTCATTACCATAGCAACCAATTAATTAAAATAACGGATAAAACAGTTGATTCGGATGTCCATCTTTTAGTACAAAATAATATTTTAAGTTAGGCCTAGGCTCAACCAAAACGTGTTTCAACACACTCAAACTAATAAAAACTTGCTTTAAGGAATTTAAAATTAAGAAAAAACTATGTTACATCCAAATTAAAAATAAAGTACCAGGAGACCGAGCTAAAGCTCGATTATAAGCAGGGCCTAGTTCGTTCACGTCAATAACTATTATTGCAAATTTCCGTGAACATCGTTTAGGTTAGGCCTATAACATTAAACAACTAAATAAAGGGTATGTTTATTTAGCAGAAGTATTCTTTGCCATGGTAACTATAAATAGATACAACATTAGGCTTACCTCTAATAAAATACAGTTTAAAAGAAAACAGATGATTATTGTAATGGCATTGAAAACATTTGCATCAGCTGTGCTTTGTATTGTTTAAAATGGACAAATTTCACTTTTTAATTTAATAAAAAGACGTAGAAAACGAATTTTCCCAGACTGGTGACCATTTCCAATCGATTTCTCGTGGCCAAAAGCCCCATATAAAATCAAAAAATCAAAAATCCTTAGACGGAGATTCCAGATCCATTTAGCAGACAGACAATTATCTCTCGCTTTAGAAGATAGGATAAGACATATTATATAGTACGCCTATTTATTGATAATATACGGTAATTGATAATAACTTTTTGTTGAGGGTTTTGATTAAGTGTTGGCCTACACCTGAGCCTTACTGGTTCTTTTAACTTTTATTATAACTGTTGTTATAAAATATACGAAATAATTTGATTTGAACATTTAACATTGTTTATCATCTTAGTTTTGAGGTTATTAATAATCCTACACCTTTATTATAAACTAGGGGAAACCCCTGCGTGCTCCACACAACAACCACCAATGTAACCTTCTAAAAACATGTTTTATGTTTCATTTATAATAAGGTGTAGTATTAATAATAACCTCAAAACTAAGATGGTAAATAATGTTAAATGTTCAAACCAAATAATTATTTCTTATACTTTATAACAACAGTTAATAATGTTTAAAAAACCAGCAAGGCAGGTCTACACTTTAAAACCCTGACCTAAAAGCTAGAAATACAAAAATACTGGCTTCAAATTTTGAAATCAGCTGTTGATGGAAATATTATTTGAAGCAAACAGCTATATTATCTGTTATTCTATTCAATTGGTTGCTATAGTAATACATGTAAATACATGTGTTGGTTTATCATTCTAGGCCTAACCTAAGATTTTTTTAAGACTAAATTTACAAATATTGAAATAAAAAAGGTTTTTATCGAAATGAATTATAGCCTATGTTACTCAGGGATACTGTAGCTTTTTCTTAGTAGAACTATTTATTATTTTTTCAATCGGTTCAGTAGTGCCAGAGATTACCCCCTACATACAAACAAACTTTACCTCTTTATAATATTAGTATAGATATAGCTAAAACATGAAATATCTTTTTAGAAGGTTCCATCGGGGGTTGGCGTGCGGAGCACGCAGGGGTCTCCACTAGTAATATTAATATTGACAAATACTGCTAAATATCTAAATCATAGTATTATATAGTAGATATATAACAGTTACATTGTAAAAGAACACCATGACTTAGGCCTACTCCTAAACAAATACTTTACATAAGAAGTAGGGATTTAGATAACTGCATAGTATGAAACCAGCTATTAATAAAAGTGCCACTGAGAAATTGCCTACATACCAGTTTTGAGTAACCAGCTGTGTATTGTACCTACACTTAACATCTTCAATTAGATGAAGTGTTATACACGGATTTTTTAACCTTCTTTATTGTATTTAAAATATCATATTTTTATTCTAGAGTTAAGCTTCATTTTTGTCTTAATTATTTAAAAATGTTTATAGTATTTTCCTCACATACTTGTGAAATTGGTATGTAATGCACAAGAAGTAAGTACATATTCGTTAACAAGCAAATTGCATATATAGATACTGTTTAGGTATTCCTACTGTTTCAATATGCAACTTCCACTTATACCTTTAAAATTACTTACAATCATAAAACATTAAAAATTAACTAGGGCCGAACTCTGCCTGCTTTGCACACCAACCTACCTCTATTCACATATTTTATAATTTGATAACCTTTAAAGATAAATGATAAATAACATTAAGTGTATAAATCAATGTTTACAGTATACTTTGTAAACCAGGAGCACTAATGTTAAAAATAACCAATATGACTTAGGCCTACTCCTGAACAAAAACCCAACATAAGAAATTAAAAAACAGAATGGTAATTTCGATGTATGATATCGTCCGTTAATTAAAATTACACCGTGAAAAAATCTACATATCAGCTTAGACGTGTTATAGTAACACCAAAAATGTTACCAATTTTTAGTTTAACATCCGAAATGTTTACAAAATTGTTTGCTTAAATATTTGATAGAATTACAACTACTGGTTGGCGGGAGGGGGGAGTCGTCCGTAAAAAAAATGTTACCCCGATTTTAGGTTAACCCCCAATATTTTACCTAATTTTAAGGTTAACCCCCAAAATTTAACACAAGTAAGGTTAACTATCAAAATTTTACCCAACTATAAGGTTAACCCACAAAATTGTAACCCACCTTTTAGGGAACCTCCTAGATTTTTACCCGATGTTTGCTTTAGTGGCCAAATTTGTACTCCATTTTAAGGTTTGGTTACCTCCACACACTTGTCCTAAAGTTTCTCACACTCTGCTATATATTCTAAAAAAATAGCTACAAATATCCTAAATTTGGACTATATTATCATGAAGATTTACTTCGCTTATTTCGTTGTTGATACAGGGTATAATTATGTGGAACTGGTCATATTTGACTGTATGTCTAATCATGTCACAAAAGGCTATTATTAAAATTAGCTTTAGGAAGAACCAAATACTACCAACCCTACAAACTGCTGTTTAATTAAGTAAATGTAAACAATAGAATAGGCAACTTTATGTAACTCTTATTATTTACTTATTACAACCATCATTATATAATTATCAAAACAAATACGTTACAAGACAAGCACAGTTGGGACAGTTCTGTTTAAACTCTATATGTTTTATTTAATAAGTCAATGAAGCTTAAGGATGTGTTTTTGTTCAATAATACATATTATGTTTTAAATAATGGATGTACCAGCATGGAAGAGAGAGTATTGAGCATGTTTATCAAACCTATGTGAAAGTACGAATCTATGTAGTTTTATTGACAAATCTTTAGGAATCTATGTTGAGCCGAAGCAAGGGGTTTTACTGTGTTTTTTCATGTAATTGTTGAGTTTTATTGAAAATTAGGTAGGTATATCAAACTAGAACGGATTGTATTATAAGAAATAAAATGATGACCTCACTACCATGGAAAACCCTAACCATAAATTAGAATACACATTTGGTGGTTTACCTAAAAATGTAGGAGATAAACTAAAAATTGGATTATTTTGGGGTTATCGTAAAAATTGGGTTACATTTTTGTGGTTAAAATAAAAATTAGGTTAACGTATTGTTTATTGCCCAAAAATTTCAGCTTCTAAAATTCTAAATGTTAGGTTACAGGCAATTGGGTTAATTTGCCCCAACTTTTAACCAAATTTTTACTTCTTTTTTAGGTCACTTTAGATAATGAACCTACTTCCCGAGGTTCATTCATAAATTATTCCCGAGCTTATGATTTATGCTCATGTGGGGATAATTCCCTTTCATTTAAAAATTGTAAAAGACTGTATTATTTGAGGAAATAATGAAATTATTTTTTTTGTCAAAACTGCGGTACGGAACCCTGTCCATTCGAGATAAACTCCAGCATATTCCTTTAGACTATATTTGAATATTGTACTGTAATAGTCTTTTTAATTTTAGAAATTATTTTTATTACGCGTGAATAAAGATAAAAAAACAAAGTTTTTATACTATATTCTATACATTTGTATAAAAACTATAGTGTATTAAAAATATGCATATAATCTATACGATAACTGTAAAATTAATTACGTGGAATGTCAACACTGTCAGGTTTATATAATGTTTCAAAAAAATATCCCACCTGTAGACCCTGAAAAGTAACAATGAAATGAGAAAACGTTCGAGATAAGACTTACCGGATTTTAAATATGAATTGAGAGAACTGTCACAGCGGGGAAGAACTGACGTTTTTGTTTTGCGGATGACGTCGTTATCGAGTCGTCGTCTCCGACAGTCGAAGAGTGACATCCAATATCAACGGTTAGGCAGGCATCAAGGCGTCATGAGAGTCACCCGTGTGGAAAAACGATAGACTGAATTTCTCTAGCAAGGTGGTGTCGGTAGATAGGCTCGAGTCTACAATAATTGCATTTAGCGTACGTAACAAACGTTGACCATTGTAAAATCTAGGGGCGCTCTTGTTTAATTCCCTCGCCACCCCCTTTGTTAAATATTCAGAGGGTTTGAAACTGAGCGAGGATTGGGGGTAAGTTGACCGATTGACGCCTTAGCCGCGTGTGATGGGGTTATTTGGAGTAAGCTTGGAAGTGCATAAAACATCATGGTACTCGCACTGATCGTCGTTCCTGATGCGGAGTGGGTAAGTGAATAGTAAGTCAGTCTATAAGTGCAATAATACATCTTATTTAATATCCTAGAATAACTTTGATGGACAACCGAATGTTTTCTCGCTTGTTTAGAGCCCATGTTTTTTTCTATAACGTTTTTATTGTGTACTGAAAGAAAATTTTGCGTGCCAATCTTCCATTTTTCACACGCATACTTCAAAATGTATAATAAAGGTGTTAGTATTAATAATAACCCAAAATCTAAGATTATAAATAATATTAAATGCATTAATCAAATTACAAAATGTATGATATAATAATAAACATTTAAGAAACAATACAGTTAAAAAGAAAAAGCGACTTAGGTCTTAATGATTTCTAACCTAAAAATTAGAGGCATAAAGTATGAAATACCACAGAGAAATAGCCTACCACAGAGTGCTTTTGGTAGTACCCTTTACGCTGAGTAAAAACACTTGCTCCCCCTCCTCGTGTACTCGTGTCTTTTACGACGGAACTTTTGGCTTTAGAACAGCTGTTTACATTGTTGGTTGTTGCTAGACCACGTTGCTTATTATAACTGTCTTGTTTAAGGTTAGTTAACGCTGTATTTTTTAATACCATTCCAGAGAAGTTTTTATTCTAGAGCATTATTTTCGCTCATACAAAACAGGTCGTTCCGGTGATCCTAGTTTTAAGCGAACTGTGGTAGAGTTTCAAGAACGATTTCACAAACAGCTGCCAAGTAATGATAAGTATTGTTGACAAGTGCCGTCGTTTGTTTAGTGTTTTGACTCAGCTTAAAGACGTGTGTATGCCACCAAAATACTGTCACTACGAATGAAAACTACGGCAGACATCTTTAGAAAGTCTTGCAGTTTTGAAAAGAAGCCTCAATTGTTTAACGTCAGTATTACGGCTTTGAGAAGAATGTTTAAAAATCTTTGTGGAACACCTTATAGAACACAAACTGGTCAACCTTTACATGTAAAGGACTAAAAAGCCAGAGTTGTTTATTGCGCCTAATATTGGTTAGCAGTGGACTATACAAATCCTGTGTTCTTACAAAATGGTTTTCAGATGAAAGTAATGTCCACTAAAATGGTTTCACCAACAAGCAAACAACACTTGTTTTCCTTCATTTCACCGTCCTGACGATTTCGTAGAGACGCCTCAACATAGTGAGCTAGTAACAGTATGGTGTATTAAGGAGTGGCTTACTTGATCCGTATTTTATTGAATATGATAACTGGATTGCTGTTATTGTAAACCAGGAACGTTACAGAGAGAACACCTATCAATCTTCTGCAACAGAACTGAAGAGGTTTTGTCTGTGCAGTCTGGCTTTTGGTTTCCAGTGATTCCAGCAAGATGGCGCCACCAGGCACACCGTTATAGCCACTATTTCTTTACTTCAAAGACAGTTTTTTTACCGCCTCATTTCCATGAGGAATACATTTTCCACACCCATCCCACTCCCCCGAACTTCCCCCACCTGACGCTTATGTGTGGAGAATGTTGGAAGGAAAGCATCATCCGAAATGCACCATCGACTACCATTGCGGGGTTTCGTGAAGAAATAACTAGATACGCTAGAAGTATGCAACAAAATATGTTCACCCATCTCTTAAACAGCGCCACGAAAGTAACACCTAATGGTAAACACATATATATAACCGGTTTGGGTTGAAAGCTAAAGTTTTCATCTTCCTTTTGCTTTGAATATCTGTCTAAAAATAACACTTTTAAAACTAATACAATTTCAGTACTCTTAATTTTAACTCTTATACTAAAATCAGTTAAATAATCTATATACTAACAATTAAATCAATAAACTGTAGGCCTACCTGTAAAATTTGCTTCGTAAAATAATATGATTTTCCCTCCCAATTAATTAGCACTAAATTTCTCTCACCCCGGACAATTTCCCTTCATCTATCAACACTGACACATACTGACAAAGGTTAGATCTTTAAGGGTTCCGCTATTTATTACTTAAAGATCCGCAACCCCGAAACGGATAATCCCCGCATTATTTCTGAAACGGAACTCACAATTTGGTATTAACAATACTGATTTTTGCCCAGTTTATGTTTAATTATCAGTATTTCTAACTTGTAAATTACTCACGTAAAATATGACTAAACCCTTTTCATAGAAATCTGTTAAAATAATCTCTCAGCCAGAGTGAATCAGTCACAAAGACACTAAAACATTGTTCATTGTTTGCAGAGTCTGTAGTCATGTCCAGCAAGTATCAGATTGTCCATATCTGCAACGGATATGATATGGTACAGTGTGGCGAATGTGGTGATGTATGCTGCATGTATACGTCCACCTACACGGCCACCCAGAACGGCAACCCGACACTCAAGTCGACTTTAGCGGGTTAGATTTCCCGGCATTCAGAATCGATACTCCCGACGGCATAAATCTCTTTATTCATTTTTTTCTTCCCGCGCAAATTCTTTTCATTTAAAAGTAAATCTTCGATTTTCTGACTTGCGTTTCACTCGACTTTGTTAAAAAATTAAACAACTTCTGAAGGTTTTTCATGGCATCGATAAATTGTGCAAATGAAACGTAAAAGCTGCCATTTTAATATCACACGGTCCTGTGTTAAACACAGAATCATCACCTGTTATCAAACACACAACAGCTGATTACGTTCATCATCTGTAATAATTCAACAAAAATTAACCTAACATAAAACACATTAAAGAGTGTTTTATCTGAATATTCCGTGAGCCCGTGAAAAATGTACATATTAAAAAAAAATAACCCTATATCAATAAACCCCATGTTAACTATAGTCAATAGTTGAATAGAAAGGATTAAAAAAAGTTAAGTATTGCTGTGTTTTAATTAACCAATTAATTAATTTGCTTTTTTTTAAACACCTATGGTGAGTATGATGTTCCGAAAATTAAGTGGACCAAGAATTTGTTAAACTTATCAAATCATTTCTTAGATAGCGTATATGACCACATAATAATACCTATATATATATATGGCCACATAAATATACCTTCAAAGTTTCGTATTTTTTCCTTCAGTAGTTTTTGACGTATTCTATGACGTCAGGATAAGTTGCTTATTTATGTTTATATATTGATGACATAAAAATGTATGATCCATAACTTTGAAACCAATATCACAAACGTTATCTTTGAAGGGATACTTTCAAGAAATAGTACTGTATATCATAATCTACAAAAACATCGCCTAATTCAAAACTACTAAATAAGAAGTGCATTTATTTCACTAAAACTCGATCAAACAATCCCAACACCAACTAATCAAGCAGTTTCTATGTTTATAAAATTCCCATAAAGTTAATTGGAAACGCAAAGAAAGAAGTGGATGGATTAACTAGTTATGCAAATCATTCAAGTTCTCTCGTCTCGCATTCTCCAACTATCGCCATATCTGTCAACCAGACTCGCACACATTTTTCCAAAGTACTCCTGAGTGTAAGTACCAGATAGAAGTGACAGTGATAATTAGTATGGGATAATTACATCTGTGACGTTTCAATCTATGGCCGGTTGTTGCAGATTCGTAGATTCTTTGTCGACTCCGTGTTTGATACATCTGAGAGGTTTAATTTCTCTTCTACTGGGATAGATTTTTAGTTTTAAATAAATAATAGTAATACTAATAATTAATCTGTGATTTATTATGCTACAAAATAGTGTTACACATTTTAACAAAATTGCACACACAACAATTGAACACTATTTTTCTGAAAATGTTTAAAAACAAATTAAAACTACTTTGTGTACTATATTCACAGAATAAAGGAAAATAAATTATTTACTGACAGCACGCTAGCGCTAGCGCATGGCTCATGGCAAAATAAAAAATAATACAATCTATTATTTAGTTGTGCATAAATAATACATGTATTGTTAGAACTTCCATTCATTAACACAAAAATACCAATAATGTTAGGAACTTCCATCCATCAACACAAAAATATATGTATTGTTGGAACTTCCATCCATTAACACAAAAAAACATGTATTGTTAGGAACTTCCATCCATTAATATAAACATAAATGTGTTCTTACGAGCTTTTATCCATAAATACAAAATTATAAGTATTGTTAGGAACTTTAATCCATTAACGAACTTCCATCCATTAACACAAAAATACATGTATTGTTAGGAACTGCCTTCCATCCATTAGCACTAAAATACATGTATTGTTAGGAACTTCTATCCATTCACATAAAAATGTATGCATTGTTAGGAACTTCCAGCTATTAACACAAAAATACGTGTATTGTTAGTAAAATTCCTTTCATTGACAGAAAAATATATTATCACAAACTTAATCACTGATACATACATAACACCATTTAGACAAGTATCCAACAAAGATTTACCTCCCTGTTTTGTTACCTTAATTAAATATAATGAATAAGTTCACCAACTCTCTTTTATAATAATTTGAATAATTATATTATTTTTTGAGTTCCCATCTACTTACCCAAGCATCCCTTAAATAATAACTCAGCCTACGACAGTCCTGTCCATTCAAAAAATATTAATTCTACTTTATTTAGTTTAAACAACGAACAATTTCCGATCAAAATATTACAACGTGAGACCAAGTGGAAACGGTTTCATTGTCATTTAAATTATAGAGGAAGTATTTTAATGTCTCCTATCATTTTTAATAAATATGTATAACAATAATTGTAGAAAATGAGGCAATTATTATTTTATTTAGTTGAATTCATACATTTTTGCATCCCAACAGTCATCATCTATTTTTCAGTCGTGGTTGGATTTTTCGGAACGGTTAAAAGTACCCCAATACATTGTATATAGTTGTACGATATGCTAACTCGCATACGTAGTCGATGCATTTTGGACCCAAAATTTGTAATTTTATCTCAAAAAGTAAATATT
>JAGFPH010000273.1:188626-207030 GCA_018207615.1 Philaenus spumarius | reverse complement strand
TTGTGTGACACAGTCGCATTTTGGACCCAAAATTTGTAATTTTATCTTAAAAAGTAAATATTGTATGACACAGTCGTGGGCATATCGTTTAAAAGTGTTTAATTTAAGCATATTAAAACTATTTTTAAACACATATTAGTTAGCTCTTGTTTTCAAGTTATTTTCGAAAATGTTGCTAAACAAAACCCCTCCCCTCTGTTTCTAAAACGAACTGTTAAAATAAAATAAAAAAGTAAAGTTTTTATATACTTGAAACTGTTCTTAACAAAGTTCTTATAAGCATATACTTACTGTCTTTATCGCAAAAAAAAAATCTGACGCTCATGCGCCAGGTTCCAGGTCACATTTACCTCCCCATCCTACCCCGATCCAAGTTTTTTTATGTAGAAAGTAAGGGAGACTGTACTAATTTAAAACATGTTTAATATAGTAAAGAAATTGACCTATATCGTTACTATGAGTGTGAAATATTGTAAACTTATTTTAAAATTACTCTGAACAGATCTTACAAAAATTTACTTGAAATTTAACAAAATTGTTTGTTAAGTAGCGTAACAATTGCATCGATCTACTCCTTAGTGGCTTAAGCACAACATCTTTACATGATCTAATTGGTATATAAATCGTTTCCAGAGAAACAAATGTAATCGTTTATGAGTGTTGTGACTCGAACACACGAAAAACAAACAAACAGAACACGCCTTCACGATCTCGTCTTATCAACAGCTGGCAATCCATCTCAACTCACGCAAATCGAAATCGAGAAGGCTTGTAACGAAGCACTCTAGATTACATCAGGTGTTCACAAACCAATGTGGTACACAGGTCTGTGGAGAAGGCAATTATTTTTTGCAAGAGTTTATTTAAATATTCCTTTCTTAGTCTTGTTTACCAACTGTATAGGAAAGTTCTGTTTTCTGTTGTTGAATAGATTTTCTATTTTATCTCAGATTCCGCAGGTCTAAGATGTTTTATACATTAAAATATAGAAAATAAAATTAACACAGTTTCTCGCAAAAAAAATAATAATATTCAAACGCGTTTTGATGACTAAGTCATCTTCATCACTGGTGGTTACAGTTACAAACTTATAACTAACTTAGTAATATGGCTCTTAACTATATATAGATAGAGTCTTAGTAGGGGCTTGGTCTAAATATGTCGTAACAACCAATAATATTACAATAGGCGATACTGATGTCAAAGAAGGACAAAATAATTGTTAAAGAAATAAAAGTAACAAAAATAAATCAATCCAGAAATATACATAGTAATACATTTACATATTAGACATCTACTTATATAAAGCTAGACGGTAACACTGATTCATTGACATTAATTATTAGGCACTTCCCGTAATCGAACCCCCCTCAACCTTATACTTGAATTAAAGCTCTCAACGAGAAACTTTTGGGAAAATTGCCAGAAGTTAACATTTTTTAATTTTGGAAGCACCTTTTGGGCGGGAAAGATTTTTTAAATTTTTTAAATTTTTTCATTTTTCCACTTTGAGCGCGTTTAGTAAGAAAACGGTAAGAGATAGCAAAAAATGTTAAATACAAAAGTTGTAGAAAATTTTATTTCAGACCAACGATTTTTCATCAGATTTAAGATCCAATCATCCATTTAGCCACGATTCATCCGAGAAGGGAAGCTCCGCCCAACGTTCTTAAAGCTAGCCGGTTTCACTGTTTACTGACATTAATTATTAGGCACTTCCCGTAATCGGACCCCCCTCAACCTTATACTTGAATTAAAGCTCTCGACGAGAAACTTTTGGGAAAATTGTCAGAAGTTAACATTTTTTAATTTTGCAAGCACCTTTTGGGCGGGAAAGATATTTTAGTTTTTTTAAATTTTTTCATTTTTTTACTTTGAGCGCGTTTTGTAAGAAAACGGTAAGAGATAGCAAAAAATGTTAAATACAAAAGTTGTAGAAAATTAAATTTCAAAGAGGCGATTTTCCGTCAGATTCAAGATCCAATGATCCATTTAGCCACTATTCATCCGAGAAGGGAGGCTCCGCCCAACGTCCTTAAAGCTAGCTGGTTTCACTGTTTACTGACATTAATTATTAGGCACTTCCCGTAATCGGACCCCCCTCAACCTTATACTTGAATTAAAGCTCTCGACGAGAAACTTTTGGGAAAATTACCAGAAGTTAACATTTTTTAATTTTGCAAGCACCTTTTGGGCGGGAAAGATTTTTTAGATTTTTTAAATTTTTTCATTTTTTTACTTTGAGCGCGTTTTGTAAGAAAACGGTAAGAGATAGAAAAAAATGTTAAATACAAAAGTTGTAGAAAATTTAATTTCAAACTAACGATTTTGCATCAAATTTAAGATCCAATCATATGTTCAGCCGCTATTCACCCGAGAAGGAGCTCCGGCACACAATCCTTCAAATTTCCCATGTTAATCTTATGGAGATAATGTTTAATGAGTTTGAGTCCCCTGCCAAATAAAACAGCTGATTTATGCTCGGTCACCTATGTACAAACAAGCCAAAGATTAACGAGATTCTTTAGCGAATTTTCCAACTGCGAGCGAAGCGAAGCAGCCATTGAGGCCGAAGACCAAGGCGGGGTTGGGACGCGAAGCGTCCAGGGGCAGAGCCCCTAGTTCATCTAATAAAATTAAATGCGTTATGATGAATCAACATTTCCTTAATTACAACTATGTTATCTATATATTATTAGGCAAGCACAAAACTTGACGTCCTTTTTTCTCAGCTTGTGTGCATCGTAGGAGAAATTCGCGCATACCGTTAGAAAGGTAGTGTCCTGTAGATGAACAGAATCCCATTATAATTTACATCGGTCCTCAGGGATACGCCCCAGTGGCCCTCAAAGTTTCAATGTTAATCTTATGGAAGGTCAATCTTAAGGAAGAAGAAGAAAGATTTCTTTTGATTTTATCAGGGGCACAAAAAACAGCTGTTCGTATGAAAAGCTTAAAACAGCTGATTTTGATCAACAGCTGATTTTGATCAACAACTGATTTGGATCAAAAACTGAATATAATTTTAGGTTAGGTAAATCAAGCAATAGCAATAGCGAAGCATTGCCGGGTCCACTAGTATTCATAAAAAGACAAACATTAATGAATTACATGATACATAAATATGATTTAATTGGTGTAAACTTACATAAGAATAATGCATACTTATGAATCATATATCAGTTTAAGATCTTTTTTATTTATACTGGTATTTTTAGACTAATATTTAGATAATCTCTGAGGAATCTTTCCATAATGTAGGAAGGGGTGCCTTGATGATTGTCGAATAACAGTTTCTGAACCATTGTAGAAACTAATCTGAATTAAGAAATAAAATATTACAAATAATGCAAGCATTGTTAGAGGGCTCCACCCCTAATCGCTTCACTCATCAACCCCTGCGGTGAAGCAAATACAAACAGATTATTGAATAATTTAATATTTTCACGAAAATTACGATTATTAGAACAGAATCACCTTGTTCATGGTATGGTTGTTGTGGTAGCGGTGACCTAGATCCTGATACGTGCTCAATAAGGCCAGCATTTTTTTTGAGAATGACAGGAATTTTGTGTATAATAGAGAGATTCACTGAAAGGTAAAGTTCGATAAAAATAATGTAATCGAACGATTTTGAATAAACAATAAGAAATATGTTGTTCAATTGCTTTGCAAATTAATTATAACGGATGAAAATTATTGTCACATCTGAATGAGTACAGAACAATGTATTATTCTTGAAACATTTTTTGTGTGCCGTCTACATCGATGCAAAGCCAAGAGTGTATGACAAAATATCTTATGATAAATTCAATGCGCGCGTCTCCTCTTTCAGAAACAATGAAGTTATAAAAGCCAGACATTTAAGACGTTGATGAAACGTAAGACCTACGGACGGAAGAGTGGTAAGTTCCTGCCACGTGCTCAGACTCTGCAGGAGGTCCTAGATACGGGCGAAGGACCCAAGTCTGATGTCAACTTGATATACGTCTCGTCCGGTTATATGATATGCTAAGTGTCAAATCGGTACTTGAATGGAAATAATATATGTGTATGCGTCGTATAGCAAACGATTGTACTTAGATTGCGCAATATCTTATAATGTTACATTTTTACCTAATAACGGCAAAGTTATAGACACCTGGTATATATATATATATATATATACCAGGGGTCTCTAAAACGCCCCCCCCCCCCCCTCAACTGTGGAACAAGTAGAAATAAATAAATGAGCTTCGGTGTACCTCTATATGACACAGTTAGATTCATTTTGGTGTAACCGACCATTTCACCTCTTACCCCAAAATGGGGAGGGGGGGGGGTTGAGAGGTTTAGAGGGTAATTCAAAAATCTTAAATACAAACTCCCATCTAGCGATACCTCATTTTAAAGGTATTAGGGTAATTATTTTCAGGACAAGGTGGAATTGTCTATATAAAGTGAATATATAATTATATGAAATGCTTGTAGTAAATACACAAGCACAATTTTATAAGTTAAGTTAAATGATTTTTAACTGTACATTCATTTAATTCGTCAGAAATGAAATTTCACCACCAAAATAAAGTCATAGAAAAGTAAACTAAAACCTGTGTTTTGATGCTTGAAACATGCTCTTTGTGTTCTAACTTCTTGAGCTACGATAATGTATTATTGTCGACAATGAGGTAGTTTGCTCTTAAAACACCAGCCGATAATAAATTTACTTTTTGATTTTATATTTTTCACATTGAATTTATTAGTCTAAATTCAACAAAATAAAAAAACAATTTAATCAAAATGTTTGCATTACTGTCCGAACAAATTTTAAAGATTTAATAGGCCTACCATCTTTAAAAAATTGAGTTTGATTAATTCTAATGCGTATTTTTAACCCAGTGAACCTTATTCAATTTAACCATTAAAAGTATTACTTAAAAATCTTAACGTACAGACTTTTGAGGTAAGAGAGCGGAAGTAAAGTAAACAGTGGTTGACAGGATATGACTAGTTATCTGCTTTTCGGCTTTTGGTCATTTTACAACATTTTACTACGATATTTAAGTAAAACCCCCAATTGACGTACAGAGTTCGCCATAGCGCAGTTAGAATAGAAATGCACTGACGTGCAGTGAACGTCATAAAGCGCTGAAGTAATAAAATAGGTGATTAATCACCTGTCGCCCTGGATTGTTCTTGGAAAAAAATTCAGAAAATGATGGAAGTGAAACTAAAAAAATAACTTTTGAGCGGCGATTCCAATAAAGTACAAACACCAACGTTTATCCTGACCTACAATCGAACGCAAGATTTTTAAACAAAACTGCCTATGAGATAGTTGAAAGTATTGGTTCAACAAGTACAAAAGCCTTTTTTTGATGAAGAATAGTGCTGTGCGATATTGGGGCTTGGATTATTTCGTTAGTAGCAAGTCTCTGCCTCGAGTCTCGTTTCTTGGTCTTGTTTTAATCAAGTTCAGGTTTCTATGGTAAATAAAATTATTATAATTTTGTTCCTGGTAAAGCATAGGCCTAAATAAAACTGTGATTATTTTTATTACTCTTAATTTTAAGTTAGCTCGATTTTGTCTATACCTCAAATTTCTAGCAGTAATTAAACTCAAATATACTTGTCTGTACAAAATATACATCAATAAATGGTTTGGTTGGTTTTAAGACTAATAATTTCCCCGACTAGTTTTTACCTGAATCATCAATGTAAAAACCATTTCCCTTTTAATTTGATGAAAGTTTATGTTTGTAAAGAAATTAAGTAAATTTTTAATTAAACACAATATAATAAAATTGTGTAATTTTTCTTTGTTTTATAATTTAATTTATTGTATGTTATATTTAAGTTATTTAATTTTTTTTAATGACTCATTGTGTTTGTTGTTTATCTTTCAATTTATTTTGTATGTTTATTGTTTTCACACATGTTAGTCACATGTTAACAGGCTATAGTACCTATGTTGATTTGCCTGATACAAAAATATAATATTTTTTGTCAATCAGACTAATAAAATTGTATTGAATTGAACAAACTTGTACACATTATACACTTAATGTACCAATACAGTTGACATTATCTAAGATGTTAAGTAAAACCTGTCTTTATCTTTAAATAATACTACCAAACAAACTTGTGTGATCGACCAAACAAACACTACGACGCATTACTCAGTGTATGGTAACGTAAAGTATAATGTGTTTATCTCTGTCCATCAGTCAACGTACCACAGATTCGTCCATTCATTTGATGAATTTTGCAATACCATTTAAGATGATTAGTAAAATCATGTTTTTAGGGCCACTTTCTACATGTAGATAGTAAAAACGAACAATTTAGTTTAAACATAACTTTTCTAAAAATAAATAACCCATCTTAATATGATTCATGTTTATTAAAATAAAGATATCCCACTGTATATATCCACGTTCGTCTTTGAATGGAACAGGAAACTGAATATCTTTACTTTAAACAGGTGACATATTAAGTTGACACATTAGTTAGCGCAGCGAGACCTAGGGGCGCACCCAAAGTCCACAAGAACCATGACGAATGAGGGACTCCTTATCTGTCTGCCAGCTTGACACTCCCTATCTGGCAATGCCGTTGTTGTAAATGACACTAATTAATTGGTAGATATGAGCTTATAATATGATACACCCCCTCTGACGTGGAATTCATCATCTACTTTCTCCTCCAACCCTCTAGGAGCTTCTGTAATCTCTCAAGATGGTTTTAATTACAAGTACTGTGATAAAAGTTTTATGATGTAATCTACACAGAGCACTTTTGTACTATGATATATATATATAAAAACCTATTGAGGTTTTGATAACAATAGTTGATATTATTATATTAAAACTTGTAGGGGTAAGTTAAAAGCGAAACGTATTTGTCACAGCTTTAAAATGGAGTAAACTAACAATTAAACATAGTCTAAACTAAGTATTCTAAATTGATAATTAATTAATAAAGATATAGGACTACACTGTAAACAAAAACTAAGTTAAAATAATAAAGTAGAATTCAAGAGAAAGAAAAAACAACTCAAACTGAAAATAAATTAATGAGGATAAACATCGTGGATAAAATAATAGTAAAAACACATACTGAAAATAAATTAATGAGGATAAACAATGCAGACAAAATCAAAGTAAAAACACATACTGAAAATAAGATAATGGAGATAAATAATGTAGGTAAAAGCAAAGTAAAAACACATACTGAAAATAAGATAATGGAGATAAATAATGTAGGTAAAATCAAAGTAAAAACACATACTGAAAATAAATTAATGACGATAGACTACGTAGATAAATTCATAGTAAAAACACATACTGAAAATAAATTAATGACGATAGACTAAGTAGATAAAATCATAGTAAAAACACACACTGAAAATAAACTAATGAGGATAAGCTATGTAGACAAAATCATAGTGAAAATAAATTAATGAAGATAAACAATGTAGATAAAATAAATGTAAACACACATACTTAAAATAAGCAATACAGAGCTTACAATACTTTTTCTCAAAAAACGTTTATTTTCCAGTTAATAATGTTTGTAAATGTCTTACAGAACATCAAATATTAGTGCTGAAGTTAAATTGTTTGAGGAATTATAATAGCACCCGGTCTACCTTAACCGCTTGCTGTATCAATTCGAACGACCATGGTTGAGTTTTGTGTAGCCTACCTTAAAACGCCATATTCTTAGTGTAAAATGTTACTGAAATCGGCGATACATCTACTAAAAACATTAAATAAACATAAAATGTATTATTCAGGTATCGCCTAATTTCTTAAAATGGGGTTCGCGATATCGATAAGGTATGCAAAGTGCTGAGACAGGAGTTGAAATATGATCGCCGTATCAACAGTGTCGCAGTCGATCGTTGGTTCCTTCCTTCCAGATACGATATTCAGCAAACTAATAGGCACCCTTCACCCCCCACCCTTCAATGATTTATTGTATATTTTTATCTGTCAAAGGGAAGAAAGAGATTACCTCCAGGGTTGTAATGATCTGCCATTAGGAAAATGTCGTAACCGAGAAATAAAGGAGGGGTTTTTCTGTTTTCTTTTCTTCGCGGGAGGAAATTTCTCTAGGAAAATTTGTTTGGAAAGAAATAACTGTTTGGAAAGAATGTTTGTTTATCTAAAATATATTATAGAAATTTTATAACAAGCCATTTAATCTCTCTGCAAGTTTATTCACTGTCAATACGTTTTGGTAGAGATTTATTTATTCTTTTTTTTTAATTTGACTCCTAGATTGATATGATCTTTACTTTACTGCATTTTAATAGGTTTCATTGTCCTTTATGAAGGCATTCCACCAGATTCGAGAGATCGAATCATATCACTCTGCTTCGACAGATATTTGTTAATTAAGTTTAATAATTACAGATACTATTAGGCCTAATATATACATTCAGTGTAAATTGCGTCAACTAATCTTTTTATTTTTTATTGGTATATCAAATCATCAAATATTTTTTTATTCAATATTCAATATTTTGTATTCAATATTCAATATTTTTTTATTCAATATTCAATATTTTTTTATTCAATATTCAATTTTTTTATTCAATATATATCTTATCTTTATCACCTTTCGAGATTTCGGTCGTTCGACTATCCTCTGGAATAGAGACTTCACAAAATCACAAACACAGCACTAAACTTAATATCACTCCATGCGGGGGCCGTGGAACTACCACTAGAAGACGCATTCTTAATTAATTAAAGACAATCATGTCTGACCGGTGAGCCAGACTAATTGTATATTACACCATTGAATTGTCTGCATTACTTAATTGACTGTGATTTAGAAACTATACACAACTAAACAATTTTATAATGGCTTAGAATAGATTCAATTATTTTGGGATGGACTGCTCCTTGAAGAAGGTTTCCTTGCACTTCAACCTTAGGTTTATTGTGCCCTATAATGGCTTATTGATACAATTTTAATATTAATATTTTATTTAGTTTCATATCTTTCTACTCTTTCAATTGTTTGGTAGATATCCTTATATGCTTTATCAGTTAATTTTATTATAGGAGTTTCTGATCTTGGACTGTTTTACAATACAAGTCTATGTTAAAGTTACTTGGCTATGATCTAGTTTGTTTCATTACAACCTTCAGCGAATAATGACGTACACAGGACGTCAATACATTTATATTCCAACTCTGCTATACAGACTTCTATACGTCCATTTGGCTTTTTACTTAAATATCGCAGTAATATTATGATAAGTGATCAAAATAACAAATTCTGTATATCCGAAGTACAGATAACTGTCAGCAGTAACCACTGGTTGCTTTACTTTCACCCTTTTACCCCAAATGTCTTGGTATGCGTTATAGTTTTTAAGTAATATGTTTAAAGGTTAAATGAGTTTTGAAATTATTTTAGTACTTTTAATGATTAAATACATTTTGAGATAACCCTTACATAGTATTAAAATTGATAAATGACTTACATAAGTGTTTGGGCATCCTTTGTTTTATTCCTAGTGCATACCTTTCATTTTGCTCACACAATTTAAAGACAATGTTTGCTGATTCAATGTATATAAAGTTATTTGTTTGTTTAAGTTTAAACAACGCTTTATTAGTGTTAAGAACGTTTTCATTGGTTCAAAACCTTTCCATTCAAAATACCTTCCTCTCAGTTAGGCTGTTTTCTTTATACCCCACCAACTTTTAAATGGTTAGTCGTATAAAAAAAAAAAAACACCAAGAACAAAAAGTCTTACATTAACTTGTAAAATCAAAAATCTTCATAAAATACAGAGTGTTCCAGAAGAAATTCTAAAGTTGACCGCCATATTGGAAAATTGCGACTATTTACATAATTTTAGCAAAATATTTCTCAAAAAAACAAGAAGAGGTTCATTTAAAGTTTGCGCTCAGATTTAAAGTTTGCAAGATACCAATGTGGCCTATTTAAGAAAGACATTCTGTGTATATACGCGTATCATATGCCATCTCTAGTTTTTAATATAAAAATAACCTAAAATGTTTTACCATTTTACATTATTAAAGCGGGTGATCTTATATTAAAGCGGGCGATCGTTGTAAAGCGGGTGATGCGCCGTGTTTATATACCATACCATTAACAAACAGAATAACCACTCTATAAAACTGTTTATGAGTATTACATTAATATAAGAATGTTGTTATAGATGATGAGGTGTGTTTGTCTTGACTGTAAAAGTAACCGTGTCTTAGTTTATCTATAACCTACACTCTACCCAACACACTAAACAAATATTAACTGAGGACGCTTGCCTGCCCTAACACCTAACCTAACCAGCGGTACTTTGTTTTCTCAAACTTTTCTTTACATAACAGTTTATATAGGGTTTACATTGATGGTGCTTAAACCTTTGCAGATAAGAAAACGTGAGAGGTTTTGGGGTAATGTTTTAATTATTTTTGTTTGTTTTTTGTCGTGTAACGGTTTATGGCAGTGCAGTAAATATTTATTTATTGTAGGTCTAAACTTTCATTGTGTTTGTATTTGATATAAAACATGATATTCCTTCGTTTACGCCCGCAAATAAGTAGGATTTCGCTATCGTATGGATACAGAGCAATTTAAAATTGCACAGCACTATTTCGGGAAATTGTAAGAAACATTTTATACAAGCATAGGTCGGAAACACATTTTCTTCGCCTGGCTTGTTAGTATTTTTATAAAATGAGATTTGTGTATAATTTTGGAAGTAGATTTTCAGTGAATAATTGACATACTCGTTATTTGCGTATCTTTTCAGAATATTTACTTGTAGGTATACTAGAAAAACAGGACTTTATTTTAAACATTTATAAAATATTGGATGTTTAAAAAGTTTTTTATGTCTAATATCTCCAAAACCATTAACATTTTCCCTTTCAAACAAATTGTTGGTGGGCAATTGGTATTATTAACTATTTCACATAAAATTTAATTTTTTTAAAGTGGTCGATTAAACTAGTTTTTGACTAAGCGAAAGTTCCCAAATTATCATTTACGTAGTAACTTGACACATCCGGTTCTGTCCTAAATACACTAGTTTATTACAGTTACTATGTGAAATTAGGCGTGTAATTCGAGTTAGAAGGAGGCGGTGGCCGCGCCCTGATGTCCCCGAAATTAATCCAACCTATTTATGGTGTTGTGAAGTTTTCCTTAAACTACGTTTAGTGTTGTATTACATTGTTGGCTGTATATGAAGTAGGTAATATAATTTGTACGACAAATTCTGTATAATTATTATTTATTACAAGTACTACGAATTTTAGGATAGGGTAAGGGTAAGTTTAGTTAAATGGGCTTCGGAAATTTAAAAAATGAAAAGTGAGTACGTACTGTTTGCTCTCAATATTCAGCACTATGTTCTGAGGGAATTGTTCATATTATCAACACTAAAAACTGAAGATAACTTACACTTACCAAACAATGCTTATTTTAAATTAAATCTATTTATACTTAGGTAATGTACTAAAATACCTGCTTTCTTTGTGTTCCTTGGATGGTGATGTAAGGAGTACGGCTTTAGAGGAGGCAGAAATGTTTGCAATATAAATTATGTTATTAAAAGGTAATACAAATGTTGTAGTAAAACAATTTTGTAAGTTGGTCAGAGAAGTTGAGAAATATCTAAGAGTGAATTGTAAAAATTCTGAAGGAACCCTGTGTATGTGTTTTGAGCATTTTAGCCTAATTTGAACTGCCAATGCAGCGTTTTAACTTTAACCACCCACAAAATTAAAATTTTGTCCGTATAGTTATGAAATTGATCACAAGGTCATAATTGGAGCAGGAAATTGACAGTTAGGTCTATAAAAATGCATAAATGAGTTAAATTACGGTTGCGTGAGAATCTCGTGCGGAAATTTCGTGCGTCTAGTAAGTAAAAAGTAAAGATCTGGTAAGTCAACAATTTTTTCAAATTTTTTATTTTTTAAACTTTTAAACTGATATAGGTAACGCTCGGCCTGTATGTACGATTGATATTTCTTCAATAACAACCACTACACCATAAAATAAACTTTTTGGGACTCTGGGATTTGAAAAAAATATTTAGACACTTTAGTTACTCTTGTGAGACTTAAAGGTTTTTCACACTAGCGTCACTAACTTTGAACAAAAACTGTTCGTTTTGAAGGAGACAATCAGACCGGCTCTACAGACACTGCAAACATCTGCGGATTAACTGCCGGAGGGAGCGATCTTTTAAAAACCTCTGAAGACGTCTTCAACTAGCGTATGTGCAGCCAGTCATAGATATCACCTCTTCAAATTAACAGGAAGAATGTTCGGAATCTATCATCAAGTTCTAAAGTCCTCCATGGGGTGATGGTATTCGTCGAATTGTTCCCGCCTTTAGTTGACGGGGTGTACCCAATGAATTCGGTTAGTAAATACAACACCAGTTCGTCGTCATTGTTGGGACTATACGTTCTTCTAACAAAGCATGCTCTTCGAAAACAATCGCACGACGAAGTACTAGCCACTCACATTGAGAACCATACTACTTAAAACGTCTGAGCGGGAATTTTGTAAAATTTGGATGCTCTTGAGGCCTACTACTCGCCTAAAGTCTTTTCGGCATCTGTCACGTGACGTAAAGTGACGTTTGTGAGAAAACGTTTAAATTTATTCTTTCGCTCGCTTTACGTACCTCACTGGTACTATATTGTGGCCTTTGTATGTATGGTATACTGCTTTGAACTGTTTTACAATTAATTAATGTCCAGCTCTTAATCTTTAATATTTTGTTTGTTTCAGGTTAGAGCTTTGAACTACAAATGGCTGTCAATTAGACCTAAATTGGAGCTTGCAACAATGAAATGCGCAATTAAGTAACTTACTTAAATTAATTATAAGTTATACGATTATAAATATATGTTATTGATATGTGTTGTACAGGAAACTGTTCAGAATATAATTCCTATCTGAGTTAATAGTTAGGATAGAAGGACGTACATTTTTTTATATATTTTGACCTGGGTTGTCTGCAGAACTTACTAAATTAAAATAAGGTACAAATATACAGGACCACTAAACGTTTTAAAGAGATTTTAAATGCAATCATATTGATATTATTTGATATTCGTACCACAGAGCTCCACCCCGTGCTCACTATGCTTGCCAACCCTCGCGGCGAAACAAATGCAAAGATTTCATTGTATATTCTGATATTTTCACGGAAATGACGACTGATTAGGACAGAGTCACTTGGTTAGAGGTAGGAGGGGGGGGGGGGCAGTGATCTGGATCCTGACACATGCGATGTAAGGCGGGAGATTTAATTAGGATAGAAACACTTTGATCAGGGTAGGATGATGGGGATGGGGATGGGGGTAGCGATGACATGGATCTTGACGCATGCGTAGTAGGGCCAGACTTATGATTAGAACAAAGGTACTTGGATTGGGGTAGAGTGGTGGGGATGGCGATAGCTTGAATTCTGACTCAAGCGCAGTAGGTCCTGGGCTTTGATTAAGACAGAGCCACTTTTGTTGGAGGTGGTAGTAGCGGTCACCTGGATATTGACGTATGCGTTGAAGGCTAGAGTTTTGATTAGGACAGAGGCACTTGGAACAGGTTAGGGTGGTCGGGGTAGCAGTGTCCCAGAATCTAACGTATGCGCCAGTGGGCCAGAGTTTTTACGTGAAAGACAGGATTTGTTTTACCATAAACGATGAGCATTATTGTAAACAAGTTTTCAAAAATACATCAACCGTTGTCGAAATATTAATTGCTACAATAGTCTGTGTATTACAATGTGCTTAGTTTATGAGTTACTTTGAGCTTAGAATTCCACTCCTTGTGTGTTGACGCTTAGAGCCTTTAACCTTTAGAATCTCGTATTGACGAAAAAATTAAAACCGTAAGAAGTTTAGAATTTGTTAAACTGTTTTAAAATACATTTCTCATTTCATGCATGAAAACTAAAACCGTGAACAGCAGTTTAACAACAAGGATTGTAAATTTAAAAATCCGTGAATATTTTACAAATTTAATTCGAGGAAATTATTTTGAGGAATTTTAAATTTGTCGTCTGCAAAGGAGAAACATTAGATGTGGAATTTTAAAATAAATCCTCCAGAAAAACGTCACATTCCAATTGCATGTGAAACGAGCGATTTGGCGAGGGCATACATTTGTATGCTAATCAACGTCTGTGAAGGAACCCATCAACTCAAAAATTACACAATGCAGTTTAACAAAGTTAAAAATATATTTAGACAAATTACTTTTAGGAGAGTTGAATCACCTTGGAAAAGAGGATAGAAACACACGAAGCACGGTATAGGCCAGAATAACCCATAGGCTACTAATTGCGTATAGTTATTTATAATATATAACACATCATTTGTTGTAGCAGCCTTATTAATTAAATACGAAGATCCTCCACAAAGCTTTTTCAACAAATAATACACATTAGAAAATGTAACTTTTTGTGTTAAGACAAAAATAAGAAATTTGAGCTTTCGTTAATGTAGAATAGGCCTATAACTCTATAAGATCTCGCCGATATATTTGTAGATTTTTTCGGCAATTTTGCAGGACATTGTGACCATATAAAGTGCTTTTTTCATATTTAAAAGTACACATTAAACTGAGTCTAAAAACGCAAACCGCTTCCGCTGCCGACAAATATTATAGAAATTATAAGAGAAAGAAAGTCCACTAAATGCTGGTTAAGATCAGCCATTTTCGCTACGTTTTCACTGAAGAAACTAAACACTTCGCTAACTCAAAAAATGTAAATAATAACGATAGCAAACAAATATATAAGTCTTAAAATGTTCATGTATGTTTATTAACGTGGAATAATAACAAATTCAGGACTTAAACCAATAAAACGACATTTGATGGACTCTAAAGAAACATATCAACTACATTTGATGTGTATACTAAAATATATAAGCAGAATTAGTGCATCGTTTTAATTATATCTCGTTCAATCAACAATTACCGATGAAGGGTCAAATTTCAAAAGTGCCGCTGATTATTTTTGTTTATCACACAATAGTTCTGATTTTACTTGGCTTCATTTATCCAACTAATCTTCATTAACTGCTAAAACAAGGTACAAATGAATTTCAAGTGTAGGCGTTAATTATTCATGACAGCGTTTAACAAGTTTTAGTTAGTGATAATTCTGTTTAAAACAAAACAAAATTAAGTTAAATAATAATCACTTGTAGAAAAAGTTTTTATAGTTTTTAATTCCATCGTTGTTGTTGATCGAAACTGTGCTGTTTTCAACTATTACTTGTATAAAGCAAAACTATGTTTTATAACTTTAAAAATAAACAATTTGTTTTATACTCGTGTGGTAAGGGTTGTGTACTGTAAGCGTCCTAAAGTTCAAAAACAATGCATACAAAGCGTCATATAGCTCAAACACCAGTTTTTTATTCTCTCTTTTCTTTGGGAAAGTGTTTTCGAGGGGAAATACTAGCCTATTTGTTTTTCTTCAACTTCTTGTAAACCTCAAAATTATAAATATATAGTTTTTAAATTTTTTAATTAAGACGTATCAATCGATGCTCCACCCACAGTGACTTAACAGCTGTAGTTTGTTGAACCAAATCAATTTGGTGTGCATGCCGTTATAACTCCGCAAACCCTGGATCACCATGGGGGTTATAAGGTATGTTAGCCATAGCCCTCCAACCATATAACCCATGAAGAAGGTTTCGGTTTGGTGGTGCAGGGGTTAGATTCGGAACTATGGGTGTCGAAAAACGCAAAGCACCAATGGACTTTTTTTGGGAAGTCGGTGAAGCAGCTGTGAATCGAGTGACGAAGTGGCCAGAATGTTACTTAATGTTCTAGAAGCTTCCATAACATTTTAGAATATTCCTTACATAATGTTTTAGAATGTTCCAGAATTTTCGACAATGTTAGAGAACGTTGGAGAATGTTGGAGACTATGATAGGTCTTCCTAAAGGTTCGAGAATGTTCTAGATGGTTCTGGATCATTGAAGGGACTTCGAGAATGTTCTAGAAACCGGAAACTGGCTATGCAGCTAGAGACCTACATCTTGGCACATATTACTCATAAATTATACAGTATATAGGAGAGAAAAAACTTTTCCAATCCGATTATTTGCGACTAAGGTGTAAATATTGTTCGTAGAAATGAACCACAAACAAACTGACGGAGATTGTGGTTTTTGAGTAGCTGATCATGCATGTAAACCTAAATAGCAAACATAAATAGATTTGGACGAAACTCTTTTTATGTTTTTGGGCCAGTGATCTCTCAATATTTACCCGATATTTCATTCATTTATTTTTATCTGCTAGTGTTTGTAAAAAAACCTTTTGAGGTTATTGTTTACAAGTTCTTTTCCTCTAGTTCTTATTATGCCGTGAGTGTTAGGTCTCTAAAAATTCAGTTATCTATATGTATTGAAGTCCCAATTATTCCGATTACTGCAATATTTTTTCCAAAGAGAAATGTTATGGCATTCAATATTTTCCTCATGAGTTCAAAAATATGTTTTTGTGAAATAAAACATAATGGATTTGGAATACACTAGCAGTCTTCATAAGACAATTTTCATAAAACTATTGTCTTATTTAGCAATAGCCTAAGTTTAATAGGCGGAAGTGAGACAAATTTAAAAAAAGTTCTGCAATAACAGCTATTAGAATTGTGATGTTGAAACACAGCGATGTTAGATCATAATAAATGGTTATGGTAGAGAAAACATCTGATTATTGTATCGCGACAATTGAATATTTAATTAGCTGAGCTATATATTTGAAATTTTCCACTAAGCAGTAATAATAGGTGTTTTGCAAATGAATGCTGTCTTTAAAAGTTAGAAGTGTTATTTAATTAAGACTTATTAATATTTGCAATACTTTTTCACTGTTATTTTAGTTTCTTGTTTACAAGTTTAGCTTCATAAATTTATAAGTTTTTTTAAGGCAACAATCTGTCTGTTTAACATCACCTGTGAAACAAATTGGAATAAACGAATGTATTTTATTATTAATGTATCGTTAATATAAAATATTAAATTTCAATATTTTTAATACTAAAAAGGCAATACTACATTATTGTAATAATAGGCATTCAAAATTTGAATCTAAATTGGAAACATTTACCTGTTTGAATATTAGTATAGGTTGCCATGACAACTACAATTAACTGCATAACCTCTCTTTAGGAACAGTTAGAGACAGCTGATTATTTTACCTACGCTGCTGTGTATTTTAAATTGACAAATTTAGAATCTTTCAAATTTCTATTTTTGCCTTTAAACGATTTCCCTGAAACTGAGGAATGCACCAAGGAATTTCTCCTAACCAAAAATATGTAAAAATAAATCATTAACATTTGTCTTCTTGCTTATCCGCCTTTCTTAGCTTTGTCTTTCTCTCGCTTGACGCGTTTCTAGAAAAAAAAGAAAAAAAAAGAAGAAAACAAATAGAAAAAAAAATAGAAAAAAAATAGGACGTAGGTCAATGTGATCTAAAATGAATAGTTGTTTACTTGTTTACAAACAATAGTTGTTTACTTGTTTACAAACAATTAGAGAACAGGCAGTAAACAGGTTGAAAGGGGGGTGGGAGAGGAGAACAAATATAAATAGGAGACAATGGTAGAGGATAGCTGATAGTAGCAAACAAAGCTTCTGAAGATGGGGTCTACCCGAAACGCGTCAAGCGAGAGAAAGACAAAGCTAAGAAAGGCGGATAAGCAAGAAGACAAATGTTTCAAGCATCTTAGCGGAAATAATAATAACAAATGCAGTGAAATAATTAAATTGGTTAGAGCCTTTTTTGGGAACAAATATATGCAAATAATAGGTTTAGGAGGACTGAAAATTAAAATAGTATTATCATTATATCATTGGAGACTGTAAATTTGTATCTCTAGAAGTATTGAAGCTAAGCGTATTTATAATTATGTTATTGGATAAAAGAAAGAGCTAAACATCTTTTTTTTTAAAGACGATTAAACAGATACAAAAACCGATATGTTATCTGTAATCGCTTTGACCTGATGGTATTTTATCATGCTCCAAATCCCTCGGTGACTTATGCACGAGGTCTTGCATAGAGACGCTGATAACTATTGAGGAACAAGTACTATGTGTAAAGGTCGAACTAAGATGTTTATAAAGAATGGGTTTTGTGTCAGACGGTATATAAAGTTGTATTCATTGTGTCAAACTTGAAAATATATCTGTATTTACATTTTGTGCGTTTTTTCAGTTTGAAATTCAACATTTTTACTTAAAACCAATACGTTTAAGAACTTCTTTAACTTGAACATATTTTTTCTTAACTGTTAATAATTTATAATTTTGCTTACACAATGCAAATTAATTTTATAATTGACTTGTATGCAATTTTATTGTAACTAAACACATTTTATGAT
>JAGFPH010000273.1:141110-188616 GCA_018207615.1 Philaenus spumarius | reverse complement strand
AATACTGCATCATGTACGCTAGTAGTGTATTATGTACGCTAATACTGTATCATGCACGCTAATTCTGTATCATGTACTCTAATACTGTATCAGGAACGCTAATTCTGTATCATGTACGCTAATACTGTATCATGCACGTTAATTCTGTAACATATACGCTAATATTGTATCAGGAACGCTTATAATGAATCATGAACACTAGTAATGTATTATGTACGCTAATACTGTATGAAAATGATGTACGCTAATAGTGTATTATATATGCTAGTAATATAATAATAGTAGTAATGTATCATGTACGTTAATACTGTAACATGTACGCTAATGACAGTTAGTAATTTCGTAAAACGACTGAAAGTACGGAACCATAGTTGCGCTCTTTTCAGATTTATTAATCCCTATCAGAAACAGATCTTAAAGTTTCTTCCTGAATCACCGTAGCTTGGAATGAGTTCTATATTTGTACCAGGAAAAATTCAGGTGCGACAGCTGCTAAATATACTTACGGCATAAACAACGAAGAAAGTATTGCAATCAATATTTTACTTGTAAAATTTTCTCCCGCGAAGAAAAGCAAAAGGAAACAGCCCCCTCCTTTATTTCTCGGTTACGACATTTTCCTAATGGCAGATCATTACAACCCTGGAGGTAATCTCTTTCTTCCCTTTGACAGATAAAAATATATAATAAATCATTGAAGGGTGGGGGGTGAAGGGTGCCTATTAGTTTGCTGAATATCGTATCTGGAAGGAAGGAACCAACGATCGACTGCGACACTGTTGATACGGCGATCATATTTCAACTCCTGTCTCAGCACTTTGCATACCTTATCGATATCGCGAACCCCATTTTAAGAAATTAGTCGATACCTGAATAATACATTTTATGTTTATTTAATGTTTTTAGTAGATGTGTTGCCGATTTCTGTAATATTTTACTTATCGATATCTCGAACTTTCTCTGTACAAATTTAGTCGATCTGAACATACTCCTTATACATGCTTCTGTAAATGTAGAAAACTTTCAGAAATTATTGCAATGTATGTGTATATTTTATTTCAAGAAATGGAAATGCGATCAGGAGAAGAATTACAAGAAAAACTACAAAAAATGGCTGGTGCTAAATCAAACCCTAAATTATATAATTTTAATTATTTTTTATGCAAGCGTTTTGTGTCACCATATTCCCGGCTGCAAAACGTAGATAATTTTTAGTGTTGCTCTTACGTAAACGTTTTTACAACCAGACAATCAGCTTACAATAGTCTTCAATACAATTAGGGCAAAACATTCAAATATTAATCCGATCCTTGGTCATGCATTCTATGAACAGATATATGTGTTAGTTTCATGCCTTGATTAATGGCAAATCCTTATGGGTGGTACGCCTATGCTGGAGTGGCCGTTATGGTTTTGTAATGTATGATAAATCAGTCAGTTTCGCACGAGAGGAATATAACACCGCTCTACTCCTACATCTACCTTCTCTCTTCGATCGTGCGGAAATATCACGTTAAATCAGTAGCCTAATGTAACATTTTAACCTCAATGCAGGGGCAGATCCAGAGGAGGGAAGCAGGGGCGCACCCCTTCCGTCAACATATAACTTATGAATTAATTGAACACAAATCTTAGGCAATTATTTATTATTATTATTGCAAACACCACCTTTTAAAATAAATTTTAATTAACAAAGTTAGAATGATAAAAGTACTCATTATTAAATCTCTCTATTATACTCGGATAAACAAAATCATAGTTTGTACAAGTTAGGCGGTGAAAACGTCGTCGGACGCGCATGAGATACCGTTACCAAACATAATTTCTTATTAATTTATTCTGATCAATAACATTAATTGTATTATATTTTTTCTATATTTTTTATCCGCAATTGTGTTATTTAATAAGACTTATTTAAAAAAATATTTTATGAATTAATGGTGTAAGACTACAAATATTTTAGTAATCATCTATTGCATATTTGTATCTGTATGATTTAATTTTCTGCCTTCCATTACAAGATGCTCTTTTAGTTTTAAGTAATTAAACCTTAACTGAGAATAAAACTTGTAATACAAAAGAAAGCAAATTCAATAATAAATCCAATAAAACAATTGAAGGTAGTAAAACGTACATTAAGCTTAACCTTAAGTTAAAGCAAATATATACGTACTTTTTAGTTTTTTATTAAAGCGTTCAGTGAATAATAAGACGATATTTATTTTCCATGCATGTATGTATTATAAAATATGTCAAATTATAGTTTTAGGTTCAGGTGCCACTCTTCGTCGAGTTTAAATGTTTTTTCCTAATGGAATTGTTTTCTATTTTATTTTTTATTTTACACCCCACACAGGTTTAGATTAAAGAATTTTTTGTTTTGTTATTTCTTTGATGAATCAAGTATTTTATGTATTTTCTTCAGTTGTAACTAGGTAGTATTTTTCTTTGTTGTCTATTACTTAAAATATGTTGTAATGTGTTTCAAATATATGTAATGAGGATCAAATGAAATAAAGTAAGTGCTATTGTTTAAGGTGGTTTTAAATGACAAATATGCCTGGTTTCCGTACAGATTCTTATTATTTATTAATATAAGATATAAGAAGTTATAAATGAATTTGGTTGTCAAAATATGGTGGACCCTGGAGGAAAATCTATTAAGTTTTACATTAATTCTTAGATTAAAATTAACTACATAACCAAGTAAATTCCCTAGTTTGTAAAAAAATTACCTGAATTATTTTAAAATTTTAATTAAATTTTCTTTTATTATCAACAGTTTAAAAAAATATATTTTGATTTAAACGTTTTCTTAAAACATCGCACCCTCTTCAAACATTCGGAAACAAAAAATACAATTGTTGACATTTACAACTTTAGATTTTAATATTGGAGTTGAAAAACGCTGCTGCATTAACACCTAATATTACCAGTTTACCAACCACATGAAATGTTTTTGGCAGTTGTCCAAGAAATTCTATTTCAGGCCTTCTACTGTAGTGTTTTTGTTGTTAGGGATCTTATCAATATTGATAACGATTAGAGAAAACAAATACAACACAGAAATGAAACATTGCCCTGAAAGTCAAAAGGCTATCTAAATGCAGTCTTATGGAAATAAAACCACCGTCTAATCGCCATCGTGCGCTTTGGTAACGATTATCTAAGAGTTTAAACACATATCAGATGTCAAACATACCTAATGCTCCAATTAATGTTGAAACGATAGCATGTTGATTGAACTTTTGAAATGATTTATTAAACAATCTAAAGACTGTTATAGATATATTAGTGGTAATGTTAGTAGTTAAATAGTTTTGTATTATTTATTGATTAGTTGATATCTTAAAGTTGTTATCAGAATCTGTAAACAATAAAACAGGATTCGCGTATATTTATATTACGAGCCAGTATTCATATTTTAATATACAGGGTGTCTCGAGGAAACAGTGACTATGACGTATGTATGGACAAAATTAAAGTAAATAGTTCATATAAAAATATGGGTTATTGTGCCGATGCGGTGACGTTATAAATTGGGATTTTTTCATATTCTAAAAGTAGACATTTAACTGAGTCTAAAAGCAAGTGATTTTCGAGTCAGACAAATAGCCTATTATAGAAAAAAAAACTCAAAATGCAGGTTAAGTGCAGCCATTTTCACTACGTTTACACTGAAGGACACTTCACTGACGTCAACAAGGTACCATAACGATCGTAATATGTAATAGTAACGATCGTAAACAAAATATAAGACATACAATATTAGAAAATTTAAGTGAACAATATTTATTTAAGTTAATTAACATGGAATAGTAACAATTCGATACAGAAAGCAATAAAACGATATTTGACGGAATTAAGTAGAAGAAAAACACGAATATTGACAACGTTGTCTAATTGAACAGAATTGCAACTCACCCCCAAAAACCTGAATTAAACCAACGAAAATTACTTTTCATTCTACTTTTAGTAAATCTTTTAATAACCTAAATAGTTGAATGCGTCACCGATATAAATTATTCAATAAATTACCATTAACAGTTATAGAAATGTCTGAAAACAGATTGAAATATGTTGTTTCAAAATGGTTTTTCTTATTTCAAACATAACTTGTTCTGAGTAGGCCTACGTTCAGATACTAATTTTATTTTGAGTATGTATTTTTATAATTTTATGTACACATGTTTCTGAAAATCTTTGACTTGTACCTATTACATTGTAAAATGATTACCACTAATAAAGGCACTTATTGAAGTATACCTCATACTGCTAGCATAAATAAACTAGTTTTAAAAATCCAATGACATTCTTTAAGGCAAGATAAAAACATATTCTGTTCACCTTTGACTTGGTTTAGGTGCGGGAAGTCAAAGTAGTTTTTACTCTACCAAAAATGGTCGCAGTAATCGGCGGGTATTCCAAAATGGCAGAAAAGTGGGTAACTTCTCCAGAACACTCGTTATTATATCTCTTATTCACTAAGGATAGAATCGCGAAAATGTATGGTTATGTTTCTACTAGCCTATATTGCAGTAGATTGTCATGTAGTCTACCTACTAAATTTTCATATATTTCAAAATGCGAAGGTTTAAATAATGTATATCTACACTAATATTATAAAGAGGTAAAATCTGTTTGATTTTTTTAACTACTCTCTCTCAGTTGTATCTCTGGAACTACTGAACCGATTGAAAAAATAGTTTTACTAATAACAAGCTAATTCATTTTGATAAAAACATTTTTTATTTAAATATTTGTAAATTTAGTCATTATTTTGTACGCAAACAAAGTCAGGTGTGGCATATAGTAAATCTATATTGCCTAACTTTCTCAACACGTTTCTTTTGTATTTTTGTTTCCTAATGCATTTTTAGTACTATATATATCAGATAAAGAGCGCATTACCGATTTTAAATCACCAATCGCAAAGTGTGGGTGGGGGGAAGTACCGTCGCCGTTATCGCTAAATTTTTTACTTTTTCGCGAAGTAAAACCCAATGAAGCTTCTAGACTTCCACACCATTTGTTGCGTCCTGCTCTATTTGAATATTTCTGATAATACTCCATTTAAATGTTCAACCGTGAATTCTCAGAAATGATGGGAAGATTTATTTTAGTCAGCTGATTTCGTGTTATATTAATGTTAATACAAAATATTATGTACAAATACAAAACAAAAACACGTATAAAACATAAAAACGTAAGCCAACATAGATAAACCTATTGTTTTTCTTTCCAACCTCGCAACTAATTTAATTTTCTTTTTTTATGTATCTGGAATATAAAAACTGGCGTGGATTTATTTATTTTCTCAATGCGCTAGATAAATATATGTACATAGTACATTTTGCAAACCCAATTTTATTGAAAAATTGCAACTAAAAATACATTTTCAGAATTAAATTTTATAAAAATTTCTATGCTCAAAAGCAATTTAACGAAGTTGTTGTTCAAACTTTAAAAAATGTTTTCTTTTTTACAACAATCTTTGTGTTTTAACCAGAATTCTCGTTATTTAGAAGTTCTGGTTAGTTCTGGTACCTGATTTATAAAATTTTTAGGTAAACAAAAAATACTAAATTTACCCATTAATTGTTGACTAGGTAATTTTAGTAATCACAAATTCCAGACGTCATAACTCTCTAACGAATAGTTTTCGGACGTATATTTATATGAACTATTTTCAATATTTTAATAAGAAAAAACCTCCAAATTATGGCAGACTCCCCATGAAACACCTTCAATGCTAACTATGAAAATATAGAAATTTCACTTACAAATAATTATTACTAATTTTCACACTAAATATGTCTGTTTGCAGAAAGTTTAAACAGAACCAATTAGTGCAAATTAAATACTTTACTACCTTTACATTTGGCTAGCAGGGAAGAGACAAATTTTTTCATGGCTAAATGTGGATCCCGTAGAGTTTTTGTTGTTGTCGTTGAAAAATATGCGATGTTTTCCTAAATTTTGCCGTTGTAGGTATGGAAATATAGGAAAGAATGAGATTTTTAGTTAAATTTTCGGAAATAATCTGTAAACTGCATATCACAAAATTAAATTTTGTTTACATCCTTAGATAAAACCATTTCAAACTAAGCCACATACGACATTGCCTTATAATATTTATTTTTTGTCATACATAATCGTTGTTGCCTTAATATGTTGTAGTAAGTTTAAAAACAATCTTCTTCTTATTATAATATATGGGTTAACAGGTTTTTTATGCTTGTATAGTTTCGTTTTAATAAATTTATCAGTTTTTGAGAAAAATAGGTGTGACAGACTTTCTTTTGAGGTAGGAACTTTAAAAAATAATAAATCAGTCATAGGTACAGTAATTATTACTTTATGCACATTGGACGTTGACTCAACTTGGCCGTGTTTTGAATTGGACTGTACAATGGGGTTGGGTTAGTACTTTATCGGATCCCTTGATAGTGCCAAGATGGCACCCGACCTGTTTAACCTATATATCTCAGTCGATGTACAAGCAAATATACCATCGTAATTACACCGTCTTACAAGGTGATCTCCTACCCTACGAACGCACTTTTTCTAATGCAACATTTATGATTTCGTGTTTACAACGTTGGCAACGCTGTCTAATAGCTGTAGATGGCGACGATACCGAGAAATGCTACACGGATTTCGTTTTCAACACCTTGTTCCGACTTATCTCGTTCAGTATGTACGCAATTAAATATTAAACCGTTTTACGGACACGAGGACCTAGTTTATCGGCGCAACTTTCTCCGTTCGTATTCCTCCACGGCTACTAAAGGGTTAAGTGAATGCTATATCATTACACCATCGGCACGCAGGTACGTCGGAGTATACGGTCGGGATCGTACATCGTACACGACCGACTCCTATAACGTATGATTTATTGATTTCTAACAACGATAGAACACAAACTATATAATAACATTGAGGCAAAACACGAGTGGAATGTGTTATCTAGGAGGTACTGTTTGAGCACATCGCAACAAACGATCTTTCTACAAATACAGCACTACTAATTACAGCTTAGCTAAATTTCAAATGTGGAAACGCAATGTGTGGTTTACTTTTAGAAAATAAGTACGATCTAGGGATAAGTGTAAAATAGCTCTGAGAATACAATCTTTGTTTGATTGGGTTCTACCAAAGTCGATAATATTTAGTTACAGTGCAGAGAGGGCTTGGTGTTAGTAATTGTTTATCATCATAGTACCCGGTTGCAAGGACGTTCATTAAATAGTTTAAAGGAGGTATAAATTTAATCACTCTTTAAATGATTGTTAAACATAAAACTGGGTTGCAAAATCATGATTGTCCGTTGAAATGACAGAAGACAAAAGTGTTGCTAGAACCTGTGTTAAAATTTAATCTAGCTTTAAATGTCTTGATGCTAGAACCTCCATTAATAGATTAAATTCCAACATCTCACTGATTATTAGGCCTATGTTTTAAAAGTTGTAATGCTCTATTATATTTATTTTGACCTTGTTGCTGTATTTATATTAATTTAATTACATTATAAAAGTAATCAAGCTTGACTCGTGAAAAATATTATTTCTAAAATAAAATCACAGAACACAATTCTCTCAAAAATTCGTTTAATTGTCAAACGCATTTCAACGACAAAGTCGTCATCTTCAGTGACATATGAGCTACAAGTAAATTATAACTTAAGTTAACTTAATTACATTAGTTGAGCGTTTTGTAAAATCCCGGTGGCTGTCGTGATTAGGACATTCGGAGAATATGGGTGAAGAACGTTTACCCAAGAAATTTTTACGTGACAGTATTTATTTATCTATTAAATAACCAGTTTACATAAAAGTAGTTCATCAAAATAAACATAAATCTTATGGGTTAATTACCACACAAGCACCACAATTTTACGTGGACACGAGTTGTGCATTACATAAGTTTACAATGTTATATAAAATCCACATACCACTCACTCACTGACATATCACGAAATCTCAAAAACTATCGAACGGATTGCAACGAAATTTGGTATGTAGATTCCTCTAAGGCCGCAGGTGCTCGCTAAGCAGGGTTTTCAAAAAATTCGAAATTTTAGGAGGGGTTTGGTTGGGTCAAAGTTACTAAATCACGATTTCTTTAAAACTACTGAACGGATTGGAATGAAATTTGATATGTAGCTTCCTCCAGGACCGTATGTGCTGGCTATAAAGGGTTTCAAATAATTTGAAATTTTAGGGGGGTTTTGGGGGGTTAAAGTTACTAAAAAAACCACCGAACGGATTGGAATGAAATTTGGTATGTAGCTTCCACTAGGGCCCTAGGTGCTCGTTAAGAAAAGTTATAAAAAAAATCGAAATTTTATGGGGTTCGGGGGGTCAAAGTTTTAAAAAATCCCCGTAAGAAATACATAGTGTAATATATTTATTAATATTTTTGTTGTTGTTAATATACATTTAACTTCGATTTGTCTATCCGAGCAAAGCCGAATCGGGCAGCTAGTAATAATTATTATGGAAAAAGAAGAAAAAGAAAAACACAATTTTAAAAATGTACAAAAAGTATAAATAAGATCAACACTAGGACGAAAACGTCACGACAGTATCCACACAAATAAAAAATAAAAAAGCGACATATACACATAAGTATGCACACTCTGAAGAGATGACGGACTTACAACAATCCCTCCCTAACGCCTTAACCATTAATAGTTTTGAAATAATCTCTGGCTCCTTAAATGGATTCCTTAGAATGGAAGAAACAAGAGGACGCGGAAGCCCAAGGAAGGGTATGCAGGATGAACAAAATGATGGTTCTATACATGGGAAGTTGGTGGGAGAAAATCCAATCTAGACGAGAATGTTGACGAGTTGTGAAACAAGAACTCTCACTTACTCTTTACCATTTGTTGTTAAAGAGTTAACTAAGGAAAGAGATGATTATGCGATCTTCCTAATTACAGCAACATTTTAACTCTGTATCGACAATTCAAGTTAAATATTATTGTTCTTGTTAAAATAGTGGGTGAATGGGAATCCAGGCTTTTTAGGGAATGTATTTACATACAGCTCTTGAAGATACAAACAACCTCTACATACAAACATAATATACTCGCATTGTAAAGTCGTTAAACAAATCTACAAAAATAAATAAACCACCGGGTCCTCGGAACATCTCAGAACCTGTTCAAGACATCACATTACCTAAACCAACACTATTTTCACTAAAGATGATCGTCACTTAAAAATGGGTTATCCGACAAGATGTCATCGAGTATGTAGCTCCGGAATCAGTCTAAGTGGCCGATACTTGTAACGCAAATCACGTCGCTCCTACACCCGGTCGTGCCGATAACAACCCCATCCCTTGCCCTTCATCCCCTAGCCTATCATATTCAAGTACTTATTTAGAGAAGATATTGTGCAAACACATTTCGCTGAAATCCTGAATAAATCATTGGCTTCGTACTTTTCCCACACAGATGGAATAAGTTCATCGACAGTCAACCGTTGTAAGAGTTAATTTGACGAAAGATAATACGTTTACAAAATATACAGTATAAGTGATTTCTCTTCATAAAACATTAAAATCGCAATGAATGTAAGCTTTATACTTTTCCTAGAAACATTACTATTCTTATCAAAATGTGCACTAGAACAAAATATTCCCTAACAATTTTTCTCTTTAAAATACTTTTGATATTTTTTATGGTTTATATCATATTAATAAAATATATCAAATATATTTCGCTACAACAGTTTAACTTTTTTTGTTCGACGAGCACCACTAATTTTGTCTTTTTATGAAATTTAATTTGACGCGTGACTAATTGTGGGTTCTAATTTGAAAATTTTGAGTGCAGCTAAAATTAATAATTTTAGGAAGGACGAAACTCCAAACTATCACAACATAATTTTTGTTGAATAATTAAGGGGAACTTGAAGTAAAAAACTTTTTTGTAGCTTTTTGTTTTTTGTTCAAAAGTTCATCCTCAGCATTAACCAAAATTCGTATGGTGCAAATACCAAAACTCCTTAGTGTAAGGTGAGAAATTACTCATAAACTAAGTGTCTAATAAGCCTAAAATTAACTGACAATAAGAGATTTTTGGATGCCAACAAAGCATCTTTGGAATGTACAAAGAGGAAAAGGAAACATAAAAGAAATCTAAAAAACGGAAGGTAGGCCTAAGTAGGAAGAAAAAGTGTTTGAATGTGGTGCTTTAATATTTTGGTGTAATCAACAGGACTAGTTTGCAGTCTTCAGTTCAACCTTTTTATAAATTTTAACTATGAAACCATTTGAAATTTTAGGCCAAACAACTTATTTTTACTTTTTTTACCTTTTTTGGTTAATAAATCCACCGAGAAAATATCTAAATTTAAATACAAAGAATAAAACAAAAATCAAAATTAAAAACCAAAATTGTATACCATCTTGAAACGCCACCAAGCAAGTCATAACGTTTTGTCAACATTCTTAGTTTAAAGATTAAAAAAAATGTTAACACTCGACCTATGTATACATTTTTAATTTCTACAAAATATGTAGAAATCACCTCCACCTCCCAAATATGTCTTTTGGGCACTGAGTTCGAACAAAATATTTTTCCTAAATTGTATAGGAGTGAAATAATGGGTTAGTTGAAAGTAAGTGTATAAATGCTTTCGTTTTCTCGATATACAAACTGTTCAATCGTGTAAAAATGAAAATATAATTTAAACTCTCCCAACTCCCCCTCACCCCACTGCGCTGTTTATATTACAAACTATTATAATTTTCGCTGAACTGCAAATATAATAAGCGGGCTAAAATCCGTCATAAATTTCTTATTAGAAGATAACGATCTTTAGTCTCGCGAATAATTAGCGCGGATGTTTCTCTAAGAAGCGTGGAACAATTAATTTCAGTCTCTTAAGAGATAAGCCGGTGGCTTGCAACGCAGAGATAAGTACTTTGGCTTTTACTGGCTCTTCCTTAGCTAATAAACAGTTTAACAGAAAGATTTGATGAATATAAATAAGGTATACGAAGGTGGCCTGCGGAGTGTTATTCAAATATTTCTGTTGACCGATAAGCTCTTCGGGAAAGTCTTGGATAGGGGTCGGGGGATGGGGTGGGCTCTGCTCCCGATAGATAAGAAGCTCTACAACGGGACTCTGTTCGCTCCTGATAAGACGCTCAGACTCTATATCGGTTTCCAAGGAGACCGGCGATGCTCCAGAATGCTATTATACATACACGGCCCCAAATTAAATCAAGATTCTGTGATTTTCTGATAAACAGGACGGAAGTACAGTCCGAACCAGAAGTTCAGTTTTTCTATTTTAAAAGAAGGTGACAATATCGATTTAAATAAATTGTATTCTCGTGTTACTCCTTTTACTGTTTAATCCGTCAATCTCTCCATAGTATACGTAAAATACAAGGTATATGTGTCAGTCCGTTTATAATTTGTAAACCTTTCTTCTAATTTACATGCAGTTTTTTTTGACATAGTAGTTACGTCATGTGAGGGGATAATCAATATTTAAAAAATGTATCCAATTTTCAATAATGTTTTAAAATTGGAGGTCTTGAATTAATTGAATGTTCTGAGACCTCATTTTGGTAAATCTTTGCTTGTAGTATTATAATACATATATTTAAACTTTTGATTTCTCTATGGTTTTGGAGTCTGAGGACCATGAAATGAAAAACTAAGTTGATATTTTTCTTAAGGTTGCCATGGTATCGACAGGCAACAGGTACTTTCTTCAAAATACACGTAAAACTTGAACTTGTTTAATTTAATCGTTCCTATTGGGAAGAGATGCAGCACAGCCTTAATTTTGCATTGATTCTCTCTAACCCATAACAGACTCTCGTTTCGATATTATTTTAATTCTTATATTTTTATTAAAGTGTTATCAAAATATTTAATACTAATTTGGAATTTGTTGAACACCTTTAAGTGAGGTTTTGAACGAAGCCAGTATGTACCTTGTTTCCTCAAGGGTACTCTAGGGTCTTTCCTGCTTTTTGATTTCAGTTGTTACGCAACTTTCTGGTTTGTATGCTATCGTAACACAATCAATGCTTACCTAACCTTTCAAAAGTGCCACATTATCATCGTCTTTCGTCTCCATCAGATAACCAGAACAGAAATAAATTTGTATCAATCATTTTCGAGATTTTGTATTTATTCATTGTATTTGATTTAGATAATTTTATGTTGATTCCTAATAGCTCTAGATATCGCCATCTTCGTTAAAAAACACTCTTCAAAAACATCTGATCTAAGTTTAATTATATAGTAGGCCTATCCGTTTTCAAAATGTAAAATATCGGTCAGATTTTAAGGTGTAATTTTCCATTCTAAAAGAAAAAATATGAACTCCTCTTGTAGCCCAGTCAATAAAAGTTTTTTGTCGCAACTAATTAGGGGAAAGCTGATTTTTTTGTATGTGATAGACCCTTATGAGACATGTATTTTCTCAACAGTCTCCGCCTCTCCCCCTTGTGCTTCCCCCTTAGCGAATAAATTTTTTGTACATTTGTTCCTTAATTCATATTAAATATATTTTGTTCTTATACATTTTTCGTTAAAGTTAATATTAAGAGAGCTATTAAACAACAAACACCAAAAAATGGTTTCTCAAAGCATATAAATTTACTTTGTTAACTATATTTTTTTTAATTATTTAAAATACACAAAAATGGTACAAATAAAACTTGTAGTATGTATCTTTAGCTTTAATATGATGTGAATAATTACGTGTTTAAATTTATCGCTTGCTCTTGGGACGTCGCGTCGTCAAAGATAGCGCTTGCACGCCGCTCCAGTGGTCCGACGCAGGTTTTATAACCGCTTCACATGGATATATGTACAATGGATGTTGCAATATTATTTTAGTAAATGTGTGTGCTTATACAAGGCGTATTAAATACATGTGTTGGTTCATCATTCTAAGTCTCACCTAAGATTTTTTCCGACTAAATTTACAAATATTGAAATACAAATGTTTTTATTAAAATGAATTATAGCCTATGTTAATCAGGGATAGTGTAGCTTTTTATTTCGTAGATCAACATTTCTTGGGAATCGATGAAGCCTTGCTCGTAAAAAGCTGTCTTTTTTGTTTGCGTTACCGCAGCCAAACACGGCAAAAAAAGGCATTATAATTAAAGGTTATTGATTATAAGAAATTTTATTACAATAATACACTATGTTGACTATAATTAATAACATATTTTGACGTCAAAAAAGCTTGAAGGTCGTACAGGTTTCGACGGTAAATATGGCAAAGGTGTCTAGACTTGAGCTCTGACTGTAGCACTCTACGTCACGGGTAGGATGGAGTGGAGGGAGAAGCTGCGCAAGCACACACCTTCTTTAATACGCCTTGGTGCTTATATACTGTTTGTATATAATGTATTGTAAATTTAGGTTTATGTTGTAAGTATAGGCCTATTAGGTGAGTTTTTTTATTACATTTATATATAAATAATTTATTCGATATCCCTTTAATTCAAATAATTTCAATAACAAAAATGTATTGGAAGTTTAATACTTGTATTTACTTAGTATGTTTTTTTTTTCAAAAACAAAACACCTTGAAAAAGTAAACACACAAATTTTATTTCGAATACCAGTTTTGGCTCGGGGGGCTACTCTATTGAATAAAATAAATAGGACTTTCCATGATCCATTCTATTTAAGCCAGTAGAAATTATCACTTTATATGTTATCACAGTGATTTGCAAGTTGTAAAAATTAATATAAATAAAAAATCAATATAAAGATGAAAATAAATATTGCGAATAATATTATTATTTAGAATCTCGTTATAGTGTAACATAAGTAGCCTATTTATTTGTACTTGAGCCTACTTAAGACTTGTACATGTATTCGGGGTGGGTGGGAGGTCACCCATTTCTGGGTGAAAATTTTCCTACTTTTTACCTTCACTTCTGGGTTAAATTTATATTACAATTTCACCTTCACTTCTGGGTGAAATTTATCTTAATATTTCACCTTCACTCTGCAAGTTAGCGCAATACAATTTTCATTAAAAAAATCTGTTTGGAAACTTAATAAAATCTTTAAATAAATATTATTTTATTTGTTGTTATGATTTTTTTATTTTTCGTTGTTGTGTTTTACTATTATGGTTCTTATTTATTGGTTTTATTTTACCAAAGTTTAGATTTATTCGTTATTCATTCGTTTTAAGTTAACTGTGCTGCCTGTTATTTTTCTCGTTAACTAATTTTAAGATTTGAAATGTTTGTATTTCTACTGTCGATATTTTGAGCCGTGACAGTGATAATTGTTTTTTATTGCTTAAGTTTGTTCAGAAAGGATTTTCGTTAGCATATTGTAATTATGTTTTGATTTGTATACTGCGTTTAGGAGTATTCCTTGCCATATACTATTAGGCATACTATATAAAATTAAAGTCCAGTCATCTTACTAAGTTTAAGCTTAGTCATACTCTCTTTAAAAAGAATTGACAAAAAGCCGCAGTGAGTTTACCCCCCTCCCAACTCTGAAGGTTATCTTTGAAAAAATATGACATTGTTGATGGATTTCATGAACGTAGGACAAATAGAACAGAAAAAAGAAATATGGTCTTCATAGTTTTTTAATCTATTTTACAAATTCGAGAAACAGAACTGAAGCAGTATTAAGATCGAGATAACAAAATCAACAAAAAACAGTTTAGATGAATCAGCAGTTTGTATACAAAATAAATTAGATACGCGATAAGGGGAATGTCTAAATTGTAAAATTTAGATTTTTGAGTGAAAACAATTTTAGCGTTAGTAAATAAAAATAAAAAATCCAGTAATTTTTTAATTACACCACCTTGAACGGGACAATTAAATCAAAACGTATTTTCAAATTGTTTACTTTTATGATTCAATCTATGTTTATATTAAACACATTTTTTAAATCACTCCCACCCATCAAAGTATACCATGTGGGGCACTAGGATTTGAAATTCAAATATTTTCCTTTGATTGTTTGGGTCCAAAATAGCGGGGTTTCAGTTGAAACGAAGTGTCTAAATTCATTGTTTGCCCACAACACATTTGTTACGGGTATACTGTTACACCCTGTACATATTTTATAAAGAACGGGTTTTAAGTTATTTTACGATCAATGTTTAAAACGGCTACCATTTTGAAAATAAAGTAGTTATTTTATGTGCTCTTGGAAATCTTAAAGTTAATTAAGTGTGTACCAAATTATAACCTAATATTTTATCTATTTGAATAGTTAGTTGCCCCTTTATTTTAATGTAAATAATCGCTCTGGAAGTTTGGGCACTTTGTATTCAGAGAAGGATTAAAAACCTATGTATGGCCCTGAAGCAATATAAGCAATGGTACTTCCTCCGGCCCGTCACACCATTTAGTTTACCTTCCCATTCCTAATCTCAGATTGATGTGGGTGCCCGCAAGCTACCAAAAATGTGTATGTGTGACCTATTTATATTTGCGCGCTTGCCTGACGTTAGAGTTTAAATACTCAATATAACTAATTTTGAACTAATTTTGAAATAATTTAGGATTCTTACTATAAATATGAAATGGAAAACACTCGCACTACTTATTTGTATTAAACACGTTCATTGAAAATTATTATCTTCTATTTTTGCTGTAACCTATAGCCTACTTACAAAGTCGTTACTGTCATGGGTCAAAATAAAACACAAAAGTCAAATTAATTATAGTTAATTAATATTGAATTATCTGAAATAATCAAACCAGAAAACATAACAAGCATATAAATGTAAAAATTGCATTGGGCCTGTATATCAAACTACATTATAAGTTTACTTGAAGAAAGATTTTATTAAAAAAACTTTGCTTACTTCTGTCTATAACATGAAAAAAATTCACTAACTTAGTCTTTAATCTAGACTAACTAAAATAAATATTTTACATTAAGGACAACATTTAATAAGCGAAAAACGACCAAAGATGAATAGTTATCTATATCAATAGTTTATTACATTAAGCTTTTTTTCTGTTCAAGATAGCTCTCACAGAGGCCTCCACCCGTTTCGGGGCCCTAAATCGGCTACTTTTTATATTTTATGGTTAATCCGGCTCTGCATGTATACCTAACTACTTAAAATACTTTTTATCTGTACGCATACAAAGCACCGTGACTTTATTAGAATTGTAATAATTTCTATACGAGTACTGAAATCATTATATTCAATATTTTTATCTGAATAATTTAATACAGTGCACACGTCTTGGAACAGCGTATGCATGTAGTAGTAATTATTTCAGAAATTACCACTATCTCAAGCGTAATTGTAACTTTATTAATTAAAGTATTGCTTAAACAACGATCGTATTATTTCAATTACTTGATATCATTGCGTTAAGCTTCAGACAGTAAAACCATAAAAGATATCTTCAAATCGAGCACTATAATCTCGCAGTAGGCCATTCATGTTTGTTACTGTTTATTTATTACACTGCACATGTTTAATTTATTTAGGCACAACTTTTCTGATTTGTCTTTCCGATTGCGCCCTTACCAGCGCTTAAACCGCGATATGCCGCGAGTTATTTATGACAAAATATGCCTTTGTAATTTTAGTAGTTTGTTATAGAGATAGCGACTCTGTTATCGGCACCGTGTTTTCAGAGGGAAAGAATAAAAAACACAGTAGACGGATTGTGCTTTTATCTAAGCTTGATATACGATAGCCGAATGAGAGACTAGCAACTCATATTCACAGCTACAGTTGATGCATTGTTTTACTCTCTCTTGGAATATATTACACTCTGCTTGAATGTAGTTTGTGACTTATTGTTTCAACATTATACCATTCGTTCGTTACAATTTTTAAATATATTCTCTCAAACAGAATGTTTAAAAAATTATCTGTATTTGTGTATGTCTACAGTAACTATATTATAAACATAAAAGTTTGTATCTTTGTTTATGAAGATTGACTTAAAAACTAAGTACATAAGTAATTAAATACTTATGTACCTAAACCAAATTTGACTTTTTATGAAATTCTTTATATAGGTCTATCCTACCCATCACCGAAGTTTTTTTGCCACATAATATCCAAAGCTGTATAGATAAGAATAACTTTTCCTGGATATTAAGAGAACATATATTTGAAACAGAATTATTGAATTATATTTTAACTTAATAATGTGTGTCTTCGTGGGCGTGGGTGAAACAGATTAGGTATGTACAGATTTTGTAAGTGTGTTTAGGCGGGTGTGTGTGGAGGGAGGTGTGGTAGAAGTGTTTGGCGTGAGTTTGGGTACTTTAATATATAGTAGAATTATGTTGGTATCGAATTCGTGTCGTTGAAAATTAAAATTTTGTAACTTGGTATGGTGTTTTGTACATAGTAGGATAATTATTTGGAAGTAAGCGAGAGTGTATGTATGATTGATAGATAAAGAAATGTTTGGCGTATATATTTAGTTAATTAGTAGGTTAGGAATTATGTTATTATTAAAGAAATTTTATTTAGTAACTCATATTGCTTTGAATATTTTGTTGATAATGTAATTGTGCTAGGAGGCTCGTTTAAATATATCTTTTTGTAACCTTATGTAAATAAATTGTTTGTTTTGTTGAGATCGTTCGGGCGGTGGTTCATCTACTTTTAGCAATTACAAGATAAATTTATAATATTATTTTCTTGTGTGTGTTTTATGTGGAACTTGTAGCTTTAATCATAATTAGTGTTTATCTATACACAGAGTTATAACCTGTGTATCGTTGTGTTTATTTGTTTGTAGTTTATTATTATTTTGTAAAAAAATTAATGTAAATATATTAATTTTTTCATCAAACTAAACATTCGATTTTGATGAAACTGGCGTTTTAAAATTGAATCCAGGTTTAACTAGGTTATTTTGTTGTGTCAACTATTTTAAAAAGTGACTGAAAAACTAAATAAGTTTTGTGAAAATCCGCTGTTTAAGTGCTAAGCTTATCGTGTGGTAGACTGTTAAAGATATGCCATAACATCAATGGAAATATAATTATGTTGACTACAAAAATATCATCAATAACCTCAGAATGACTGAAATTTGAAATAATAAAACAAGTAATACAAGACCTACTTATTACTTAAAAAAAAAAAAAAACATTTGTATTATGAATAATTTTTACGCAATGAAATAAGGAAGTCAAACGTTTCAAAAACTTGGCAAAAAAAAGTTTTTGCTTTATCTAATAATTGTGTGATTTTTGTTGTTGTTTTGTTTCATTGATGTTGCATAGAAGTTAGTCATACGTGTTTCTTTTCCCATTTATTTTGTTGCTACGATTATTTAGTGTTTTTTCTTTGTTATCTTTTAGTACTTGGAACACTTTTAGAGAGAAGTAAAGGCAGGAATGAAGATTAAGTTAAATTCTTCTTTACTGATTAAATTTAATACGTATTTTAAATACTTTTTTTTACTGTATATATATATTGCAGTAATTAATTCTATACAAACTACAATTTCCTATAATATTCCAAAACATTTTTATTACTACCTAAAAATTACAAAAAATAGTGAAAATGTAATAAAATGTATGTCTAAAATTCCTGAATTCAAAAAGAGTGTATTTTATAAGCAGTACCAGACTTCAGTAGTATAGTTTTAGTTCTTATTTTATCTTATTCTTTGCATTTTCTCTAAAAATGTAATAAATAAATTTAGATTATATGTAAGCAATAGGAAGTGTATCTTAGCGCTGTGATCTATTCTGATCAGCACTTAGAGGAGACTTGATAACCTTTTGTAGAAGGAAATAATTCCTCTAACAAAGTTTTCAGTTAAGATTAATGACTTTATAGTTATCAGTGTTCCACCACAAAACTCTATGCCATACTGTAATAGAAAATGTATTTACTCCTAAATATAGTGTATTCATTAAATTACTATTACCAAAATTTCAAAAAAACTAAAATTTCTTAATATTACTTCTTAGATCATGTTGCCTATATGCGATTTCTGTCAATTTTAATATGTTTCTTATTTTTAAATATAGACCATATTTTATGAACACATTACCGCAGTTTGACTAGCACCTAAAGATCCCCTAAGCATCTAAATGTTTCGGCATTTTTACCAACATTATATTAATAATATAATTTACTTATACAGAATTATATAATAACCATTTTAGCAATAATACATTATTATAATGTTAGGCCTAGATCAGTAAAAAGGATATTTTAAATAATTCACTAAAGAAGTTTGAATCGTAATACTTAAAAAAAAATTTAACAATTTTTTTTTAACACACGTTTTTCTAAATGTTTTAGAGCAGCACTTTCAGAAAGAGGAATAGTTTTAAAAGCTACGTGTCACGAAATTCTTTTAAACATATTATTAATATGCGTAAATAAACTCCTTTTATCCTTACACGACAGTACCACAAAACATTTATTTTTTGGTGTTAAAAAATGTGGTCCCTAAAAACCTATAGTAAAATCATTTTGCTTAGTTGATTAATAGAATATATGGGAGTTACATGACTTATGAATATATCAGATTTCAGCTCTAAAATTTGTTATCACTGAATGACAAATCAAATAATCGAATTAACGAACTACTCATACATAGAAAAGTCAGTGAGACTACAGAGACGAGATGGGTACACTTGTTTAAAGCCAACTGATATTCCCATTCACCGTCGCTTTTAAGCAAACGTTAAAATGACATTAAATTCCCTCCAACAGCGGTTTAAATTGTTTAACGGACTGTACAAGGCTTTCTATTATCTTCTCGTTATCAACAATTCTCTGTCTCACTCTGTCCTAAAAGCCTCAGCACGAAGTTGATGGCTACGACTGATAGTTTTCACCATAAACTCAACAAAAGATCCACGATAACGATAACGTAGCAGAGTGACTGACTGAGTGGCCCAGCACATGGCAGTATCTCCGTCTCTCTTGCACTCCTACTAACAGGTTACATCAAAATATTTGCTAATCACCAAAAGGATTTCGACGTAATTGGTCCGTCTCGATGTATCTCGCCTTGAACGTCGAATCCAAACATAAAATCAACTTGATGGAGAGGCCGGACCGGTTATCCGGAGCCCACCCTTCCAGCTAGGTCCATTAACAGCAATTACAGCCTGTACAATATCGTACACTTAGATGTTATCTCCCCAGCTGATTTAATAATAAATATTATGAAAACGTTCTCTGTGTACGTTTAGTAAACACGGGTTGGCTAATAGATAAACTTTTAAATCTTTCGATTACGTTAAGGTTAGTTATCTTACTTTTTATGTATTGTGTATCGAAAGTTTTAAATAACAATTACTTTATGGTTAGATACATTGTTGTTATAAAATATACAGCAACTTTTAAATTTGTTTTTTATATAAAATAATACTCTATCCAGTTGTATGTGAATAGTATACACTTGAGTCAATATCTTGAAGACAGAACTAAAACTTAAACTACGGAACCGTATGTAACAATCTTAATATAAAACGAGTATAACCCCAAACTGAAACCACGGATTTCAGACAGTCTGCACAGATGTCTAACTGAAATGAGACAAATGTCAGACTGAATGGCAATAGAAGAGACGTTTTTGAGTCTGAAAGTTACTATTTTTGCCACACCGAACAACTACTCCATAGGAAATAGACGACTACCCCTCTTCTTTTCTCGTTTTTACTGGAGTTGCGAGAGATGGCAGTAGGCTCTCTGGTTGTATAATCTTATTTCTAACATATTAAAAAATAGAGGCACCCCTTTTGTCAGGTTTATATTGAAAAGTGGACGTAAACTCTTTACCCTTTCAGTTTATCATGTGGATTTAGTCTTAGATGTTTTACCTTCAGGACCTACCGGAATAACGAGAGTAGGTACCCACCTCGCTCCCCAGCAGTCTCTTTTGACTCACTGCGTAACCAGCATTTGCATGTTAATTGAAAATTCTCTCACCTTCAGTTAATTCCTGGAGTGAAAGGAATCGGGCTAAACTATCACACTGTCCAGCTGTCTCATCCTTTATTTCCTTCAGACCCACAATGTCCAGCACTTGGACCAAACGATTCAGGCCATTTAACATCTGGATCCCTCTTCCGATGGTGGAAAATTGATGGTTTGTACAATAGCAAGAGTACTTGAAATATTTAACATACTCTAAGAAAGTACTTCTTTGGTTTACTGTTGCTATGACAACCGCTTACATTAACTGCAAGAAGAGTACGAATTGGTAAATTGTACGATTTCGTTAATACGTAACTAACTGGTTGTACGTTAATCAGTCATATTGGAATATTCCTCTATGTCCAGTGATAAAGTGTAGAACAATTCCAAATTGTATTCATCAAACAAGAAGATGAACTTAGTGAGGTCTGCATTTTAACTTTTGATCAGCTATTTACTAAATTGCTAGGGAAAGATTTTACTTTCTGTGCTACATTGAGGACTATCTTCCTGGCGACTGCATAAAAGCTGACATAAAGGGGTCAGAATCTTGGTGATTATATTTACTTTTGCATTGCCTGATGCTGAAACTTCTATGTATCACTGACACACTCTGAACTGAAGGCGTTACAGTTTATACCGTGCTTGTTACCTGTGAGACATGGAATGGCAAACAAGCAAACAGCTCCTAAAGTTTTAAGAATATAATGTATTTATTTGTTTTTAGGGAAGATATCTATTCCTGCATACACATCCTTCCACATCCTTGTTCAAGGCTGTCTAACATAGAATTATGTTAACCTGAAAAACTGTGGTATTTTTATTCTATAACTAGTAAGTCCCAGTGAAAATTCACGGGCACATTAATTAGATCCACATCAGAAAAACATAATTTAAAAGCACACTATTTTAAAGCAACAAACTTTATCAAGGCCTACCTAACTATGCTGTGGCTATTTTAACTCGGTAAATTTGTGCAGTTATAAGGATTATACTATAGTGTAATACCATTTTATTAATAACAAAATATGAAATTAATGTCCCTATTCATGTTGAACATGTGTAGGTATTTCCAAACTGTTAAATAACTAGGTTGAAGTCGTTGAAAATGCGTAATTGTTTACAATCCTTTTTGTTTCGTTCTTCGGATGAAACTGCTTAGGCCTGCAAACTATATATATATATATATACATATATATGTAACCAGTTCTGTGCCTTTAGGGATTTTCAACATGATAAATGTACAGAGCCTAATGCGTCACGGTGGAGGAAGATTATAGCGTACGCGCGTAGTTGTATCGTTTGACTTTTTGGTTGCATTTAGTGTAAAACAATTCAAATAATCCTTATCGAATATTCCACTGAAACGTTTAGAGCATTCGTTTTAATCAAAGTTGTAAACTTAACCTTAAGCCTCTAGGCTTGGTTTTGTGTTGCTCTTTTTATGATAATCGGGTTTATCATTTTTTTTTTCTAAATGGTTTACGTTGTGTTATATGTGTTTGAAACTTTCGATACAACTTTCGGGTTTTTGTCCTTTGTGGTTCAATATTTTCCAATTTTTCTAAACTTACTCGAAGACAGCGTCACTGTCTATGTGTATGGGCCATGTTTCTCCGAAGCTCCAAAACTATTTAGAGATTTTGAAATTCGTTTTACCGGCACTAAGTAAGTTTTTGAAAACTTGTTTGTTTTACTCCAATAAGTTCAAAATTGGACTTCACCTTAGATTTGTTTTCCCATAGTTTCCCAATCCAGTGAAATATACATGGCCAGAAGTTACGGACCCACACTTCACTAAGGTAGTCTACAATTCAAAACAAACATTGTATATTCCACCTTGCTTAGTTGTCTGTCTATCAAATTGAAACTTAGCAAGTATTTTCTGACTAATCTATATTTCAGATAAAAGCCTACAAAAATATAATTTACGGTTTCAAAATAGCAGCCATTAAAATATGTATAGCATAATGTTTCATAGTTTTCGGTATGTTTAATTCGCAAGTATATTATTCGACATAATGTGCAAATAATTAATTATATCATTGTAAATATTAGTTTGTTATAATTATTTTAATTTGGTACAAGTTTACATTTCGATATATTTTACTATTATTTATTTTAACCATTATTTTGAATACATTTAGAGGGTTTAATTAAACAAATTCTTGAGTTATTATCTCAACACACCCTGCCGTGTCAACTTTTAAAATGTACACAAAATTTGTTTCTTGGATTCGTGCTACTATCGAGTAACCGATAAGAAAGATAAGACATTGCAAAACCTTTGCCAAGATACGATCAAGCCTGGCGTGAGTAAACTGCCCAACCTTTTTGATTACTACTTATAAGCCGGCTTTACGCTTCCTTCTCGGTCACGTCAGAATAACCTGTGATTGTATGTTTTATTTGTGTCTATGACGTTACTGCATCGTTTGGTAGCGTTTGCTGTAAACAAATATGAAATTCCAGTTAAAAACTAGTAAATAGTCACAACATTTGCTTCAAAAGAATAAAGGTTTAAGTATAATGTTGACAATGCCGAGTTTAACAATTATGAATTGAAAACATAATAAATAAAACGTATAAACATGTACTATGAAATTGAAGGTTTACTTAGAATTAAATTACTAACACTCTTTATTATTTACTTTCTTAACAGTTGTGGTTTGGATCTAAAAAGAACCAAAAACCTATATTAATGCACTAGGGACTCTGCCCCTGCTCGTTACGCTTGCCAACACCTGCGGTGACATAATTATAGTGATGCCAATTCAAAATACAAAATGCCTACTTTTGTTCATAGTTTTTACATTATTTCAATTTTTAATTAGGAATTTTTACGGAAATTATGATTGATTAGGGCAGAGGCACTTTGATCTAAGTTGGGTGGTGGGGTTAGGCGTGACCTGTACATAATGTAAGATATATATCGAAATAGACACGCAAAATCCCCAACATTTGTCCACAAAATCCCTGATTTTTACTTTTTTCAATTTTTAACTGAAATTTTTTATATTTTCGAAATAAAAAGTAGCCTAAAATATTCTCTGGAAAGCCCTCTATTATACATGTTAATGAAAGTTTCGCCAAAATCGTTTCAGCCATTCCGGAGATTAGCCCGCACAAACAAACAGACAAAAAATGTATAAATGTTTGTTTAGGTTTCGGTAATATGTGAATATAAGCTTAGAGAAAAGCTTATTATATTTTGAAATCACAGACAGACACTTCAATTTTATTTATATGTTTGTATAGATAATAATATATTAATCTAAATTATCTAATTAAAATTACGTAATAAGTTACGTTATGGATAATTATTTAAACTTTAATCAGAAACTTAACCTAAACAATAGTAAGTATTCCAAAGTAAGAAATCCAATGTTATTCTAAAACATTTTTTAAATAATTAAACTAGCTTTGTATCCATGCTTCACTTCTGAAAATTTATAACTTAACTAAGGTTTTATATAAACCTAACTGTACAGTGTAGTTATTTATATAAGGATATTATCACACATACCAAAATGTAGACATAGCCTACACGCATGTTTCGTTACGTTCTGTACACACGTCAAATATTTACCACCATTAGATCATTACATTTTAATAACTGGTAGTTGTGTCATCTTTTGTTTATAAATATTTTACTATTCAACAAAACCTAAAAGTTTAAAAACGAACACACTTAAGCAGGTTTAATAATTACTTAATAAAGGTTGCAGTTGTTTACTGTACAGTAAAATAAGTCGAAACCTTGATCAGCTGTCTAATTGTTAAATACAAGTTGTGAGATTTCACTAATAATATATCATCTTTTAGTAAATAAAAAATGACTACAAAACTTACTGCAACAGTTTCAAATTTTGTATTATTTAACACATTTAATGTAATAAAATTAACGTTAGGTTAAAATTGATTTAAATGTGTTATGAGCCAAGATAGTTGGTTGGTTCTCTGAAACTAAGGGTGAGTTTCTAGACAAACATTCTTCTGTATAAATAACATGGAGAATTTTTAGGCATTTATAGGCCTATTTGTATTATTTAACAAACTTAAATGGTGGAAATGAAACAGTTTATGTTTGTGGATAGTATCGAGATGTTTGGTTTTCAAATTGATGCATTTGTTATGAGTCCAACTTAACTGGTTCTCTCAAACTAAGGGATGGTTCTTACGACAGTTTCTCATTTGTATTACAGGGTGTATTTTTTTAAAACTTCAGTTAGTTTTAGAATACAGTTAGATTTTAGATTTTTAGATTTTTTCTGCAAATCTTAAGTGTTTAACGTTTAAAATGATACTTCATTTGTACAAATTGGTTGACATATAACAACGTAATGGGCCGATAAAGAAATATCTTAGAGAATTAATGTATACATTGTTAAGCAACTACATACCACAGTTCAAAGTTTTTATTTTTTGTGTCAGAATACAGACATGATCTATGTGATTCACAATACGCACTAAGCAGTAGGCCTACTCGTACCGTCTGTGTAAGTTCTGAAACAAGTAAACAGCTAATTGCTGGCTTTATCTACTCTGAAATATGGACTTTTTCACTTTTCTTCTTATTTTTAACGTTTTCCTATTCTACTTTCACCTCCTCTTCCTCAACTTCTTTTACTTCTTTTTCGTCCAAGAAATTTACACTTGCTTTCTTTATTCTTCCTCTTGTTTTACTTCGACTATTGTACTTCTTTGCGAATGAATTCTTTTTCCATCTTCATCCTCATTACTTCTTTTTCCTAGTCTAAGCCTTCTTTTCTTCTTCCTCCTCTTCTGATTCTATGTCTTCTTTCTTTTCCAGTTGCTATTTGACCTCTATGGGCTGTTCTTCGTCCATTTTATCTTCCTCTCCTCTACCTCGTCTTTTAATTTTCCTTTGCGTATTTCTTCTTCCACCTTGCCACTTCTGACTCTATTTCTTCCTCTACTTGGTCTGCTACAACAACGTATGCTTATTCTTCTTGTCTTCTCTTTTTCTTCCTCTTTTACAGCCAAATATTCTTCTTCTTATTCGATTCTATATTCCTCTTCTAGTACTTCTTCCTGTACTTTATCAAATTAAAACTTCACTAACCTCAGTACATTTTAAAATTACAATTTTAAACGAATTGTGTACTCATTTTTTACTGAAACCAGTGAAAATATTAATGTTTGTTCGTAATATTTTGTCTTGAGAGTTAACAACAAACAAAAAACTTTTCCAGTTCTCCTGTACTATTAATTATTTAAAGTTCAAGAATATAGACTTATTTATATCTGTGGTCGGACGTTAAACAATCTTCGGTCGCTGGGACGATTGTATAACATTGGCCAGATTTATGTGGTTCACGAAGCCGATAAAACGGCACAGTTTATTAACAGTCTATTATAAAACACAACGCTGTTGGTTGTACGTTCAACAGAGCTACAGAACTCACGATTTAGTTTTCAAGCGATTTAATTACAAAATAGTTTTATTACAACATGTAGTTTTATTTTTATTTCACTGTTGGCATTAGCCTATTTTACGCTACGACTGTAATCTAATTATTGCCATCTTTAGTTTCGCCAGGCCGTTTATATTATTCGACTCTGAATTTTGCATGAATTCGATATTTGCTCAAAGGTTTATATAAATACCCAGATATCACAACGAACGATCGTTTTATTTATACTTTCTTGTTAATAGTTATAGGGCTGACGTGTATTAATTTAATATTAGATTTCAAATAGTGTTTTTTTCTTCTATTTTTTAATGGGTTATTAATTCCAGTTATCACATTATTTATTATATGTTGTGGAGAAAGTTTCGAAAACAGTTATTGTGTGAAATAAAAGCTTAATCCTTATAATGGATTTGGTCAGGTTGTGCAACACGAAACAGAGGAAATTCCTTCCAAGACTTATATTATTATTAATGATAAATCACATAAGTGCAAGTTAGGTTAGGTTTTGTTTAGTTATTACAAAATCCCAATTTTATGACTTAAAAAAAATTAAAAATGGGTTTATTTTACAGTTCAAAACGTTCATTGATGTCTAAAATAAGTGTGCATTAAATTTAAGCTCTTTAAAGTTTTTTTACCTTTACCTAAAGTTCTTATTTTTAACTTGGGCAATGCATTACAAGTCTCCTTTAAGAACAGAAACCTAAGAATGAACAAAATAATCCCATTTTCATACACATTAATAGCCATGTATGGTGACTTGTTAAACTTGTTTAGGTATTACATTACTGGTATAAGTAAATGAAGAACATCACCAGTCCGAAGTTATCCCTTGTTGCAGTTTTAATGATTTCCATTGATTGATTTAGTCATAAACAAAACTGTAATTTGTATGTTAATAATTAATTTAAATCAGTCATTTTAAAACTGCTGACTAGTTAGTTGAATTTAACAACACATTCCTTCTTCCTTTGCCCAACAATCTACTACATCTCCAGCCAGGATCATCTGCATGCTCTAAAGGCTGGGAAAGAACGTACGGTCCTGAATTATCTGATTTTTGAACATCGACATCCGCGGTCATTGACTAAGGAATAAGGACATTCCTTATAAAATCGAAGACTATTCCTTATAGGCTAGTTTGATTGACTGTATGTGTGTGTGGGCTGTGATAATCAACCGATGGCATCGACTTGACGTAGACCCGGTGCATTGTGCTACCTAACATGGCTATCGGCACACAGGAATATTATTAGGTTTGCTGAAAACTTGAAGAATATGCATCGAGATAGGAGGACGCACCTGTATACCTTGGGAACCCGATGGTCTGGCTATTAATAATTTAACGAAAAATAGTAAAGCACTCGAGTATGGAAATGCAGACTGATCTATCCTGAAGATGTTCTGTTTAATGGAGAACAAATAATGAATTTTGTCGTATGAATAGGTCATTACTATACCGCGTATTGTAAGATACTGACCCATCTTATTTCTGTGGTCTTTGAATATGGTTCATAACTATTCATACTTCTGTTTGTTTGTGAATTTCAATGTATCTGGGATTCCACGGCGATATGAACTTGGTATGAGTACGACTAAAAATATGGTCATTGTTGTGAGCTTTATGTCTGTATGAGTGACTTTACAATTTGTTGAGTGTTTATCTCAGGCTAACTTGTTTTAAAAATTTGAAAATTAAACTTACAAAAAACAAGGCAAGTAAAATTACGTGAAAACTGTGCGCCGCTCTTGAAAGATTATTGCAATTTTAAATACTGTAATTTAAAAGGATTTTTAATCCAAAGTTGATAACCTACGTATTTGAAATACATAACTCCGCGTATTAAATATTTGTTGTGTTGGTAAAATACAGACCCTCAAGATTGAATAGCCTCAAGTCTGAGAAAAAATTACAACAATTTTAAATATTTTTAAAGAAAATTTAGGCCTATAATTACACAGGCTATGTATATTTAAATGACATATTTGAGCTGATTAAATAATTGCCGTCTAGGTAAAATTATCAGGCTGAAGTTGAATAGTTTCAAGTCTGAGGGAAAACTACTAATATTTGTTGATTTTTTTAAGAAACGTTTGGCCTATAATTACACAGGCTAAGTACTTAAAATTCATAACTCAGCATATTAAATATTTTTCATGTAGGTAAAATACATGAAATACAGATCTGAGGAAACATTATTTTCTAAAATTTAAAATGATTTAAAAAAAACTTTATGCCTATAAGTTCACAGGCTAAATATTTAAAATACATAACTAAGATGATTAAATATTTTTCATATAGGTAACATTATCAGCTGTTTACGCCTCTAAACCGGCAAATAAACTATTTCTCATCGTAATTCTCATTTTATAGTTTGAAATAATTTGTATTTACAATATTTAGATTATTGTCTTCTTTAGTTCCTTTTTAACCTTTATTATAACTCCTGTTTCATCATAAAGTTAACATTCTGAATTAGTAATAATATTTACTATTTTATTTTAGAAGTCGGGCTACTACAGGACGTGTAAGGAATGTTTCTACATTTTGTTTATGCTGGTAATCGATTCTTTGCTAGCACCAGATAACATCGCAAGGACTTTAGAGTAGAAGTATGTTTTTAGTGGATAAACCCAAACAAGATACAAATGTCACTTATTTGCCGATGGTAGTTAATTTTGTATTCGTTTACTAGTTCCAGCATGATATTCTAGGGTACTACGTACAATATCTTCACTGTATGAATTTTTCCCGAGAGGAGAGGAGAAGAAGAGTCCCTAGTGTGTCTTTGTTGTGTTTTGCTTCATTGGTACAACCTAATATAAAAATATAGACTGCTGCTTTACTGCATACCTTACGTTCGTTTTATTTAAAGGTGGACATAAAATTTGATTCAAATACTTCTTAAATTTTCAAAATAAAATAAAATAATTGGATATTTCATAAAATATATTCAAATATCCATCACTAAACAGATAATCTTATGAGCTCGTGTGAATATATAAAGAGTCGGTGCAGTAAATTGTATTTAATTTAATCATTACAGTTATTGCTGTTTGTTTGAATTGTTTTAAATAGTATATATTAACTCGTTTTCACCAATCTGGTGACAAACATACACTGTGAAAATAATACAAACCTTGAGCCTTTAAATGCAGTTAAAACAAGATATTTTATGAGAGTATACCCAAATAGCCTACTTAAAAACCACGACCGCACCGATCTATTTACAGGAATTACATTCTTCCTGAAATAACAAAGGGTCGTACAAAAAACTGTTAAAATTAAAAGTTAATTTCTAATTATCTACAACTTTCTCGCAGAAGGGTATCATTTGGCCTAAACATAGAACATACACAGTGTCCACAAAGTCCCACCCCCTTAACTTTGGAACAAGTAGAAATAAATAGATGAGCTTCGGGGTACCTCTATATGGACACAGGGAATGCATTTTAGTGTAACCGACCATTTCACCCCTTTCCCCCAAAATGGGGGTTTAAGAGGGTAATTCAAAAATCTTAAATATAAAGCCTATCAAGTGACATTTTAAAGGGCTTGATAAATAAAGACGAATGACATAAATTAGAGGTCTCTATCTTAATCCTATCGAAAATGGCGGCCAGTCAAAGTTGAAAATATCTTATTAACACAGATTTTTAATTAGGTACGTTACAATACCTTTTATTGTAAAGCTAAAGACTTACCTCAGTTCTAAATTTAGATTAAATGCTTAAAATCACTGGATGCTATTATTACTGGATTGTTGTCAGTAGTTGTGCTTTCAACGTAGAAGACTATTACCTGCTGTATCTAGAAACTGCAAGTTTATTCGTTCCTTTTAAGCTTATACCAAATTCTGTAAATATTTGTTTAGTACTAGATTTTGAATGACCCTCTGATTTTATTAAATAACATGCAAAAACCCATTATTCCTTTCCACTGGAACATAGTGTTTGTAACGTAATTAAAATTGTGTTAACATAGGATATTTAAAATTTGAATGGCCACCATTTTCGATAAGGTTAGGTTAGGTTAGGTTAACAAGCCTTTTAAAATGAGGTATAACTTGATGGGCGTTTGTATTTAAGGTTTTTCAATTACCCTATCAACCCTTCATTCTGGGGGACGGGGTGAAATGGTCAGTTACTCCAAAATTCGTCTCCCAGTGTCATATAGAGATACCCCGAAGCTCATTTATTTCACTTGTTCCAAAGTTAAGGGTAAGGGGGGGACGTTTGGACACCCATAAAAACTTGAATAACTTTTTATTATTTGTTTATGAAATAAAAACTTAATTTTCCCATAGAAACAAAAAACATAATTTCCCATATTTTCCTCTAAAAGGTGATATATTTTTGTATATAAATATTTTAATTTACGAGAACTGGTTTTCGTGGAATTTGTACCATCAAATCAGGCTTGGAGAGTAAGCATAAGGGAGGACACTCTTGCAATAAACAACTCTTGTAATAGATTCCATACACTTATATCTTACACGCGAATAACTTACACCTATGATTTTTTAATTTTTTATTTGCTTCTCTTTTGCATTTGGGTTTACTAAAATTCTCCATAAAGTGTAGTAAAATGTCGGAGCAGAGGAATGGTTAAACATGGACGAGCAAAGATTATACAACTATAAGCTTTCATGTAAATAAGCAATGTGTATCTCCTGAATCTATAATTAAAATTCTCCCTTTCACTGGTTGAACCACAATACATTCGACATTATTAAAACTACATAATTTATTTGTCGCTGAAGTTTAATGTTTTAATTAATACATTAATCGAGTTTGTTAGTAATCTCAGTAATTAATCAAGCTTTTATTGCGTGTCTTTGTTACCATAGCGACGAGGTATTCTGAATGGATTTCTCCAGCATCCCTGCTCCAGGTGTGTTCATGTTGGAACTAATTGAAAACTCTGCCGTCGTTGCATCGCGGCTAGAGCGCCACTGAACATGTGTTCCACACACGAAGCAACAGGCGGCGAGACAATGTTATTTGACAACTGACATTTATTTCTTCATTTTATTAAACCAATGTTATACACTGAACGGTCATATTTAGTACTTGTGTCAAACAGAATTAACAGGTGTTTGTTAAGCCGTTGCTGCATCTCTGGCATATCTTTATGCAGGGTGTTTAAAAAAATACTTCCAATTCTTTAGGAGCACATTCCTCCCAAAGAAAGCCCATGAAAAAGTGTTTATAAATATATTTCCTGTAATTGTTAGTTTTCTACTCTAGCCGCCATTTTAAAATGCGTATGTTTTTAATGATAAATTATACGGCGCTTAAGTCTTGCATACTACTTAGTGTCATAAAGACTTAAATAATAATAGGAATAATATTTTCCTTTATTTACTCATTTCAAAAATAACGGTGTTTTAAATCTTTTATACCAATATTTCAAAAACATGACTGAAACATTTTGTTTTGTGTGGATAAAAACATTGTTGCTAAACCTTTGCATTATGTTTAAGTAAATTTGAATAATTTATCAAAACTGACGTGTTTTTTTTTTATGTATAAGATTATTGTAAACGGAATGCAGTACAAATTTATCTTTATTTTCACTAAGTTCGTTCCTTAAATTTAATTCAAATTGAAGAATTACTATTAAATCAAATTATTGTAAACACTTGTCTTACTTTATTTTTAAGTAAGTACATTAATTTTTTAAATTTAATCCAGGATGAAGTTTTTATTCCGTTTTAAATAAAAGTATTGAAATCTTAACTTTATATTGTAGTAATTCATTTACAATTTATGTATCTCTAATTTTGTTTGGTTTTTATTTTAAATTAAGTTCTTTGTTTAATTTGTCAACTATATACATGGTGTTTCATAACTATCTATCATTACTTTTAGGATTGTTCCTGTGCCAAAAATTAATTCAAAATATCATATTAAAATGTCCCTAATTAACTAGTTTTTTTTACAAACACCACTTTGTCTGTTTTATTTGTCAGTTATTATCTTAGAAACGAATTGATAAAAGTTGAAATTTTTGGTTTGAGATTTATAAAATATTAACAAAGCTACAAAAAAAAATAAAACTTTTCTAACCACCCAATTAAAAATGACGACCTTCTGTGTTGGATATCTGGAAAACCATTAACTTTATTTAAGACAAATTTAGAGGAGCCAAGAAGGTGTTACGATCAAAAGTTTTTTTCATTTTTTCCGTATGCCAACAAACAAACTATCGACTTGGATGACTTAAAGTAACAATAGATTTTGATTAGTTTTATGCTAATGTTGTGTTTTAGACAAGTACCAAGAAAATATGCAATTTTTAGTTTTTTGTCGGCAACGTCGTTTTCATTGAACTGTGGAATATAAAAAATCGCTTTGTTCGTAATTAAAACACACTTTTTTTGTCTTCCGTGAATTTATCGTAAGTTAACGCTATACTTATAGTACAATTTTTCAAACGCCCACCATTTTAAATAATTTAAATCCGGTGGTCGGAAAAGGTTGATTATTTTTGTACTTTTATTTTTTTGCAAAATTTAAACTTACTGCATCAAACAGTTTTTGGAATAAATATTGGCAAGTGATAAAAAAAAATGTCGACTCAGTAATGATATTGAGAATTGTCTTTGGCATAGGAACAATACCTAAAAATATTGGTTGATAGATCGGCAACAGCCTGTATATATTCTTACCCTAAACACGGTTATTCTGGGGACGATTTGTCCAAGCCTTTCATTAAGACCACGTTTAATGCAATCATTAATAAATGCAGTTTTAATTTTATCGCGGGTCATTACTAGAGATGTGCAATGTACCATTTTATAATTATTGCATGTACTTCTGGTGTTTTCAAAATTCTACCTGCTGTAGAGAGGCGTTTTAGGGGGATTTAAACAACGTCCTGAAATATCTGGAAAACTTACATATCAGGAAATTCTAAACAATTTGTTTAGTTTTCATACGATAACCCATACGAAAGTGTCAAAATACATGGTTGTTTTGGGCACCAAACTTCCAACCCCCCCCCCCCCCCCCCCCCCCCCCCTAAAATTTAGTGGTTGAATTCTGATTATTGAATTATATGGCGGTTAGCATGTGTTGTAGGTATGGCAGAAAATCTGGTAGACTGACAGACAAACTAATGAAATTCCGTGCTTTCACTGGTACATAACATAAAAGTTAGAAAAATATCGTCTTTAACGATACAAACATTATTGTATTAAAACCCAAGTTCTTATAAACCAAGCAGCCATAGGCTGTCTGGGCAAGAAGAAATCCGATCTTCTTTTATCTCATTTCGTTCCGAATTCAACATTAAATCAACTCCAGCTAAATGGAAATCAAATGAATCCATCAATAAAATATCCTGTTCTGCTTCTCAACATTCCTACTTCATTTTATCAGATATTGGCAAGAATCCAAAAAAATCTCTACTATCAGATTGCTGGCTCCCGGATATCAGAAGTATCAGATCGAAACATTTCTTCTAGCCATTAAAGGTTTGCAATAGTTAATTTAATACAACTTCTTTCGTATTTTCAGACGAGTTTATCTTCTGTTCATGTAAAACTACTATGTTAATTAACAGTATTGTACTTACTAAATCTGCCTTTCGTATGAGACAAAAGTCAACTTTTTTCTTTATTTCCTAACAATTTCAACTGATACAATAATAGGCTCGTAATAATGACGTGTGTAATAAATATATGCAACATAATAAAATTGCATTTACAACTACTTTTTTCGCACTCATTAAAGTATCAAAAACTGATTAAAAGCTGCTAAAAGAAGTTATAGTATGCAATTTCTGAGCTGATCACCTAATAAATGAGCTAAAACACTTACCACTAGGTGTTAATTTCTTTTTAGTTCTCATAAAATACAACGACTACTGTTCTGCACCCTTCACCAGTCGTTGTAGTCTCCAACTGACGTCATTAAACAAAGCATATTATAATGCAAGCTGTGACTCGTAATATGATTAAGTCTCAATCAGAACTCTGAACCCAGCAGACGGGTTGGCTGGGTGTGAAGATGGCCATTAGGTGTGGGGCTCTACTAGGTGCGACTCTGATGTTATCACGACCCAACAAACGACCCATGTCGCGACATGGCTTCCTTGCTGCCCACCTGATGTCTTCTTTCTTCTAATTAAACGATTGCCATTGTTTAACGAACTCGGAGAAACAATTTATTGAGTATTTTGGAACGGGTACAGTGGGCGGAAATCCTCCCCCCTTTCCTCCGCATAGCACGGCGCATTTCTCACATTCTCAAACGGAGACAAATAATTAAAAGAGCGGGCAAAGTAGACAGGACAACAACTAACATTTTCTTTTCAGTTGTAATTGAAGCCTTGAAATGTCTAACATTTTGTTGGACAATATACGTTTTCTTGAGTTATAATTTCCAAAATACCTACTTACAAAAATATAATAATAATGGTAGCTAAAAGGACCCATGAGTGCTTCGTACGTTAACATTTATGTGCATACATATTTTAACACTGTATGGACTAAATAACAAATTATTTAAATAATTCCGAAGTTATGATTCAAAAATCTAAGATTGTAAATTATATAAAAAATTAAATTATACATACCGTGGATTTATTTTCTGTATATATTTCTGAAAAAATGTGTCATTCAAACTAACATTCCATTTAAATATTGTAACTTACATTGTAATGTAATATTAGTTGGTGTCGGAATTATGGAACTCATACCAAATCACAATTGAGTTTATAATTTTGCAAATCATACTTTGTTAACATACAATTCTAATTCTTAAAATGATTAACTAATTTGGTATCCGATTAGAACATATAGATTATATATGTATATAACTTTAAACTCAAACAAAAAATATATGTATATAGGCGTATACATTTAGACTTATTTCAAATTCATTAAGGGGGTCGGACACTTTTTGGTAAAACAAAATAGATTTTTTTTATTACTGATTTGTATTCTACATTTAATTAGCTTCAAAAATATGTTTTTATTTTAAATTTTTAAAAGTTATGGACAATTTTCGAAACGCATGTACGGACAATTTGCGTTTTAGAACAGCGCGAGTTTGGGATTTCTGGTGTAAGTTTCAGAAATCCATTATTGAAGGGAAACCTTTTGACCATAGACCCTACACTCACCTACCTATATCAGTCATGAATAGAATTTGAGAGTCTATGAGGCTGTGGTAAATTTTAACATGGGAAACATAGAGAAGTGTCATGTGCTGGAAAAGTTAGGAATCAATCAGGGCTTAAAATTTGTGCAGGAAATGAAGCTGCAAGACACGTCGGATACAAAAAGTCGAAAAGCCTCAACAAGAAATCGAGAAAAGGTGTCGAAAGAAACTTTCCATTGAAAAAACAAAGGTTACAGCTTGTATTTGAAGACCTTGAGGACCCAGACAACCCCACTTATGGTGCAGGAATGCACTAGAAGTAGGCCTGTAATGTACTTCAGTGCAATTTTTAAGTTTAACGTGTTTTTCCGAAAAATTTGTTTTTTTTTACACAAAGGTATATTTATCTCAAAAACTATTCAATATTTATCTATAACACCTTTTTAATATTTTGTTTAGTAGGTCTTACTGCACATTTTACATTGACAACTTTCTTATTTGTTGTATTTTTTTTTTTTTTTTTTGGTAATTTAAAAAAAGAGGATTTTAAAATAATATTATAAAGATTTCTAATTGATATTTTTTAAAGTTACCAACTAAAATTACTCATTGGCATGCACACTTTGCATTAACACCAAAGTTAGAACCCTATCTGTAATACGTTTTGACAAAAAAGGTACGAGGAAATTAACATTGGCTAGATTTCCGAACCCCCTTAATACTTTGGTTTATTTTCACCTAATTTTTGTTAGATATTATTATTTTTATTTTTATGTCGGTCATGTTACTTGTGTTTGTGTTTTTAATTATTTGTTGTTATGTTTCGCTGTTTTTTTTCTTTATTGGTGGTCGTTTTACAACAAAGTTTACAGTTATTCGTTAATATTGTTTTTAAGTTTTCGTTATTATTTTTTCTTGTGCCTAATTTTAAGGTTTGAAATATTATATTTGTTGTAGTGGTTGCTATTTGTTAAGTTTGTGTTGATTTTATTTCCGTTAACTTGATTAATTCGTTTTAGTTTTTTTTCCTTTAGAAGGATTGCATGATCTATACTGTACCGTGTTTCCGCCTACTAAATAAAAAAATAAAAAACTGTTGTAATTCCAAAATAGGATATTTAGGTAGGCATAATTAATTCTATCAACATACAATTGTTGAAGGGAAATATTTTTGAAGTACCATATGTTTAAATTAATTATTTTGTTTAAATGGTTTTCTTTTGTTTAGTTAGTCTACATGGTTTAACTAATTTAAAGTGTACTGTTTATTTGTTGACCTTCGTTGGTAATGTATTATAACAAAATTTTATAATAACAAAAGAATAAAATAAAATAAAAAATAACTAAAAAAATATTAATTATATTAATCTATTAATTAATAGACTAAATTTGTTTAAACTAATTAATATTTTTTAAATAATACATTATTGTAAAAATTAATTTTCTTTTTAAAAATTAATAAAATATTTAAAAATAATAATAAATTGTGTTAAAAAATGCACAAATTAAAAAAAGTTATTTAAACAAACAATAAATAATAATTAAAAATATAACATAGGCCATAAATATATTGTCATCATCTGATATTTAAACCAAAAATAAAAATAATCTAAATACAATTTCCTTTTTTTAACTACTTTGAATTTTTCGCCTATATTTTTAAAGATTTCAAGAAAACAAACTGTAAAACGTACAGCACTTTATGAGAAAGCATATTCTTTATTCAAAAACTTACAATGCTTTTAGTTAGCTCTATTTTATTTTCGATAATTTAGTACGCTCTTTGACAAAAATCTAAATTAAATCTAAAAGTAATTATAGATGTAAAATAGCACAATTTGCTTGTTTCTCTTTCAATCTTATTTATCGAATCTAGATTTAGTTCCAGTTTCTCTCTATAAATTCCTAAAGACAATCGTAAAGCAATGCAGGAATGTCATGTAGCATCGGTTCTAGTTGAATATGAAGTAGGAGCACTAGCACTCCTCTGCATTCATAACGCTTGGTCAGGTATCTGATACCACGTGTTAGCCGGGCGACATATAATCACAGGGTCTTAATAGCCGCTACCGAACTGCCGAGACCCGCCTTCAGCCCGAAGCTCTACACTCCCGAGTGCAGTCCGTGTGTACAACTTGATTTATGACAAAATAATAATTGGAGTGTTATTCTGCTCTAAAGAGATTGAGTTCTGCCGAATTGTAACATCATGGTCGAAGCGAGTCTGTTTTTATTTGTTTTTCAAACAAATACAAGGAAAGCCCTGTGCGTGCTTCGCACGCCATTTCTACACATTGGTTATACATTTTTTTCGATAAAGGTGTAGGAATAATCATAACTCAAGTAATAAGTAATATTAAATGTCTAGTTCAAATGATTAAGTTATTATGAAACCTGTGTTATAATAAGGATGAAAAGAACCGAAACCTACTACTAAAAATAACCGGTTCTAAAAATTATAAACAAAAATTGTTTGAAAGTATGAAATCAGCTGTAAATTTAAGTGTCACTGAGAATTAGCTATATAATCAGCTGATTCTTAAAATGTAGTTAAGAATTTTAAATTCTGTGTATTTTATGACTTACTTTCTTTTTATTTTATTTCACTGCATTTTTATGCGCTAACAGAGACTAATTTCCTAGTTTCGATCGATATAGAAATTAATCTTAAATTATCAAAAATGCAGTAAACCATACAAGTGAGATAAGATCGACCAATATCAGGGTAGCTCAGGGTATGAATTTTATAGGTATCATATAATTACTTCGTTTTTGTCTTTTTATGAATGTAATTAATGTAATGCTTATATAACATTTAATGCATATAGTTTTATTAGATACTAAAGGACATTACTAACCCCCGTGGTGAAGCAAACGCAAAAAGATTACCACTTTTGAAACAAAGTCAATCAATCATGAGAAGTATAACAATTAATTTCCATTGTAAAGAGGCTGTTATCCCTACCCCCCAGTTCGCCCATTAGAAGTAACTATTTAAATTGCGTGTGTTATTATTTATTTTTCCCAATAAAAACACTTAAAATTATAAAGTGCCAAATATTCAGTTCTCTAGCTTTAAGGAAAGTATAACAATTAACATTTTTTTATAGGGGTTGTTACTACATTTTCACCCTTTAACAGCACGCGACAAAATGTAAATCTATGATACTTTTTCTATGTATCTTGGAAGAAATAAATGTACAAATTATCAGTTCTATGTTACTCAGGAATAGTAAAGCTTTTTATCAATAAAACTATTTTCTCAATCGGTTCAGTAGTTCTAGAGATTACCCCCTACTTACAAACAAATTTTACCTCTTTATAATATTAGTATAATAATATTAGTATACGAATTATTTGTAAATGTATTAGTGTATTATTGTGTCTGTTTCTAGTTTGTTTTTACTTTTGTTATTTATATTTTTGTGTAAAGTTTTCTTATTTTACATCAATATTCCCTTACCGTAATCTTATTGGTCTTCACATATTTAGATCACACCCCTACTGAGACACTGCCTATGAAATAAGAAGAACAGTATTAAATTAGTAGTTTGTAACTGTTGATGATGATGACTTGTTTATCGAAACGCTTTTGACTATTAAACGTTTTTTAAGAGAAACTGTGTTTATTATGCACATAGTATTTCCTTCTCAACAGCCCAGTTCAAGTTAAAATTGCATTTATAAAGATGTATATTTTAACTATTGTATAATCAATGTGCAATTATTAGCTTATTTGTTTTAGTAATTAAATTGGCATATCTCTGACATTTACTTTGTCTTTCAGGTGAGAGCAGTGAACTGTAAATGTCTGCCGGTTAGTCCAGAATGGAAGCTTGCCACAATGAAGTACCAAACTACGTACCGTACATTATTTTACCTAATTATAATAGTAGTTCAGACACGTAAAGACAACAAGATTTACATAGTATTAGATGTGTTAAATAAACATTGAATTTCACTTGTAAAAACATATACTGGATACAATAAAACTTATACAATCTCACATTTAATACGTCTGGGCGTTTCAACGACAATGTCGCCATCTTCAGTGATGAAGGAGCTACAATAGTCAAACTGTAACTATCAGTTTAATCAATTATAGTTTGATTATTGTATCTCGTGCGTCTTTGAAGATGGTGTTATCGTAATTAAACCCCGTTTAAGTTGATAAACGAATTAGTTGTGAGATTCTCTGCTTAAGTTTTGTTCTATCATATTAGATCTGTTATTTTTCTTTAAGCGATGTTCAGTTCCGTCAGAGGTTCATAAATTCACATTCGTTGTGTACCTAATTAACTATTGTGTAATAAATAAATTCATATGCACATAAGCTACTGTAAGAGATATTTATTGATATATTGTTTACTAAAAATATGTTTTCAGAAACGTTCTGAGCCTATGTTATTAGGTATTTTAAAAGTATGCTCAGTGAAAGTTTTGTAAAAATAGGTTCAGTAGTTTTTGGGGTTAACCCTACATTTGCGTAAACAAATCATAATTACATTATTTATATTAGTATGTTGATTTTTAAAATAGGTCGTCTTTGAAGATTGCCTATTTTGGTGTGCTTTTCAAATATACCTTACAAATATTACCAAACTATATTTCTCTAAACAAAGTTTTAAAATTTCAAATATAAATAAAATTTATTTACTTTTTGATTAAGAATTCATTCTTTCGTAATACAAAAGTTAAATTTGTATAATGAAAATAAATGTTTTTGCAGTTGACAAGTGTTAAAGTTATACCTCAAATAAAGTCACTTTCTATCCTTTGCCTTTCATTGTGTTTACTAAGTGCTACAGTTAACATAGGGATCCATCCCTAAGTAGCAAGTTACTCTGTATAAATAATTTATTCTTAATATAAATTATAATTAATACAAATAATAAGTTTAAATTAACTTTATTCTGATTAAATGATAAATCATTTCCGAACATAGAGATAATTATCACAAACCATATATATCACATTAAATGTTTAACGTCCACGTTTTTCTAGATTCGAAAGTAGTAAAGTTCCTGATAAAGATCAAACTGTATAAAAGGGCTCGACTGGATCCAACATCCAGCATCGCCGCCATAGCTTTCACTTCGGGAATTTTAATCTGACATAATGTTTCGATTAACAAATCAAAATGTCCGTTTGATAAACCCAAACTGAATTACTGCCAGATACTTAACTCGGCCTGTATTTATGGCGGACCTTACCAATGCCATCTTTTAGCGCCACTCCCTGCGCAGCCTCCGTTCTAAGATTGCATCTGCCTACTCTCTAATTCCCATCTTCGGGCTACGATATCCAATTTGCAAAATTTTGCCGTAAATAAAATGTGGTCAAGATCTATTTCGGATCTTGTTACGGTCAGTGTGCAGATTGTCTGACTTAATTGATTTATAGATTGATATATTTATTTATGTGTGATACAAAAGGAATTTACTTTGATAAAATAAAATAGAATTTGCATTGATAGGTTTATAATATTTTTGGGTAACCATTTCTTAAAAATGTCATACACGCACCAAACTCTTATCCTGAGAATTTTTGAATTCATACTATACATAAAATTGTTATTTATGGACTTCAATATCAGTTATTAACATTAATAAAACTATTTTACTATGTGTTTGCATTTGTCAAATCCTGTGCACGTTTTCCACAGGGTCTCGGATTGTCAGGGTTCGTAATGGTTTGACATATTACGAATTCAAATCTTAGAAATTCACTAGCCATTCCGAAATATTTCAGATATACTAGTAGATTGGAAAAGATGGTTTTAAGTTATTGTCTGCCAAAAAAACGTAAAATCAGTGAATTAGTACAACAATTTAGAGAAACAAATAACACTTCATTTGTTATCTTAAATATATCTGGATACGTTTACAGCAACCCTTTTAAAATAATATTTCCGTCGGTGCAGGAATGTTTCTTAAATTTTGGTGAAAGAGGTAGCTCAAAATTATGTTACATCTAAAAAAGGGAAAATTTTTAAACAATTTTTTATGGATAGGTGACTCTGGGTTTGGTTACCAAATGGCATTTTTATTTTTATTTGAATTGGTAAACACATTAAAGAGAATGTTGTTTTTTGCTTATGGGGAAGGGGTGGTGGGAGGAATTTTGGGGTGGGATTGACTCTGGCTGTTGACCTGGAACACCCTGCGATAAGCCCATCCTTTTCTCTTCTGGCTATAGTCAATATAGAAATACATTTTACATTGACGGATGAGACAAATTTTCGCGGTTAGTTATAGGAAAATGCAAAAGTTTTTTCTTTAAACCACCAGTATGGTCCTGTAAATAGTAAGTCACGGCTGCGGATGTCGCGAATATGTTTTACATTACACTAGGCCTATAACCAGTAAAAGTATTCATAATGTAATTCAGTTTATGTAAATATGCTGGTTAACTAAACAGATTTAATACTAAACAAAGTGGGAATTATAAATTCAACGATTTGTCACTGTAATTAGGCGCAGGTGTTGGATCGGACTGTACCCACAGTAGCAGCCGCATACCAATCAGGCCCTTATTGTCTTTGAAATCGGTTAATTCCTGAGGCACAACCGGCATTGTTTCTGTACCTAATTTATTCGTATATCTGTGATGGAAAGCGTGATAGCCAAAGTTGACGTAGCTAATTTGCGTAAAGTACGTCTGCAGACTGTCTTCCTTTGTTTTATCACTTGTGTCCACTTATCAAAACGTAATATCAACTTTGGTGTAGACACAAACTGAATAGAGCATTGAATTTAGATTTTTTTCCTTTTCTTAAAATTATCATTCTCGTTTGTAAGTTGGCGCGGCTTGGGTAAATTATGGCGTAGATTTGCGCTTCTGGCGAGCATTTGTTCAGGTCCGACCCGTTAGTCTTGTCCCCTCGGTGGTTGTGTGGGCAAACACTCTTTTTGTTAACTTTCTTCCAACTGAATGGAATTGACATCCGATGAATTAAGTGTGTCGAACTACGTTGATGTTTTTCTTGATTTATTCTAGCTGTTGGAACTGCTTTGTTTGGGTTAAGATCTGTTGTAGTAAGGTAAAAATGTTTTTTTAGATGAATCGCTGTCATTTTCGGTATACGAAATTCTGGCACAAGTTTGGCAGGTATGTTTACGGCATTCGTGTTCCTCTAATCATTGTTTTTTTTTTCATTTTTTAAGCTAACGAGTTGAAAAAAGAGTTGTTTTCAAACAAATTGAATTTAATTAAAATCGGACCATTATATTTATAAATACAAAGGGTTAAGTAAATTTCACTCATCGCTATCTTTACATTTTTTATAAACTATTTTTATAGTAATGTTAATAAGCTGGCAACCTTATATATATATTTTAAATATATATTACTAGGGGAGTCCCCCGCATGCTCCGCACGCCAACCCCCAATGGAACCTTCTAAAAACATATGTTATGTTTTATTTACAATAAAGGTGTAGGATTAATAATAACCTCAAAACTAAGATGGCAAATAATGTTAAATGTTCAAATTAAATTATGTCTTATATTTTATAACAGCAGTTGTAATAATGGTTAAAATAACCAGCAAGGCTCAGGTCTACACTTTAAAACCCTAACCTAAAAGCTAGAAATACAAAAATAGTTGCTTCAAATTTTGAAATCAGCTGTAATTGGAATATTGAACCAAACAGCTATATTATCTGTTATTTTATTCAATTGGTTGCTATGGTAATAAATGTAAATACATGTGTTGATTTACAGCCTAGGCCTAACCTAAGAATTTTTCCGACTAGATTTACAAATATTGAAATAAAAAAGGTTTTATCGAAATGAATTATAGCCTATGTTACTCAGGGATAGTGTAACTTTTTATTAGTAAAACTATTTTTTCAATCGGTTCAGTAGTGCCAGAGATTACCTCCTACATAAAAACAAACAAACAAAAAAACAAACTTTACCTCTTTATAATATTAGTATAGATGGAAACAAATATAATGAAGGAAAATAAATATCATCGATCACTGGCCAAAAAGTAGTTATAACAGAGCTGGAAGAACTGCAATTGCTGTAAAATCATTGCTGTTGAATTTAACCATGTTTTACCTCAAAAATTTTACCTCTACCTGTAAAATTTCCATCCATTTGCTATTAAAATATAAAAATTTTCCTAGCAATTTATACAATCCCATCACTGCACTACAATCGACATAATGTGAATACACTGGCGTACGTGATCAATTTGACGCTTGCATAATGATTTTTGTAATGTAGCTATTTTCGAGTTGTTATTTGCTACTGTGCCTACTACGTTTTCTTTATTTACAAGATTAGTAAATAATTTTCTTAGTTTTTGACGTTTATATGCTATTGTCATTAAAGCAATGAGTTATAATTATGGGAGAAGATATTACACATAGTTAAGTTCTTTACCATAATTTCACTGTATTCCTTCCTACTGTATGCTGTACAATTCTCTTACACATTTAACTTTTGGCAGTTTAAAAGAGTCAAAGTTTTTAACAATAACCATCTACACAAAGAATATGTGAGTCGTTTTACAAAATGAACTATCAACCTTTATCTACGTGGACTCGGTAACAATTAAGATAAACATTTCACCTTATCTCGGTTTCTAACGTCACAATGTCCGTAGTTTTCCGTTGATTTTGTTTTCAAAGTTTTAGTGACATTACGGACTATTTCTGTTTGGCTTGTGTATTTTTCGATTCGGATCGTCTATTGATAACAAGTCAACCAATAAGAATACTATCTTTGATCTTTTATTAACTTAACAAAACATATTTATCCTTACAACAAACTGCTTGCTAGGAAATAACGTAACGTAGACTATATTTCGGGAAGAACTTTATACATACATTCAGTATAACATGAAGCAGACCAATAGCTTTCTTTTGGTACACATACAAACTAAACTAGAGTTCTCTATCTTAACCCTACTGAAAATGGTGGTCGTTTTTTATCAATACTTTTAAAATGAGGGGACAAACGATAAGGGTTTATATTAAACAAATTTGAGAACCTCAAAATTTCAGTTTTGAATATGAGGGCCCCATACATAAAAAGTACAATTGTATGCCTTATACACGTTTTATTCATTTGTTTTTTCTCTACCCACTCACTAAACATTTACTACAGGGGTGTCTCCGAACTTGCCAGCACCTCTGTAGATGTATATGTGACAGCTTACTTCTAATAGAAGTCAGAACCATTCACTTTTACTGTTCATTTTTGATAATTTGTGGAAATAATCAAAATATAAACATAACTATGAGTTGAAGTTCGTGCGTCAATGAAGATGGCGACTTTGTCGTTGAAACGCGTTTAAGTTAGTAAACGTATTAGTTGCGAGGTTCTGTGTTCAAGTCTTGTTCTATCAAACCCAATGTTACTTTCTATATTGTCTGACTATCGTAAATGTTGCTTTCGTAAAATAAAATATTACATAAATAATTCTAGAACTGAATATTGTTTCAATAAGATATTCACTGAAAATAATGATAAATTGCAAGTAGTACGTTATATAACTAATGAAGTAAGGGATGCATTTAGACGTTTATTGTTTGAAAAATTTTACAAGTGCTGCTGTAAGTGGTATATATTCTTCTGTAAGAAAATATTTAAAAAAATGTTAATACAAACAAATTTTCCGAATATTATTAACTAAACCTAAAATATACTGAACTCATATAAGGAATGTAGTTTTTTTAAAACGAGAAATTTTTTCAGATAGGCCTAGTTTAAACAGTTAGAAAGAACAAAATAATTCTGTTTCTTAACATAATTTATGTTTTAATCCTAAGACTTTAGATTGGTTGATTAATAAGGGTAAAACTGATGAATGTTTGTAAGTTACATTTTCATATGATTATTAAATTTACAATTATTCATCTTTTTGTCAATCTTTACAATCTTTATTTATTATACCTTATTTTTAACAACCTTATGTGCCGCTATAACCAATATTTTACACAATTTTGACTTTCAGTGCTGTAGTGGTTTTGTCTCTCAATATTAATTTTAAAATGTATTTAAATCTAGTTTCAAGCCTAAATGATGATAAAGAAACTTATTGTATGTACAATCTTCTTTTTTTCCCACGATTCGTGAACTTTTAAACTCTGGAGAACTAAATTTAAAACTTATTCGCAATAAAAGAAACAAAGCATCGTATTTTCTACGTGTAAGCTTGTAACGTTTGCCTTTTCTGTTTACTAGTGACTCTATTTTTTTAGTTACTACGCTACCTTTCCAAAGACTTACCCAAGTTTGTAATAGCGAAGAAATTAAACCTTTAAAATTACAACGGGACGTGGATTGCAAGGAAACATTTTATGACAACAAAAGCTAGAATGCTGTTTGAAAAGGATATGAAATTTATTAGCACATAAATATCATTATTCATAAACTATAACTTAACTATAAACAAAACATATGGCTTATATAAACTCAAAAATTAGAGAAAGCATGTCCATATTTATAAATCAGTAAATATTATAGTACATGTATACATTTTCCTATTATACAGATTATATTATTACACAGATATACAATAGGTAATAATTTCTAAATTCAAATACAAACTAACTAAAGTTAAATTTGCATTAATAATAAAGGTGTTTTTACTTTACTTTAGAGACAAAAAACTCCAAAATGAAACCAACTGCATTTGAATAGGATAGGAAATAATCATAGCGGTTTCCAAGCGATGCCTAAGGGCTACTGCTTCTTACTCGGAAGTCGTTCAGTCTTTCTTTCATTTAAATCAGTTGTTCATTGAGTTGGCTGTTTTAAATGTATTTAAAAAAACTATTTCAATCGGTTCACCAAATGAATCGATTTATTTTCCAAGTGAGTCGTGAATCAATCGATTCATCTGCAGATTCATCGTATACTTGTACACAACACTTATACACAGTGCTTACGCATAACACTAATTATACATTATGTGGCTTTGTTGTACACACGTGTATCAGCGTTCAAGTCTTGCTCGTATTGCATTTTATTGGTTGGAAATGACTGAACAGTAGGCGAAAAGCCTCGTAACAAAAGAAGGAAAACCTATAAAAGACTGTGATCAAAACAAAAATAAAAGGTACCAACTTATTTATTAAAATCTCGTACATAAGTTTTAGTACAATTTTCTACCAATCCTAACGTAACGCTTTCACTTAAGTTTGTCGACGCGTTTCGGAGTTCCTCCATTATCGAGACCTATTTCAGTACTCCGAGGTGTATAATAATCTCGTACATAGTTAAGCTGATTTAAAAAGTTCACTGTTGATACAATAATCAGCTGTTTACTCTAAAACCTCTAAACTTCCTTGTACTTCTCAGAGACATTTCCGTTATTTGCTAATTTCTTAATATGATGCGATTATAGCTTTATTTTTTTAGTTTTGCTGGTCCTTTTAATTTTTAACCTCAAACTTGATTCTTTGATTTAGACATTTAATATTATAAACCATATTAGTTTTGAGGTTATTTGTAATCACACACTTTTATTAAACATAAATTATTTTAAAAAAATGTGAGACAGGTAGCAAGATCAGTGTGAAGCAACTCTCCGATTTTAAGTTAGGGTTACAACATTATTGTAACCTCAGATTATTTCTTCTCTAGATAAAATGCAACTGGGATCCATTCCCATTATAGATATTCAACTTCCAAAACCTTTTTTATATCAGTTCTAAAATTGTAGCGTCAGAACTCGAACATCGGAAACAAACAATGATTTTGATCAAACTTTTATCAGTCTGTGAATCATTAACCTTCAGCCGTCCTTTATTGATGTAATGCGTGACAACCGGCGTACATCACGTACTAGGCCTACTGCAGCTCTTACTGGTTTACTAAAATAAACAATATTTCTCTTTCCCATTCATGCTTGTTTATCGTAGAAAATTTCAACTTTGGTTTTACCCAGCTAATCAATCTTGATAACTTAAAAATCTGTTTGCTTCGTTGTATCCATCTATCTGTGAGAAAGCTATACCAACGCCTATACTTCAAGGCCTTATTCCCCCTCACCAAAACCAAGAAAAGAGTTTATCTATATATATCT